>CM065124.1:20815460-21332960 GCA_033026305.1 Cirrhinus molitorella | reverse complement strand
ATGTATGTATGTATGTATGTATGTATGTGTATATATATATATATATATATATATATATATACACATACATAGAGAGCGAGAGAGAGAGAGAGAGAGAGAGAGAGAGAGAGAGAGAGAGAGAGAGAGAGAGAGAGAGAGAGAGAGAGAGAGAGAGTGTGTATGTATATAACACAAGTTAGAAAGTTTTTCAGGATTTTTGATGAATAGAAAGTTATAAATGTAAATAAAACACATATAAAATAACAGTATTTATTTAAACAGAAATCTGTAACTTAGAAAATGTCTTTACAGTCAAATTTGATAAATTTATCTCATAAAAAAAAATACACTGAACAAAATTCTAAACGCAACACTATTGTTTTTGCCCCCATTTTCCATGAGCTGAACTCAAAGATCTAAGACTTTTTTCTATGTAAAGGCCGATTTCTCTCAAATATTGTTCACAAATCTGTCTAAATCTGTGTTAAACCGGGCATACACTGTGCGATTTCTGTGCGATTTCATGTAGGTAACAACAGTACGAGCAGATCGCATGCCATGTAAAGCCAAGCTAAGCTAATGATTTACATGCTCACACTATGCGGTTCGATTGTCGAGCACGATTCATGTGCTCACACCATACGTGTAAAATAGACAATGACGAGTTGCGCAGACAATGAGCGATGACACAGTGTATGGACAATAGCCAGAGATATCTTTAAAAATATCAGTTATCCGTGATATTGAGAGGATTTGGCATTTCCAATTATTAAATTATTAGTGGTGCTTGCCGAAGGCAAAGCATCACTTATACTATGCTGCGTGCTGATCCGTGCAACATTTCGGCGCGTAACTAGTCCCGCAGTTTTTGTCACAGACCCACGAAACTGGCGTCAAATCGTGCGGCCTATACGGGAATGGTGTGCTATGACTTTTATAAGCGATCGGGCGCACGATGTTCGAACCCGGGCCAAAATTCGGCCGAAAAAATCCCATAGACAACGCATTGCGGCCAACTTTGACGGCGCGTAGCGCCGTCCACGAATTTCGTAGAAACACGTAATTAACCACATTTGGAGACGCTGACTAGCTGTGCAAGAACATACCTCGCAATGGGGTATAAATTGTACCCCGGGGGTGCTAGAGCCCCCCCCCAAATTTTCCCATTGACTTACATTGGCCCAAAAAATCCTCGGTAACAGTATATCTATTCCATTGCGCCGACTTTGACGGCGCATAGCGCCGTCCTCCAATTTCATAGAAACACGTAAATCACTACATTCGAAGAGGCTGACCAGCTGTGCGAGAACATACCTCGCAATGGGGTTTAAGTTGTACCCCTAGGGCGCTAGAGCCCCCCAAAATTTCAAAAATCGGCCTATGGGAGATACTATGGTGAGGGAAGCCCCATGAAATAGTTTTTTTTTTTCCTACTATTGCAATTTACATAGGGATTTTGCATTGGACATAACTCTGCATCACAATGACATAGAGACTTGGGGGTGGGTGCATTTTACTCACACAACCAATCAGACTCTCAGGATCACTATGAGGCGGTCAAGCCACGCCCTAGCAACCATTTAGGATGCCCTAGCAACAGATCCCATAGACCCCATTATAAAATGGCCCAGATCAATATCTTTGGATCAGAATGTCATGCAGACATGGGGGTTGGTTTGTTTGAATCAGGGCAGCAGGCAGCCAATCACTGATCACCATTAACATTCCTAGCCACACCCTAGCAACCATTATTGACCACCCTAGCAACCCAAACCCACACAAGCATATCTTCAGATCTGAATGTCATAGAGACATGGGGGTTGGTTTATATCATTCATACTGACAAGCAGCCTTTGGAGAATCATCATTGGCCACTCCCTAGCAACCAAACAGAGTACCCTAGCAACCATTCCGCAAGACCTATATCTCTGTATCAGAATATCGTAGAGACATGGGAGTTGCTTCTTTGGACTCATGCTAACAAATAGGACTACCGACATGCTACACATGCTAGCAGTGATTAGCTACATGCTAATAGTGATTAGCTAAGTGTTCAAATATGCAGTAACTTCATGTTAACAACATGTTAATCGTGTTAACATGTTGCTAGCCCCATGCTAGTCATGCTAACTTCATGCTAATGACATGCTAATCATGTTATCATGTTACTAGCATCATGCTAGTCATGTTAACTTCATGCTAACGACATGCTAATCGTGTTAGCATGTTGCTAGCATCATACTAGTCATATTAGCATCTTGTTAAAAACATGCTAGCATCATGCTAACATCATGCTAGTCATGCTAACTTCATGCTAGCGACATGCTAATCATGTTAGCATGTTGCTAGCATCATGCTAGTCATGCTAACTTCATGCTAACGACATGCTAATCACGTTGGCATGTTGCTAACATCATGCTAGTCATGTTAGCATCTTGTTAAAAACATGTTAGCATCATGCTAACATCATGCTAGTCATGCTAGCTTCATGCTAACGACATGCTAACCATGTTAACATGTTGCTAACATTATGCTAGTCATGCTAACTTCATGCTAATGACATGCTAATCGTGTTAACATGTTGCTAGCATCATGCTAGTCATGCTAATTTCATGCTAACTTCATGCTAACATGCTACAATTGTTAAAATATGAGCAGATAAAGGGTTTTTTGCCACTGCAAGCACCACTCACATTTTCTTCAGGAAATGTACATGTCTAGTTATTATTATTATTATTATTATTATTAGTTTTATGGTTCTTTTATTATTACATTTAGGTCTACTACAATTCAATTGTAACCGCACAACTGACACGCAGTTAATACAAATTCTCAACCATCTATGTCTCTCGTCTCCTCTTTTTTTATAGCAAGGAAAGAGTACAGAGTTGACATTTAACATATATTTGTACATAATACACCAAGTATTAGGAATATACTTTATGTCAACTGAAATCAAAGAAGTATTAAAGATTACAAGAGGAAAAAGTAAAAAAAAACAACAACTAAAAGACTCTTGCTGGATATTATTATTAATAAATGAATC
This sequence comes from Cirrhinus molitorella, assembly GCA_033026305.1. Classification (NCBI taxonomy): domain Eukaryota; kingdom Metazoa; phylum Chordata; class Actinopteri; order Cypriniformes; family Cyprinidae; genus Cirrhinus; species Cirrhinus molitorella. Next base: position 21,329,935 of record CM065124.1, on the reverse strand, counting down.
AATATTTTCCCAGAATTGTTCAGTATAGTGACAAGTCCAAAATAAATGAAAAACTGTTTCGGTATGAAATTAACAAAATGAACATTCTGTATCAATATTAGCCTTATTATTTATTCATAAAATGTTTAACAGGGTAAAACTGATTAACTTGAAAGATACTTCTTTCACTTTATTAGTGAGAAAATATTTCTGTTGCAAAAACCATATTTTTTCCAATTCAAATTTCTAAATAAACTATTCCAGTAAAATATTACAGGTGACAAAGAAGTAACTATTTCAATAAAAAGAGATGTAACTTTAGAATTTCTTTATAAAATCTTTTTTTAGCAGAAAAACATTTTACATATAGTTGGTTCAAGAAAAGAAGTTTTTTTTTTTAAGTCGGGAGTGATTGCAATTTTGAAGAGCATACTAATTCCTGATGTTATTGCTTCCATCACAATGGCTAATTCATTTGGACTAACTGGTATAATATATTCTAAAATAAATTCTAAATAAGTCATTGTTAAATGACTGACTTACTAGTCATTTCAATGACAAAAAGTGTCCCAATCACCCTGAATTCACCCTATGTGGGGTGTTTATATATTAAAGCCCAGGCCAAAAGGACCTTTTGATGAAAATTTGAAAGCTTAACACAGAAATTTAATACCTCCAATAAATGAAAAATCCGAGAGAATATGTGCCATTAATGCAGTGTCAGATGCCGGTCAGTTTTTACTTTCACTTTCTATAGCTAAACAAATTGACTGGAGTTTATAACTTCTTCACGGGCATAACGCTCATGCAGTTTGCAAATTGTTTGTGTAGCATCATCCACTGGTTTGCCTTCATGGTTTTAAACTGAAATATTTAATTTTGTGAAGTGTTTGTATTTATCATTAGTGCAAAATGATGGACAATGGTTCACATTTCTCGTGATAATAACATCATTTTATCAAAACCCTCCCTCTTTTCGTTTTCTTTCTTGTTGCATTGGAGATTAAATGGTTAAAGTTCTATTTTTGCGCAGGCGCAGTAAGGGAAAAACACTGAGTTTAGGGCAGTCGTTTCGTAGCTCTGCTTTAACTGTGCGATATCCTCACGAGGGGCGACCAAAATTTCTGACATGTCAGAAATTCATCCGACCGTCCCATAGCCTGTTGGGAGAGGCTAATCCCTTCTCGTTTCCCCCTGTACACTGCACGACAAAGCTGAAATCCGGTCCGACTCAAAAAGAGAGTCGCATGAGTCAAAATTCGGCTCAAAATCTGTCAAAAATCGCAGTGTATGCCCAGCTTTAGTGAGCACTTCTGCTTTGCTGAGATAATCCATCCACCTCACAGGTGTGGCATATCAAGATGCTGATTAGACAGCATGATTATTGCACAGGTGTGCCTTAGGCTGGCTACAATAACAGGCCACTCTAAAATGTGCAGTTTTATCAAACAGCACAATGCCACAGATGTCGCAAGTTTTGAGGGAGCGTGCAGTTGGCATGCTGACTGCAGAAATGTCCACCAGAGGTGTTGCCTGTGAATTGAATGTTCACCATAAGCTGTCTCCAAAAGCATTTCAGAGAATTTAACGGTACATCCAACCGGCCTCACAACCGCAGACCACGTGTAACCACACCAGCCCAGCCACCCAGACAAGCTGCTGCAACAATCGGTTTGCACAACCAAAGAATTTCTGCACAAACTGTCAGAAACCATCTCAGGGAAGCTCATCTACATGCTCGTCATCCTCATCATGGTCTTGACCTGACTGCAGTTCGTCGCCGTATCCGACTTGAGTGGGCAAATGCTCACATTCGATGGCGTCTGGCACTTTGGAGAGGTGTTCTCTTCACAGATGAATCCCGGTTTTCACTGTACAGGGAGATGGCAGACAGCGTGTATGGCGTCGTGTGGTTGAGAGGTTTGCTGATGTCAACGTTGTGGATTGAGTGGTCCATGGTGGCAGTGGAGTTATGGTATGGGCAGCGAACACAGGTGCATTTTATTGATGGCATTTTGAATGCACAGAGATACCGTGACAAGATCCTGAGGCCCATTGCTGTGCCATTCATCCACTACCATCACCTCATGTTGCAGCATGATAATACACAATCCCATGTTGCAAGGATCTGTACACAATTCCTGGAAGCTGAAAACATCACAGTTCTTGCATGGCCAGCACACTCACCGGACATGTGCCCCATTGAGCATGTTTGGGATGCTCTGGATCGGCATATACGACAGTGTGTTCCAGTTCCAGGGTCACACGGATCATCATGTACATTTTTTTGGTGTTTTTGAGAACGTTTTTTATAGTTTGACAGCCCCTGGTCACTACAAACTGTCATTTTATGGCATGAGTTGTATAACAATTATTCAAAATCATCTTCTTTTGTGTACCATAGAAATAGTGACAGCAAATGGACTTGGAATGACATACAGTCAAACCAAAAACTATTCAGACACCAGATATAATTTTATTTTATTTTATTTTTTACTAGTAGGCAGGACACTATAGTTCATTCTAGTAACTGAGGATAGCAAAATAAAATAAACTGTGACATATTATATCCTTAATTCTTTATTCAGTGGACTACAAGTAAAATTGCTAAAAATGTGGGACCAAAAATTATTCAGACACTTGACCCGACCATGTTTTGCTTGTGTTTTTACAGTGTTTTTTCTTTAATTGCTGATGCGGCCTTCTACACCACAAACTGAACACAATTAAGCATTGCTTGGTAACTAGTCAACAAAATATTGATATGTGTGTAAATATTGTCATATTAACAGTCTTCTGAATTTTTGGTAGATTGTAATCCATTACATATCTTTCTCTCAAAGTTATCTGACATTATCAAGATTCATTTGTTCTGACACAGTTTAACTTGGAGTTCTTGTCATATTTTATTACCATTTTCTAAATTATAGTGAAACTGTGACAATGTGAAAAATGTTGAAGGTGTCTGAATACATTTTGGTTTGACTGTAAATAATGATGACAAAATATTTAAGAAACCATAATCATTAAGTATGTAAGTCTGATACAATACAGTATGCTTAATAACAGATCAACAGCTTACGCTCTCTTCACTTTGGCTCGTCTGTTTCCTGGAGGTTCATCTTCATCATCACTCTGATCCTCGTTGTTAGATCTGCTCTTTACGGGCTGTCCACTCCAATTACTCAATGGCGCAGAGGTCTGTTCCTTTTTGCCATCTGAAATCACATACTTGCAGTTTACTATTAATAATAGCCATGTTAACTTCATAAAATAACATGTCTTATACTGCCTGATGTATACGGCAAAACAGACGTTCCAGCGGTACAAATAAAAGTGCTGTTCAGATGGCATCAGTCATGGCCTGACAATCAGGATGACAAGAGCCATTTTTAGAGCGACTGCGAGTAGAGTGTGATCAATTGGAGCAGCGAGGAGCCTGAGCTCTCTTTCACATGTACCGGCATTAAAAATGCATAGGCCAAAATCACATGCTCCTTTCACTCAACAGCTGACATCTTTTGATATGACACATTAAACATTCAGGCAGAGCCAAGCTTAGGCTGCAAAAAAAGACCTCTGGGGAAAATGATCTGCTTTTGTACAGGGGTGTTGTCAAATAGCAAACTGAATTCTGGCTTTATGTCGCTGTGATGCTGACAGTGTGATGACATCATGATCACGGGTGGCTCTGTCAGAGCACATTGAGCAGGCCAACTACCCAAAAATAAAAAATATCAAAAGAGTCACCAAAATTAACTTTCTATTTATTTCTTCAATGCTAAATCTAAACTTGATTTTTTTTAAGTTTAAATGCCATTTTTACCCTTGCAACCAGTCCTGCCCTCATTTTATCTAGAATACATCAGATTACAAAAGTTAAACAAGTCTCAGAATTATCTGCTCCTCTTTATTTTGTGATTGTTTACAAGGCTGATAAAAAGTGTTCTCCAAATTAGATTTATACAAATTAGATTTTTACAGCAAAAAAAAAAAATAAATAAAATTATTAATGCAGGTTTGCCATTTTTTCCCATCACAAAACACAATCAATATTCAAAGGTTGTTTAATATTGGCATTTATACACACAAGACTTAACTGGAATTCCATGACAAAGATACATCTGACCCCAAAATTAGAATCTGTTATTCATGCTCATGTCATTCCAAACTTATGACTTACTTTCTTCTGTAGAACAAAAAATAGGGCATTTTGATAAATGCCCCAGTGTCTATTAAATGGAAAACAATGCAATGCAAAGCAAATTGTTTGGTTATCAAAACGGTGTTTATAATAAGAAAATAAAATCATACAGGTTTGGAACAGCAAGTAAATGAGGATTGTATTTTTAACCGTGTCAAAACTAGGGGGTAATTAATAATCATTTCATTTTTTTTTTTTTATTAATTTAGAAAAAATGTCTAAGTAAATTAGGATATATATATATATATATATATATATATATATATATATTTATTTTTTTTTTTTTGTATTATTATTTTTTTTATGTATTTTAACCATATGGAAGCTGAGGGTGGTTAATAATCATTTAATTACTTTTTTATTTTTATTAATTTAGAAAAATGTCTGTAAATGAGGACAACATTTCTTTAAATGTATCAAAGCTAGGGAGTGGACAATAATAATATATTTTTTTTATTAATTTAGAAAAATGTCTATGTAAATGAGGACAGAATTTTCTTTTATTTCACTATAAAGTTAGGGGGTGGTTAATAACCATTAAATTATTTTATCTATTTAGACATTTTTTTTTATTAATAAAAAAATTTATAAGTAAATGAGGACAAAATTCTCTTTTAGTTTAATGTATTTTAAGCATATCAAAACTAGGGGGTGGTTAACAGTCATTTCATTATTTTAATGTTTTTTGCTTTTTAATTTACAAACATATCTGTAAGTAAATGAGGACAGAATTTTCTCTCTTCTTCTTCTTTTTTTTAACTGTATTTCAACCGTATCCAAGCTAGGGGGTGGTTAATAATAATCAAATTATTTTATGTTTTTTTTTTTATTTAGAAAAATATATGAACATTGTTTACGCTCTGAACGACAGAAAACTGAGCACACTCAATAGGCCCATGCTGCAACTGACAAAATAAATGTAAACTTATAATACAACTGCACCAGATTCAATACGCTTAAAGTAGGTCACAGAGCAGGAAGGTGCTGACATATTTGGGTTCAGCATCACTGCAGGAACACCACAGTCCCCATAGCTAATACACAAAGAGACTTAAATGTCAAAACACGTGCACTAACCAGAATTGTCAGTGCTGGCTCTACGTGACGATGACCTTTTGCGGTTTCCACCATCACAGGGCTCATCAGCGCAGACCAAAGACTGCTGGTCACCATCCTCGCTGTCAACTTCCTTAGTCAATAAGCTCAGGCTGCTTATGAAATTTGTAACGCTGGTTGCATCCGCTTTCGATCTTTCTTCTGTCTGCTTCTCATTTGCCTCGGTTTCTTCTCGGCTGCCCTGATTTTCCTCAGAAGCAACGGCTGTGCTATAGGACTCATCGAGAGTCCAGCCCTGGGCGGCCCAGTAATGAAACTGTTCCCAGTAGTACTGGTATGTTTGTTGGTAGTGCTTGTCCCAGTCAGCCTCTGAGTGGGAACAGTCTTGATCTCTACTGCTGGAGATTTCAGGGTGTTTCTCCAACCAGCTCTGCCACAGCAGACCCTCCCCGTGCTGCTGCCAGTAGCTCAGCCAGGCCTCCTCTGATGCGGGACACGTCTGTTCAGCAGGGGTCTCAGCGATGTCACTCACAGCACACTGCTGTTTCTGTTCAGAGTCCTTGTGTGTGTCGACATAATCAGACGGGACTTCCAAATGCTTAATAGTTTTTTTGTTCTTTGATCTCGCTGAACCTCGGCCCTTATAGATGAGAAATAATTATTAGTTTTGGGCTACAGCCAAGTAATTTCCTAAAGCAAATGGGGTACAACTTTACAGTAACAGACTTAAATGAAAATTTACAAAAAAAGAAAGCAAGCGAGCGGCTTCACTGCACAGGATAATCAAAAGGCCCCCCTCACATCTGGGCATTAACATGCCATTTACATGCATATATTAAAAGACAAGTGAACATCCTGAGACACATTGAGATGAGATCACTGAACCACATTTTACAAAAATGTAATGCATTTTTCATTATTTGCAAATCTAGTTAAAGAATATTCAGATGCTATTTGAGCACAAAATGCATGTTAATACCAGGTGTAAAGGGGCTTAAGTGAAAGGAAAAGGCTGCAAACATTAACAAATCAAGAATCAAGGACATTAAATCTTTAAAATAATATAATTTACACAACCAGTCAAAAGTTTTTTTTTCAAAATATTTTTATCTCTTGTGCTCACCAAACTGCATTTATTTGATCCAAAGTACAGCAAATTTTGAAATATTTTTACTGTATTTTCTATATTGAATATATTTTAAAATACAATTTATTCCTGTGATGTCATTATTATTATTATGTTGAAAACAGCTAGAATTTTTTCAGGTTTTCTTTGATGAATAGAAAGTTCAGAAGAACAGCATTTATCTGAAACAGAAATCGTTTTGGAACGTTATTAATGTCTTTGTCATCACTTTTGATCAATTTAAAGCATTGGTCTCAAACTCAATTCCTGGAGGGCCACAGCTCTGCACAGTTTAGCTCCAACCCTAATCAAACACACCTGATCCAACTAATCAAGCTCTTCAGGCTAACTAGAAACTTCCAAGCAGGTGTGAGTTGGAGCTGGTTGGAGCTAAACTGTGCAGAGCTGCGGCCCTCCAGGATTTGAGTTTGAGACCACTGATTTAAAGCATCCTTTCTAAATAAAAGTATTAATTTTTACAATTTCTTTCCCCAAAATTTTTCTTTCCCTTTCAAATAGAAAGCAGTCATTTTAAATTATTACTGCTTTTGCTGTATTTTGGTGAGCAAAAAAGACTTCTTTAAAAAACATCAAATCTTACTGTTCAAAAACTTGACTGGTAGTGTACATTTCATAGAAATGCTGTTCTTTTGAATGTTCTATTTTACAAAGAATAGAAAAGAAAGGATGTCCCAATTGTAATTTTATGGTTCAGATGTGCGCTCAAGAGCACCCCCTATGCGGCTGATATGCAAGCTCAAAGCAGACACATGCATAGTAGTCCATGCACCATTATGCCTCCAAAGTATGGAGGACTTAAGGGCCTTAGTCTTCTTGCGTGAACATTATAATTAGCAGTGTTGACATAATTGGTATTCCAATAATGCATCTAGAGGACATACAGCTTTCCTCTGTTTTGATGAGCTGGCAAACTCCACAGGAAGCCCCAAACTGGCCATGAGCATGGACTCTTCATCAAGAATAGCATCTTCTTCCTCCTCCTCCTCCTCCTCATCGTCATCATCCACAGAACAGTTAAGGTCCTCCAAAAGCTCTTCTCCATCATTAGCTTCAAAATCTACTGAAACAAACAAACAAACAAAAAAAAAAGTGTAATGTGTAGCTATTTGAGAATTATAAGCTATATTCTAACCATAACCTGTTGCAGGTATTCAATTCAAGTGAAAATCAAGAAAAAAAACATCATTCATGACTAAATGCGGTTCTTAACTTTTTTGACTCCAAGCACCTTCATTATTCACAACAATTTCCAAAGGCCCCATGAATTGTGTTTGTGGTTTACTAGAAAATGATTAAGGATTTTTACAGTTTTATAATCAGTCTCTACCCAGTAATACGGAAGCCCATTTCTGCCACTGCACAACAAAAGGTTATTGTGACTTTATCTCACAACTGTAACTCTTTTTTTTTTTCAGAAATGTGTGATACAAACTTGCCTTTCAAATTTCTCACAATTCTGATAAGTACGTTTATATCTCACAATTCTGACTTAATAACTTGCAAGTGCAAGATATAAGCTTGCAATTCTGTAAAAAGAAGTCACAATTGCAAGATATAAACTTGCAATTCTGAGAAAAAAGTCAGAACTAAGAGTTTGTCTCGCAATTGCGAGTTTATATCTTGCAAATCTGACTTTATTTCTCACAAGATTATATCTCACAATTCTGAGAAACAAAGTCAGAACTGTGAGTTTGTACCATGCATATCTTGCATATCTTTATATCTTGCAATTCTGACTTTATAACTTACAATTGCAAGTTTATATCTTGCAATTCTGAGATAAAAAGTTTTAATTACCTTTTTACATTTTTATTCAGTAAAACATTAAAAAAAGCTAGAAATGTCAGCTAGAAATGTGTGGGTGGAGGCATATGAAGAAAATGTCATAGGTTACTGGAAAATGGATATTTATAGCAAAAGGTAGGGTTTAACATTTATTGAGAATATGGCATAGCAACATGGTGGCAACATGACATAAGAATTAGAATTAGAATTAGAATTATTTTGTTATTCTTTTTAATCTAGATCTGATTTAGCAATCTATGTATACATGTGTGTGAAGCATGTTGTATGGGTGGGTTAGTAGAGGAGGTTTGATATAATACCTGCAATCTCTAAAATATGTATTATTTTGTTGTTTCAAGGAAATTTAAAAAGTCACAAGAAAAATGTATATTCATTACAAAAAAATCCCATTATGTTTAAAAAAAAAACAACAACTAATAATTACATAATTTACATGACTTTCCAGGTTATGCTTTTTAAAATTTACTTTGCTTCCAGTTGTGGAGGAAGTGAATTAAAAAAATGAAATATCTTGATTTTAAAATTGTTTTAACTTACGTTAATGCTCGTTTTGTCATTTAAATCATTTAAATTCCTGATGCCCTCTTGGACATTTATTGAGGCTGGCTGGTTAAGAACCATTGGGTCAAATACATGGTCAGATGGTCAGGTAGTCAGTATGTTAACAAACATAAATTTCATCATATGTAATCAGATATTAACAGGAAACTGTACCTTGCAATTGACCGCCAGTCTGTTTCAGTATGGCTTTCAAATCTGACCGATACAATTCTCGATCACTGCAGATGAAAACATAAGAAAACGTGTTCACCATTCACAATAATAAACAGGCAACATCCCATGCCAACCTAGTATTCAGTGTCACACAGTGAAGGTTTTAGCTTACTATCTTTACCACTTTAGACCTATGTGATTGCAAACAATATGAAGCAATCACTTTGCAGCCCTGCTGAAAATCAATCCAACCCAAGATGGTTTGCTGGACTTAACTGGACTACCAACCCAGCCTGTTCTGTTGCCTCATTTTGGGCAGTTTTCTGCTGCTCAGGTAATTCTTAGCATGTAAGTTACTAACAATACAGCAAGAATGCATTAAAAATGTAACTTTCTGAATCAGTTCATCATATGATATCAGACACCAATCTTGTTCAGCATGAATACATACTTGACGTAAGCTCTGGAGCACAAGCAGTGTATTGTCATCTCTCTTTCTTCACCCTGATAGAAGATGATATCAGCTAAAGCAACAATATTCTGTTCGCCGTAATCAATCATAATGATAGACGCATGGCGACACCTGTCAACAGAATCCCTTCTACAAATCTGTATTATCGTTACTCTTTTAACAGGACATTAGAAATAAAAACAACCGCGATATATAAATACACTGATAAATTAAAACGAGGAGTATTAAAAGTAACGTCACAACATCTACTAGTTTATACAGACATTTAAGTCTCGCTATGCGAGTTTCCCCCCTCGTGTTTTAGAAATTGTCCGTCAAGTTAAAAGTCTTTCAGTAAATGTACAATACTGACATAGCGTTTATGAGGGTTAAGACTTTTATTATGACATTTTCGGCTAGTCACGGACATTGACATGAGCTGTTTCCTGTTTGTGTCACATGTAAAGAGAGCCGGTTCATTCAGGAAGAAAAACATTTATTGAGGGCAACAGTGTCTTTTTCATCGAGGTATCATAATGTAAGTAGATTTGACATTATTTTATTTTATACGCTTTTTCTAAAACATCCATCTATATGTGTAGTTTTTCGAGTGATCACATGTGTCATTTTGAAGAAGTGTGTGACAGCTTTAAAAAGGCAAAATCTGGAGCTGCTGTAAGGTTTGTTTGTCTATGATCGCTATCCACTGTTGAAGTGTATCACAAGACAACGTTTAAATGCTAGGCTTTTCCCTGTTATCTTTCATGCATTTGACATTGTTCATGTAAATGCCGTTGACGTTTGTCTACCAGTCTCACCTGTGACTGAGTGTGAATGAACAGAATGAGCAGGCATAACTTAACTGTCGTTGACGTCATTTGATTTTAGGGCACCGCTGTGAGGTTGGTATGTTTGGCCGAGCACCACATTTCCGTTGGAGAAGGTTTGTGTTTTTTTTTCTTGGTGCTTTTAAAAGTAGTTTCAATGCAAATGTTTTTTTTATTATTATTATTATTATTATTATTATTTATGAAATGACTACTATTAGATTTTTGAGTTAAAGCTTAAGTGTGTCACTGGGTTTCTTTGAAAAATGATGATTGTTGTCAACTGCTATTGGTTGGACAAACACTTAGCTCCGCCCCAAAACCACGCGATTGGTTGAGTCTTGTGAAATGAGATTGAAATTTAGTAGTCTAATATAAATTTATTGGCCGGTTTTCACAGACAAGCTCTGCTAGCATGGAAATTGGTGTATAAGCACAATATGTCACCCCACAACTATTTCATATGGAGCAATGATATATAATTTAAAATCTAATCTTTATTCTATTATACCTGGTTCATTGAAGGTGTTCTTTTAGTAAGAGTTAATTCTTAGGGGTATTTGTTGTTATATTCTGAATTTCTTCAAAAATTCTTGATGCAGTTCCAAAAAGCATGAAGGTACTTGCTATTTCAGAAGGAATTAGCATGGTTTATCCAAATTGTTGATGTCTTAAAACAACAGTGCAGCAATAATTTTATAAGAAATGTTTTTTTTTGTTCTGTGTCTACCTGCAGCAACACTTTTTTTTTTTTGGTCTTTCATATTTAGTAATATCTCTTGGGTTAAAGCAAATAGGTTTTGTATCAATAACAAAATTAAGAAAGTGTCTTACAAAATACTTCATAGAATTTATCCTGCTAAGCATATTTGGGAAAGATTTAGGCTTAATATTTCATATACCTGTGAATGTTGTGGTCTATATTAACTATATTCTATATTAACAGGAAAATTGAGTGTATGTTAGAAATTTGTTAAAAAAAAAAAAAAAAAAAGAAAAATGACAATTTTCATATTAAAGAACAACATATTGTACATTTGTTTATTTTATTATTAAAATACCATATACATAAGAAAAAGTGGGCTTAATGCAGAAAACATGTAATGCTCTAAAAAGCATTAAGTTGATGTAATTTTCTTTTTTTTCCCCCTCTTTTCTTCTTTTTTTCTCTGGCAGCTAATGTTAATTTGACATTACTATGTAATCCCTCTTGTTATTGTGGCACTGAATTAATAAAGAATTATAAAACAAACATAATATAACATAATAAATGTATGCTCTGTTTCATGTTTATAAGCTTATAGGTTGAAGAAACAAACATAATTTGCCTTAAATTATCAAAAAGCAACCACTGATGTAAAATTTTCACTACCAGCCAAGATTTCTGTTCAAAATTTTCAGCCAAAATGTTCGTTTTTTTTTTTTTTAAAGAAGTCACTTCTGCTCACAAAGCCTGCATTTATTTTTTCCAAAATACAGCAAAACAGTAAAACTGATATATTTTTATTATTTAAAATTGCTGTTTTCTATTTGAATATAATTTCAAATGTAATTTATTCCTTTGATTTCAAAGCTGAATTTTTAGCATCATTACTCCAGTCACATGATCCTTCAGAAATCGTTCTAATATTCTGATTTGCTGCTCAAAAAACATTTAATATTATTATGCTGAAAACAGTTGAGTAGAATTTTCTTTCAGGTTTCTTTAATGAATAGAAAGTTCAGAAGAACACAATGTATCAGAAATATAAATCTTGTGGAACATTATATCATCACTTTTCAATCAATGTAAAGCATCCTTGCTAAATAAAAGTATTCATTTCTATCATTTCTTTCCCAAAAAATAAATTAAAAAACTCCAAACGTTTGAACGGTATAGTGTATAATGTTACAAAAGCTTTTTATTTCAGATAAATGCTGATCTTTGGATCTTTTTAGTCATCAAAGAATCCTTAAAAAAAATTTACTCCGCTGTTTTAAATATTGATAATGATGATGATAATAATAATAATAATAGTAATAATAATAATTTCTGGAACAGCAAATCATCATATTAGAATGATTTTGTGTTATGTGACACTAAAGACTGGAGTAATGATGCTGAAAATTTTGCTTTGATCACAGGAATAAATTACATTTTAAAATCTATTCAAATATACTATTTTAAATAGTAAAAATATTTCAAAATTTTACCGTGTTTGCTGTACTTTGGATCAAATAAATGCAGGCTTAGTCTTAGGCTCAGAAGAGAATTCTTTAAAAAACATTAAACGTCTTACTTTTCATATACTTTTGACTTGTAGTGTATATGTATCAAAAGTGATTAGTCTGGTCATTTCAATAAGTTCATTCACGTGGGTCCGTGTTGCTTCGGAACACACCAATTGAGCCCTGAGTACCAAAAAAAAAATATCTTACTTTTCCCTTGAGTCTGCATATTAAATTGTAATAGAAATAGTGTATTAATGTCATAAAAACGACACACTTCAGCTTTAATGCCATTTTATTGTCCACTATTGACAATTTGTGTCTTTCTTACCCAGGTCTGCCCTTTGGCAGATTGTTGCCTTGCTCAGCCCATCTGCCACTGGGAGAGGCTAACAGTGAAGCAGCATGTCCAGTGGGAATGAGTCCTGTCTGTTTGAGAATGGATCCGTCAGCTTCCTCTCCTGCTTAGTTCATGTGTGGGAGGAGTGGGCAGGGCTCGGGCAGCTCGAGGACTACCTCAGTTTCTTGGAGTATCTGCTCTGGGTTTTCACACCTCTAGCCATAGTCTTCATCCTGCCTTTTCTCATCGTTATCTTCCTCTATCTCTCCATACTCTTCCTCCACGTGTACAAACGCAAGAACCAGCTGAGGGAAGCTTATTCCAATAATCTGTGGGATGGTGCGAGAAAAACTCTGGCAACCCTGTGGGATGGACATGGAGCTATTTGGCACGGTATGTAATGGATTTGGGGGTTTTATGTGCATTTATTAAGATCTGGATTGTTATCTTGTTTAAATGAAACTTCTTAAGTCTGGGATTTTTCATTATTGCTCACATACTTTGCCATCCACTGTGCTGTTAATTAGATTTTTACGTGATGGACAGGAATAGTCAAATCATAATTAAAAAGTCATTTCTAAAGACGTGATATACCATTTGACATATTCTGTAGGTGTATTATCAGTCTATGGATGTTTTTTTTCTTTTCCCAGCCTTAAACCATCTGATCTTTTGACAGCACAATAAATTATGGTTTAATGTTCCTGGCATTAAATTTCTATTTTAAAATGCATAACCTGTTTTTATCAAGCAGAGCATCTAAATAACTGTTTTGTCTGATTCACTGCACCAGTTTAATCTGATTCATTTCACAAAGTGCATGATATTTCTAAAGGTTACAAATAAACACATTAAAAAACCATTGAAAAGTTTTCAAATATTGGTTTTTGAAATGTCCTTATATATTACAGTTTAAAATAATAGTTTTGCGTTTTAATATATTTTAAAATGTAATTTATTCCTGTGATGGCAAAAGCAGGATTTTCAGCATCATTACTCAAGTCTTGAGTGTAATATGATCCTTCAGAAATCATTCTAATATGCTGATTTGCTGCTCAAGAAACATTTCAGGTCACACTTTATTTTAAGAACCAATTCTCACTGTTAGCTATTAACTACAACTTTTCCCTCAAAAAAACTCCTAATTTGCTGCTTATTAATAGTTAGTAAGATAGTTAGTAAGTTTAGGGTTAAGAGATCTAAAATATGGTCATGCAGAATAAGACATTAATATGTGCTTTATAAGCAGTAATAAACAGCCAATATGATGGTAATATGCATGTTAGGTAAAAGTGAGAACTGGTCCTTAAAAAAAAATGTTACCCACATTTATTATTATCAGTGTTAAAAACAGCTTTATTATTATTATTATTATTATTATTCTTATTATTATAAATAATAATTTTTTGAAACTGTGATACTTTTTCCTGAGAAATATTTGTAACATTGTAGGTATCCTTACTGTCACTTTTGGGCCATAATTTTATTTTGCAATGTCAACTATTTATTTACATGTTAAGTCTTGTGATGTCATTCTTCACAGAAATGTTGAATCATTTTCTCCTAAATTAATTAGGTATGTATTTTGTGACAGGTTATGAAATCCATGGTTTAGAAAAGATTCCAGATGAAGGACCTGCTCTCATAGTCTACTATCATGGAGCTATTCCTATAGACTACTATTATTTCTTGGCAACTGTTATCATTCAAAAGGGAAGAACTTGTCATTCGGTGGCTGATCATTTTCTGTTCAAGGTCCCAGGTAAAAACAAATGTCATACTGGTGAATTAATCAGCCTCATTTTGCCCATGACAGAGTCATTACTCAGTACGTAATTTCATAGTGATTCACAGAATTTTGGGACAAAACATGTCCTACATCTTTATCTGCCATTAGTGTTTAAAATAGCAACAATTTCACTTTGTACTTAAAGGATAGTTCTTGCTAAAATTAAAATTCTGTCATTAATTACTCACCCTTGTTTTGTTCCAAACTCGTTAAGACCTTTGTTCTTCTTCAGAACACAAATTAATGTGTGTTTGTTGAAATCCAAGAGCTTTCTGACCAAAAATAGACAAAAACAAAACGGACACATTCAAGGCCTTGAAAGGTAGTAAGGACATTGTTAAAATGGTTCATGTGACATCAGTGGTTCAACTTTAATTTTATAAAGCTATGAGAATGTATTGTGTCCAAAGAAAACAACAAAAAGAAAATAACTTTATTCCATGTCAGTCTTTTTTTTTTTGCATGTTCAACATGATGCCTTTCTGGGCTTGAACGTACTTGCGTTGCTGTCTATGCAGGGTCAGAAAGCTCTTGAATTTCATCAAAAATAACGGAATTTGTGTTCCAAAGATGAACGAAAGTCTAACGGGTTTGGAAAGACATGAGGATGAGTAATTAATGACAGAAATTACATTTTGGGGTGAATTATCCCTTTGATTTTAAATTTTAACCTGCAGATGAACATAAATATTTATATTTATGCACTTTTCAATTTACTTTCAATTTACTGTATTGTCTGTATAACGACCATGACAGGGTTTAAGCTCCTCTTGGAGGTGTTTAGTGTGATCCACGGGCCGCAGGAGGAGTGTGTAAAGGCCCTGCGGAACGGCCACCTCCTGGGCATCTCTCCTGGAGGAGTACGGGAGGCCCTGTTCAGCGACGAGACGTACCCTCTGCTCTGGGGCAAACGCAAAGGATTTGCACAAGTGGCCATTGACTCTAAAGTGGTAAGCCACTGTCCCTCTTATTCTGCTCCTTTCATACAAACCGGTTTTATTGTACTAAGAAAGAGTCTGTTTTGTCCCTATAGCCAGTTATACCCATGTTTACTCAAAACCTGAGGGAGGGATTTCGCTCTCTTGGAACATTAAGTGAGTCACAGACAAAAGATTGAACTTTCACACAGTTGTAAATGATAATCTAAATACAGTTGAGATTGAACGTTTACATACACTGTGCAGAATCTGCTAAATGTCAATTATTTTACCAAAATAAGAGGGATCATACAAAATGCATGTTTATTTTGATTTAGTACTGACCTGAGTAAGATATTTCACATAAAAGAAGTTTACATCTAGTCCACAAGAGAAAATAATAGTTTAAATATAATAGTTTACATACAGTTGAGTCTTAATACTGTGTTGTTACCTGTCCTGCACAGTTAAAATGCCTGCTGTTCTTCAGAAAAATCCTTCAGGTCCTACAAATCCTTTTTGCACCATTTTTGTGTATTTGAACCCTTTCCAACAATGACTGTGTGATTTTTTTTTTTTTTTTTTTTTTTTTTTTTTTTTTTAAGATCCATCTTTTCACACTGAGGAAAACTGAGGGACTCATATGCAACTATTAGAGAAGGTTCAAATGCTCACTGATGCTCCAGAAGGAAACAAGATGCATTAAGAGCCAGGGGTGTAAACTAAACATAATGAAGATGTGTAAATTTTTCTTATTTTGCCTGAATATCATATTTTTTTCATTTAGTACTGCCCTTCAGAAACTACAGAAGATACATGTTTCCCAGAAGACAAAATAAGTTACATGTACACTGATCTTCAAATTCAGAAAGGTTTCACTCCCCAGCTCTGCATTGTTTTTCCTTCTTAATTTCCCTTAATTGTCCTCTGTGCGAAAAGATAGATCTCACAATCATAGTCATTGTTGGAAAGGGTTCAAATACACAAAATGCTGAAAAACCAAAGAATTTGTGGGTCCTGAAGGAGTGTGGCTCATGAACAACTATCACTTAAAAAAAAAAGAAAAAGCTGTGGATCATTCAGGTAACAACACAGTATTAAGAATCAAGTGTATGTAAACTTTTGAACAGGGTTATTTTTATAAATTCAACTAATATTTTCTCTTGTGGACTATATAAACGTCTTTTATGTGATATCTTATTCACATGCATAACATACATTTTGTATGCTTCCTCTTATTTTGGTAAATTAATTGACATTTTGCAGGTTCTACAAGGTGTATGTAAACTTTTGACCTCAACTATGAAAGAGTTCAGTTTTAAATTAATCTCGAAATTCTTTCAGGATTTTATCGCTGGGTGTATGAAAGATTTCGATTACCGATAGCACCCATTTATGGAGGATTTCCAGTCAAGTTTCGCACCTATTTGGGTGACCCCATTCCGTACGACCCTAAACTCAATGCAGCTGAGTTGGCTGAAAAGGTAGGACTCCACAAGTTTTGTTTTTAGAACGCTGTAGTCCTATAAAGGTATGACCTTATGTTCATTTGCTGAGCTGGTGTTTTGCAAATTAAAAAAAAAAAAAGCTACAAGAGGTTCTAACCTCCACACGGTCTCGACAAGTCCTGACCTACTGTTGACTACACAACATACTCCAGCGCCATTTGTTTACATCGTCCCCTAAGGGAACGTTCCACCCGAGAGTGGTGATCACCATTCATCACATATGCAGGTGTACACAGTCTGCAAAGTGAGAGAAAGCTTGTATAATAAAGGACACCCCAAATCAGTATCTATGAATGAACAAAGAATGGTGTACAAGGTTTTTAAGTAAAATTCATTTCATAAGAACAGTAGCCACATCTGTTCCCATTCTACCCTCAGAGAAGAACTGTTATGTTATACTCAACATTTTAACCTTTGTATATATGTGTGTGTGTGTGTGTGTGTGTGTGTGTGTTTGCCCCTGACATTCAAGTTTGACATTAGAAAAGCTGAATTTTCAGCAGCTATTACTTCAGTGTAACATGATCCTTCAAAATCATTCTAATACAGTGAAGGAAAAAAATGCTGATTCTGTATGTTTGCCCACTGACAAAGAAATTATCAGTCTGTAATTTTAATGGTAGGTTTATTTGAACAGTGAGACACAGAATAACAACAAAATCCAGAAAAATGCATTTCAAAAAAGCTATAAAATTATTAGCATTTTAATGAGTGAAATAAGTTTTGCAGAACATGACTTAGCAAAACCCTTGTTGGCAGTCAAGAGGTCAGACATTTCTTAGTTGGCCACCAGGTTTGCACACATCTCAGGAGGGATTTTGTCCTACTCCTCTTTGCAGATCCTCTCCAAGTCATTAAGGTTTCGAGCCTGATGTTTGGCAACTCCAACCTTCAGCTCCCTCCACAGATTTTTCTATGGGATTAAGGTCTGGAGACTGGCTAGGCCACTCCAGGACCTTAATGTGCTTCTTTTTGAGCCACTTCTTTGTTGCCTTGGCCGTGTGTTTTGGGTCATTGTCATGCTGGAATACCCACCCACCCCATTTTCAAAGAGGGAAGGAGGTTCTCACCCAAGATTTGACAGTACATGGCCCCGTCCATCTTCCCTTTGATGCAGTGCAGTTGTCCTGTCCCCTTAGCAGAAAAACACCCCCAAATCATGATGTTTCCACCTCTATGTTTGATGGGTATTCTTGGGGTCATAGACGGCATTCCTTCTCCTACAAACACGGCGAGTTGATGCCAAAGAGCTCGATTTTGGTCGCATCTGACCACAACATTTTCACCCAGTTCTCCTCTGAATCATTCAGATGTTCATTGGCAAACTGCAGACAGGCCTGTACATGTGCTTTTGTTAAGCAGGGGGACACTGCGGGCGCTGGAGGATTTTAGTCCTTTACAGCATAGTGAGTTACCAATTGTTTTCTTGGTGACTTTGGTCCCAGCTGAGATCATTGACAAGATCCTCTTGTGTAGTTCTGGGCTGATTCCTTACCGTTCTCATGCTCATTGAAATTCCACAAGGTGAGATCTTGCATGGATCTTGCCAGACTGAAGGAGATTGACAGTTATTTTGTGTTTCTTCTATTTGCAAATAATCACACCAGCTGTTGTCACCTCACTAAGCTTCTTGGCGATGGTCTTATAGCCCATTTCAGCCTTGTGTAGGTCAACAATCTTGTCCCTGACATCCTTGGACAGATGGAGAGTTTAGAATCTGATTGATTGCTTCAGTGGACAGGTGTCTTTTTTTACAGGAAATAAAGTGAGATTAGGAGCACTACCTTTAATCTCAGCTTGTTACCTGTATAAAAGACACCTGGGAGCCAAAAATCTTGCTGATTGATAAGGATCAAATAGTTATTTCACTCATTAAATTGCAAATCAGTGTCTAACTCTTTTTGAAATTTGTTTTTCTGGATTTTTTTTTTTTTGTTGCTATTCTGTCTCTCACTGTTAAAATAAACCTACCATTCAAATTACAGACTGATCATTTCTTTGTCAGTAGACAAATGTACAAAATCAAGCGGAGGATCAAATATTTTTTCCATCACTGTATGCTGATTTGGTGCTCAAGTAATATTTATTATCATTCCAAATGTTGAAAACAGTTGTGCTGTTTAATATTTTTGTGGGAAATGTGACACATTTTTCAGTATTCTTTAATGAAAAAAACATTATGTAACATTATGCATGTCTTTATGGTCACTTTTGTCAAAATGAGAATGCTGAATAAAATGCTTAATTTCTTGGGGGAAAAATACATACTGGCCCCAGTTCTCTTTTCCTATTACATTTGTAAACCTATTTTTATATACAATACCCTCCGCTAATATTGTCACTCTTGGTAAATCTAAGCAAAGGTTGCTGTGAAAATAATCTGTATTGTTTATCCTTTTGATCTTTAATTTTTAAAAAATCACTAAATTCTAACCCATAATTGAAGTAAATCACTAGGAAAGGGGGGAAATGTTATTCTGAATTTTTTTTTTTTTTGTTTTTGTTTTTTTTCTAGTTCATGCTGACCACAATTATTGGCTCCCAATTATTGCAACATCTTTTTCCCTAGACAACAGCTCCGAGTTTTCTCCTATAATGCTTGATGAGCTTGGAGAACACAACAGATCAGTGTCCGTTCCTGCATCCAAAATCTCTTCAGATCTTTCAGTTTCCCAGCTCCATGTTGTTGCTGCTTCTCTTCAGTTCATTCACTCATTTCCTATACACTGTAAAAGGTTTTTACCAGTTTAAACTTAAAACATAAGTTTAGCAGCTGCCTTAAAAGTAATTTTGATTCATTTTATTGTAGTGTATTGAAATGACTTGTAGTTTTAAGCTGATTTAACTTAAAATGTTAAGGCAGCTGCTAAACTTACATTACAAACTTACAACGTTTTACAGTGTAGGGTTCAGGTCAGGGAACTGGGACGGCGATGGCAGAAGCTCAGTGACCCATTTTTGTGTTGATTTTGATGATGTTCTTGTCTTCTGGATTCTTGTCCTGATGGAAGATCTGACCACGACCCATTATAAGATTTCTAACAGAGGCAGTCAGGTTTAGAATTTATTTTTATTTATTTATTTTTTTTCAGTTGGTATTTGATAAAATTCATGATGCCATGTATCTGAACAAGTTGTCAAGGACCTCCGTTAGAAAATAGGCCCAAAATATTAAAGATCCAGCAGTATATTTAACCATGGGCATGGGGTGCTTTTTATCCCTGTTTGCACCAAACCCATCTGTTGGGTTTACTGCCAAAAAGCTGTTTTTTTTTTTTTTTTTTTTTTTTAATTTCATCTGACAATAGATGCCAGTGCCGTTTGAAGTTCCAGTCATGTCAGCTGAATCGGTCGGAGTTTGTTTTCGGATGAGTGAGGAGGATTTTTTATTTATTTATTTTCCCGACCCCAAAACACAACTTATCTCTGCAGTTCACCTTGGAGAATCTTTGGCTACTCAAACTCTCCTCTTCACCGTACACTAGGGCAACATAGGCACACGTCTTCTTCCAGGCAGATTTGTAATGTCTTTAGTTGAATGAAACTTCTTAATTATTGCCCTGATGGTAAAAATGGAGATTTTCAAAGCTTTAGCTATTTTCTTACAGCCACTTTCTATTTTGTGAAGCCCAACGATCTTGTTCTGCACATCAAAACTATATTCTTTGGTTTTACTCCTTGTGATTGATGATTAAGGGAATTTGGCCTTTGTGTTCCTCATATTTCTAATCCTGTGGAACAGAAAGCCCTGGCTAGACAATTTCATGCTCCTATTTACCATGGTGTGCTAAAAAATATACTTATGACTAGGTATATATACTTCAGAGATATTTTATTTAATAAGAATTTCTAGGGGTGCTAATAATTGTGGCCAACATGCATTGGAGAAAAATATTTATTTTATAATGTTTTTTCCCCCCACTTTCAAGTTTTACTTCAATAAAAGGTTAGAATTATTTGTTTATTTATTTTTTAATTAAGATTAAAAAGATAAATAATGCACATTTATTTTCACAGCTGTCTTTGCTCATTTTTCCCAAGGGTGCCAATATTAATGGAGGGTACTGTATACATATATAGGCTGTTGTTTAAAATCACAAACCCTATGACATTTTTGTTATTATTAGTTTTAATAAATGTGGGGCCCATCTAACATGTGCAAATGATTGCACACGTGCAGAACACAGTGTCAGCAAATACTAGTGCACTGTAAGTACACAGTGAAGATGTCACATGTTTAATTCATGCCTCTGTTGAGTCAGGATTTGTCCTCATATTTAGTGTGCTTTTTTTCGTACCCATCTGTTCAGGTGCAACAGGCAGTTCAAGCACTTATCGACAAACACCAGAAGATACCTGGAAACATCCTCCGAGCTCTTCTAGAGCGATTCCAAAGGGAACGCAAAGAAGATTAGCAGAGCACTTGCCTTCTCTCAGACTGAACAAATAAATATGCTTTAAGCATAACTCAACTGAATACTGGAGATTTTATAATAATGTTACGTCATAAGATTAGCAAGAATGTTACTGACACTGTAGTGGACGTATCGGCATACAGTATATCGCAATGTTGCATATCAAATAATGGTGCGTGTCTTTGTAACGTCTTGTTATGTGTAGTCTTGTGCATGTCGAAGAGTGTGTGTGGTTTTGTTTTTGTTTTTGTGTGTTTTTTTTTTTTTTTTTTTAATCTACAACTTATTTGCACACTTTGATTTTATTCAAAGGACCACTGCCAAAAGATTTTCCACAAAGCCTTTGGTTAGTTTTTCTTTTTTAAAGTCCTTTTAAAAATACAGCATTCTGTCCTGAAAATCGATAATATTTATCTATCTGAAGGAAAATTGTGCATACTGTGATTTTTGGGATTTTGTAAGCACACTTAATAATGATGATAATGGGAGATACATGCTTGAACATTTGTTGTTTGATGTTGAATACTTACAGTTTTAGTCTAACGTCTCTGTATTAATTCTCAGACGTTAGTTAGTTCCCACAAAAAAGAAAATTGTGTCATTAATTACTCACCCTCACACTGTTCCAAACCAAGTAAAGCCTAATTAAAATATATTTGATGAAATCCGAGAGCTTTCTGGCCTTCCATAGAAAGCAAGAGTCCACATTTAAGGCCCAGAAAGGTACCAAGAACATCGACAAAATAGTCAATGTGGTCAGTGGTTCAACCGTAATGTTATGAAGCTACGAGAATACTTTTTGTGCACCGCATGCATTGTTTACATGCAGAGGAAAGCAAGTGCATGCATCATGATGCTCGTGACGTAGAGGAGAAGAATAGTTGAATAAAGTTATTTGTGTTTTTCACACAAAAATCTTTCTTGTAGCTTTATAAAATTACAGTTGAACCACTGATGTCACATGAACTATTCTGTCAGTGTTCTTGGAACCTTTCTGGGCCTTGAACGTGTCAATTGCGTTGCTGTCTATGGAGGGTCAGAAAGCTCTCAGGATTTCATTAAAAATATCTTAATTTGTGTTCTGAAGATGAACGAAGCTCTTCCGGCTTTGGAACGACATGAGGGTGAATAATGACAGAATTTTCATTTTTTGGGTGAACTAACCCTTTAGTTATCAGTTGATATTGGTTTGTCAGTGCTTATTATAACATTCTGATTATATATATGCAACTGCAATGATTTTATTTTATTAAAGCAACAAAGCATACAGGTCTTTCAGAATGCTTTAAGATTTTATAACATTCCTGAAATGTATGGATTTACTAGTTCATTACCTAAAGGCTGTTGAATCTAATAAGTTGTCAAATTTGATCAGTGTGAAAATAATGGCTGTAAATGTGTGATTTTATAAGAGATTTTATTATTCACAATAAAACTGAATATTCTGATGGATTCAGTGTTGGTAAAAACAGTTTTAATGCACTCTTGTGCTCAGTAAATCACTCTACCATAATCCTTTGGGAGACAGTCTTGTGTGACAAAGATCAAGTGTCAGCATGAGCGCAGACTTCGTCACCCTGTCCTGTGATCTCTGTGCACATCCGGTGTGTTTGCTGTATGACATGCAAACGCACCAGTGTTGCTATTTATACATCTGTTTGGTATTAACTTACAGCATCTGTGCATACATTGTAAACCCCCCAAAATCACTTGGAAAAAAATAAAAATATTTTTTGGAAGAAAATCTTTATTATTCATGGTCTCTCGTTGCATTATACATGTGCTCCTAATTTTCTTTCAGCTTCTCCAGGAGTCTCTTCTAATTAAGGGGTAAAACCTTAAATCATAAGAGGTGTGAGAATACATATTCAGACAAACTAATCACCAAGCATTCGTGATAAACTGGTTCGTTGCTCATCACCAATGTTTTTAAAACCTTGAAATCAATCCTCATATCGGCCAGGATTGGCATATCATGTAAACAGTGCCACTGAAATGAACGAAACTGAGATATTTTGCTGATTATTGGTGCTGCAAACGGTCAATTATTATCATGTTTTGGGCTGTACTAATCGGTCAGACCAGGAAAAACATTTGGAGTACTGTAGACTTCCAAAAGTTATAACAAATCAAGGAGAAGAGTGCAGAAAACTGTCAGGAACTAAAGGCATTTGTGGTTGGCCAAACTGAACCAGGATTTCCAGGGCAAGAATCTTGACAACATTTGTGTTTGTTCTTATCATTTCCAGTCATGTAGGTGAAATACTAGTCTAATATATTATAATTGATACTGCTTGTATGTATCTTTACCACCTATTAACTTCAGTTTGTCAAAATGTTGTGCCTTTTCCTGCTTACTAAGTCCTTCTCTATATAATTTAGCAGCTTCCACACATTTTCCCGTTGTTTAGGCAGCATAAATTAGCAGCACAACATATTCAGCAGTACATTAACTGTCAATTCATGCCGTAATTTACATCCGAGCTTCGCCAATATGGCTGGGCATCCGGGTAACTGACCAAATCGTTCAAATAGACCTCACACATTAACTGCGAATCCGAAAGAAGATTGCAAGTAAGTCTAATAAAATGACCACAGTGTACTTTATTAAATGAATTTGGTACTTTGTGTTGCATTAGAATCAAATAAAAATTTACAAAAATCCAATATGTACAAAAATGTAACGTTCTTTTTGTTTTTACTCTTCAATTTACAATAAAATCAGGTAACAGATTTGATGCATTTTACGCACTTCAGACTTTCATCACACGATACAACTTACTTAAGAGACCAATAATAAACAGTTTTTTTGTTTTTTGCTTTTTTTATGTCATTTAATACATCACATACACCACACTAGTTTTTATCTGTATTATGTCATATGTAACTGCCAATCTCTAGTCAATAGACACCCTTCACGACCAGGACTCAGAGAGGAATGTTCTTTTACACATGTACATTTGCATACATTTATTTACAGTTAAATAGCCTTTTGCAAGTCACTATGGAACTTCCGTTGGAACTGAAATACCAGTAAAGTCTGTACATCGTTTCTGAACGCTGAACGGAACCGAGTTCATTCTATTACTGTGCTTGTACTAATATCGTGCTTTATAAATAACCACCGATTATCATTTATCTAAATGTAAATTTCTTTTCCCCCCCTCATCTATGGCATTCTAGTTTATCTAAATATCTATGTCTACATGTGAGGGAGTATCATCAATTAGTTTGTTCAGCAAGCCTCTCCGATGAATATTAAAATAAAATAAATAAATAAATAAAACAAGTGCCACTGTTCATTTCGGCTCTCCGAGTCATTCGGTTTTTGCTAAATGCTCATAATCTTGTAACAGTACGGCCCGTGACCCCCTCTGGGTCCTCATTTTGATTGTTTGTCTGCATATGCAATTTCCTTTCAGTCTTCTTTTCTTTTTGTCAGCTTGCAGTATAAGCACAGTAAGTTAGGCTAATCAATAATGCAGCGTCGTCATACTAGCATGACTAAAACTAAACCAAAGAGTATAGCTTTGACTAAACCATAAGAAAGAAACAGAAAATGTCACTTACGAATAATGAATCCACAAAAGGCGAGCGTCGTTTAAGGCAAATAAAACAGAATCAGCTTACATGAATTAAATGTTCTGTTGCTGTGAATAGTTGTGAAATAAGTCCTGCTTTTGAACTCGGCTTTACTGATGCACCGGTAATAAACAGAGCAGCCTTCAACTCCTCCACTCGTCCACCGGGACTCCGTCACAATAAATTCCTTCATATCAGCCACATCAACAACTGGAGCTGGAGAGTGGTCTGTTTAAAATACCGCTTTGAGGTAGGTTACAGGTATGAATTACGTTTTTCCAGAGCGAAGAAATGGTCGACTATGATGCCTCCAGGTTTAACTGATAAAACCCAGATAGAAAAATAGAACGTTATGATTAGCTTTTTGTTTATACACTGTTGGTTTTCCATCACCGCCACGCACGTAAACTTCGTGAATAGCTTTCACTTCTTGATACAGGTGTTATGCTAAATTCCAACCCCCTGCCAGATTATTATTACAGTGAAAATTAAAATTCACCCTCTTTATTAAGCAATTCATTTTAGTGTTTCATTTTTTAATCCATCTTTTCCTTCATGTTAGAACGCCGCAGCCATTTTATGGGCTTGGCTTCCGGTCTTATCCATGTCCAGCTATTTTTACATGTACAGAGTAGTTTTGCTGCTTGTTTTTGCAAATTGGTGTGTCTTACCATATTATTTTAATGTATTATCTTAATTATGAGCACACTGGTTTGTAGTGCAAACAGTTTTACTGCACGTTGTTATTCTTTTCATTAGCGCATAATGAACCGGAAGTCTCACCCATAGGCTGCGTTGAGAAAAAAAGTGAATATTCTGACCTTGTCTTTTTAAATTCATGTCATATTTCAACATTAAAAAATTTTTGAGGCCTCACACCTGATAAAGAAGAATGTCACTAAAACCCACTGACACAGCAAGTGTTGCCATTCCTAATCAAATGAACCAAAACACAGTATGCAGTGTGCTTGGGGTATCATTGAAACAAAATATCACGGTATTATGGGAATGCTAACAAACGTAGGATGCTTTTGAAAATGATGGATACGTAATATCGCAGAGTGTGCGATACATCACTCGCCTTCTTTCAAAAATGGTCTTGCGTAGGTGGTGCAGCAATTTAAATATGAAAATTGTCTAATTAGTGTGCTAACACAAGTTTTTTTTGTGCTCTGACTACAGGAGACTCTTTTAGAGGGCTGTTTGGAGAATTTTGCCAAGAGACAAAGTATCATCATCATCCATCACACAGAGAAATGAAAGTATAAGACACGTCGGGGGGAAAAATGCTGACAAGATAGGAAAGTAGCAAAATAGCTAAAATATACAGGTCTACGTTTCACTGTGGTACTGGTTATAGATTCATACGATCTCTTCTAAATCATGTTTTTTCTGTTCTATTTTCTTTTTTTTTTTTTGCAACACAATTAGGATCTTTATCTGCACGTGTGCAGATTGCTGCAGGCTAAAACAACTACGCTTTCAGTTCATTTGCCACTGACGGTAGGACATTACAACACCTCGGGAGTGTTTCAAAGCTACAATAAAACCCAAATTGCAGTTCAGATATGACCAACTGAAGCAAAACAAATCTGTCCTATATCAGTCGTCATCTCCACACAGTCAAATGGCATTAAGCAAAATAATGTGCACCTTGAAATCAACCATTTTGTAAGACACGTGTTTAAAATCCATCAAAAAACACAAAAGAAAATGGTATATAAAAAAAAGTTACACATAAAATATTTTATCCCACACTTTCAAAATCATAACTATCCACAACAGGCACATCTAGCTTCTGTCTCAGTTAAATTTCACCTTGTCTCTCAACGTTAAGTACCGAAGAAATCCTTCATTGTGCTGAGACTCCTTTCTGTGACAAGTTTTGTGCTTGTTTTCAATTTCTTTTTTTATTTTTCCGCCCTCACCACCACGTCTCCATAAATGCCTACGGATATTCGACATAAAGACACAAAGAAGCACTTGCAACTGAACTGAAAGTTTAAAACTCCAACACTTTCATATATAAAGGATGCTTTTGGCTGATTTAAAGATACAGTGCTCTTTTAGGCAAATGTGATTTGTTGAACCTTGCGATTTCTACTTATCCCTGACACTTTGATTAGTAGACCGTGAGTTGGCAATTGAAGAGCCTCATGGAGAAAGTCTTGACTGCACTGCAGAGTTTGGAATAGTACCCTTCGCCGGCTTTACGGATGTATTAAGATGCTGAAAAGTGACCCTGTTTATTGTCCATACGTGTGCCTTTAACTCATTTTACACCAAAACCTGACCAGCCTAGAAGAACACTGTATCTTTAACCTAGAAGATGAAGCGCATCCAGGTTCTGTCAAGTACAGTTTGGCGGACACTGTGTGAACTGTGATGGTCTTTGCCCCCCACTTTGCTGTGAACCAAACGGATCCTTGTCAGCCCACAGCGGTGAGGCGAATGAGGCCGGATCGCCAAAGGGAGCTGCCAGGAAGTGTTTTCTTGGCCTATTGTCTTCTTTCAAAGAAGAAAACGAGTGTGTGTTCTCCCTGTTTCGTCGTCCCAAGTGGCTTGGACTCTTGTGATGATCGCATACTTTCTTTTCTTTGTACAGGATTCAAGTAGATGGTTGAAATGCTGCCCTGTTTATATATACAGTTTGTGGTCAAGCCACAGTTTAGCGTGAAGTCAGTGTGAGCAGAGCGTTTGGCACTGGTACAGAACTGCTGATGAAACACTACTAATAGGTTACAGCACCCTAAACAAGGACGTCTCAAGTCTAATCAGCAACTCTTTTTATTCGTGTACCATCGACATGATACTTGGACCACTGTTTCTCCAGTGCGGTGGGTAGTCGGTTGGTTTCAATGCCATTTGTGTGCACTGGGTGCTTGGTTTAAAAGGGAAAGGTTTTGTATTTGCTGCAAGAGACAAACTATGAAGTGTTCTGGATGTCCTCTTGCAGTCTGGAGACGTTGGCTCGAGGACGGTCAACTCTGGAAATAAAGGTTTGTACAACACTGAGGTGGACCGAGGGGTTTGTGATCTATATCAGCCATTACAATGACTTTTAGAAACCCAGATATTCCCTGACAAGACAGAAGTAATAAAAAATAAAAAGCAACGAGAGAACGGCTTAAAAAAGATTGATTATTTCATTCGTCCACAAATATGTTGTGCCTATATTTGCTTGTCCATGACAATCAACATCATGGCTAGATGCTATGTATGCAAGGAACGTTATTGCCACAGTCCTGCTGTTTATTCAAGTGGACAGAAATGCGTTAATGTTTGTGTGTTTCCACAGCGCAGGCTACAAGGTGGTTTCGTACTCCAGACGCTCTTGAACCAATGTGTCGTCTTTATATTGGAGGCGTGGTGGGGTCGGAGAGGAGTCGATGGCCAGGATGGCTTTACGTATACTCCTGTCTAGTACGTGCCTCTCCCAGGCAGGGTAGCGGTTCCTGCACAAGTCTATTTTGATGACCGTCTCCTCCAGGCGTGGGGCACGGGAGGAAGGAGTAGAGGGCGCGGTGGGCCGCACCTGAAAGACGGGCACGCAACCGTCCCGCTCGCTGTACTTTGCCTCGCGGTCAGCGTCCCTGGCTAGCGTCCCTCCGCGGTTAGAGCGCAGGGAGTTGGTGGCACCCTCAGGGGGTAGTGTGAAGGTAGCGGTAGGATCCTCGAGCTGGACCAGGCTGGCCGAGCGGCCAAAGCGTGGCCCGTTGGGATGGAAGAAAGCGTAGTACATGAGCATGAAGACGATGCCGGTGAAGAAGCTAGAGAAGATGACGCACAGGGCGGGCACGGCAAAGGCATCCGTGCTGGGCGGCGAGCGGTACAGGTACCACAACGCGCTCAGGGCTGTGTTCTCCAACAGAATCATGAAGTAGTAGATAAAGAGACGGCAACGGGTGCGTCCCTCCTTTACGTTGAACCAGCTGAAGATGTAGATGATTCCCACCACCATGTCAAAGACGATCTCCTCCCACTTGGTGATGCAGAATTCGGTCTCGCAGTGTACAATCCAGAAGGTCATGATGCACCAGTGCAGCACGATGAAGATGCCAAAGTAGAGCTGAAACACGGAGGCGAAGAGAGCGAAGGTCACTACTCGAGCGGCGATGGTGAAGAAGTGCCAGCAGAACTGGATGATGACGGCAAGGTAGCTGATGGGCTTCTTGTCGTCGCGGGAATCACGCAAAGCTTTCTGGTAGGAGGCCAGAGCCCAGGCCAGTGACACCAGGGAAGCAGCCGCTGTCATCCCTGAAATAAAAGGAGAGAAGTGTCGGTTATGGCTGAACGTCACAATCCTAAGTATCCCTGTCAATCAAACCAAGAAATATGAGCACAGAGAACTACACCCTGTATTTCTGTGGAGTATGTAAAGAATTTTTTTGGTATTTTCTTTAGCTGACACATGTCAGCTCCTATAATTCAAGTTGTGAAAGCAAGAAATATCCCTGTATGTTTTTTTTTTTTTTATAATATTTTTAAGATATAATATATTTTAGCATCTAGTATCAGGCAATGACTTCGCAGGCAGCATTTTTGCACCAAGGCACCTCATGAGCGTAACGGTTTAATGATCTATAACAAAATAGAACAAGTTTTGAAGATAACTGAACAAATATTTAATTACTGTAATGCAGATTTTTCGCTAGAAATAACCAAATAATCAAAACTGCAAAGAGTTAGTCAGAAATATACATTTACGCAAAAACTGACCACCAAATGCAACTTTCAGATGCCATCTGTATATTTTAAGCTCAACCGTCACGGAATGGAACGCAGTTTTGTGGGATATCAAGGCAGTGAAGGATACATCTATACTGCCTTCAAAATTTGATCAGAAGAAGGTACCTCCGGAGACATTAAGTGAAGCAGAATTTGTATTCGGCCTTCCTGCCTTGGAATGCTGCCTTCGGAGGCTCCAGAGCTTTCAGACGCAGCTATGACCTGCCAGTCATTTGGCCTTTTGGGTGGTCCTTGGCCATTCAAAGCAGCCAGAGTACCCAGATATTCTTCCGTCAGACTAAAGGTCTGGCTACGCAAGACTAAATAATATCAAACAAGCAAGAGTGCCATTTTCCTCAATATTAGAGCTGAGTGCGAACCTTATCCAAACATGAAGTTACATTTTAGACACAATATTATTATTATTTTCTGTTTCACCAATAGTTAAAAAAATACTGGAGTAGAACATTTGTGCTTCTCAGAGCAACACTGCAGTGCTTTGTTCCTGAATGAATGTTGAACAAATCACTTGAGTCAATGATTCAGTAATCCATTCATAAAGATTCTAAATGAATTAGCCATTTTGAACAAACTGTCTGAATGAATGATTCAATGAATCACCCATTAATCACTCATTAAGACAGGGACTTGCTGCCAAATACTGGCTGTTTTAGTGTCCTATTTATTTATCCATGACAGCCCTAAACCAGCCAGTGAACCAGCATAAAAACACACCAAGCAAAATGTTGTTTAACTATCATTATCGGAAGAAAAATGTCAATATACACTACCAGTCAAAAGGTTTTTTTTTTTTTACCAGTTAAAAGATTTTTTAATGTTTTTTTAAAGAAGTCTCTTCTCACCAAGCCTGCATTTATTTGATCAAAAATAAAGCAAAAGCAGTAATATTGTAAAATATTACTATTTTAAATATCATTTGTATACATTTTGAATAAAATGTAATTTTTCAGCATCATTACTCCAGTCTTCAGTGTCACATGATCAAATAAATTAGAAATCATTCTAATATGCTGATTTGCTGTTCAAGGAACATTTTCATTGTTATTATTATCAATATTTAAAACAGTTGAGTTTTTTTTTTTTTCAGGATTCTTTACTGAATAGAAAGATCCAAAGATCAGCATTTATCTGAAATAAAAATCTTTTGTAACTTCATCATCACTTTTGACTAATTTAAAGCATCCTTGCTAAATAAAAGTATTAATTTCTATAATTTCTTAGAAAAAAAAAATGATGCTAAAAACTCAGCTTTGAAATCACAGGAATACATTACATTTTAAAATATATTCAAACAGGAAACATTTGCTTTATAGAGTAAAAATATGTCTAAATTTTACTGTTTTTGCTGTACTTTGAACCAAATAAATGCAGGCTTGGTGAGCAGAAAAGACTTCTTTAAAAATATTAAAAACCTTACTGTTCAAAAACGTTTAACTGGTAGTGTATTTTTTGCCAATACTGCACACCCCTTTCTTACCATGTCTTTTTCGAATTGACTTTTTTTTTTTTTTTTTTGGTGATTTTTACTCTTATCCCAGGGCCACATTTTTTAGGTTCTCCAACTATGAAAATCCATTATAAAAATGTATATATACTGAATGTATAATGTCATTTCCATCACAGCCAACAATTCATCAAATGTTAACATTTGTTTACCTAGGAGAAAGAAACCAAGTCATTGAACAGCTTGAGATGAAACATGAAATGTGGTGTGTGAATAAAACAAAGAAAAAAAATAAATGTAAATATCACTAGTAAGCAAAACATTTTTTCCATTTCAAGTTAAGCTTTAATTTTGACAAATGATGTAAATAGAAAACAAAGTCATGCAATTTTAGTGTATATTTATGAAACAAATTTGCAAGGTGTAAGTGAAAGCTCTAAATGAAAATAGTCATGACTTTTAAAATTATGTAAATTAAAACGACAGAAATGACAAAACTCTCCTGTGTATCATACTGTTGTTATATTGTTAGTAGACAAATTACATAAACTAGTAAATTTGAAAACTGTGTTTTCCATTTTTAAAGTGCCCAAAAGTGTTCTGCAGTGCATCTCATGTTAACCAGCTATAAATGTAGCTTGACATGTGAAGCACTTCTTGCCCAGATACAATAGAATACTTGTTTCAGATGCAGAATAGGAAGTGCTCACCAAGGCATGCAAATGCATTTATCTCGTTACTACATCTTTATGTATTCATGACTCTGGAGAATAAAGTCGGAAGTGGGCTAATGGAGTAGCTTGACCATGGAAGTGTCCATCAATGGCTCGCGCTCTGGTGCATATCACATGTGGCCCTCCTGTAATGAATTTGTTTGAGATTTCATATCTAGACCCTCTGGTGAGTCGCACCACACCAAGGTTTACAATCTCTGGCCCTAATCAAAGCTGATAAACGGTGACTCGAGATGTGGTTTATTTTGATGAGACTTGTGTTTTATTTTCTCTTCAGGGAAAACAGCCTCTGTGGAATTCTGCTTAACAGCACCTTTCCACATTTATGACTCACTGGCCCGTGAGTGAGATGTTATCCATCATGTTGTCCAAAAAACTCGCTTGTGCTTAATGGAGGAGGCTTTACAAGCCATCTGCATCAGATGGAGTACAGTAAAGCAGCCAGCAGTGACTACAGGTGCGTGAAGCCCAACTTTACCGCTGTGACACTCTGTTCTCGTGGAGTTGGCTGCCATGTGCTCAATCTGCTGGAGTGATCGGTTTCTTGTAGGAGTGAGTGAGACAGAATACAAAGATTACACACTGTCCAGTCCATCCTCACTGAAAGAATCACTGCACAGCGAAAAAATATAATAATTTCCTAAGAATTTTCTCACTCCATGTCATCCTATGTCATCCAAAATCTTTCTTCCTTCAGTCTAAAAGAAATTAAGATCCATATAGTGGACCTCAATGAAGATCAATGGGTTAAAGATCCAAACTGCAGCTTCAATGCAGCTTTAAAGGGCTCTACACCAGGAATAAGAGTCTTATCTAGTGAAACAATCAGTCATTTTCTAAAAAGTGTTTTTAAACTGATATACTTCTTCAGTGTTTCCCTGGGTTTATGATTTTTTTTTTTATAAAATATAAAAAATATAAAGATGTGCATTATTCTGTACAAAGGTAATACAAGAGCAATATATTTTTGTTACACGTTAAACCGTACTTTTATTTTGACAGGTTGCAGTGAAGTTGCTGTGTATGCAGTATGATGCTAGACTACTTTTGAAATGAAACGGTAAAATTATCATGAAGTGACTCACGGCAGCTCTGGAGATTAAGTTTATGTGTTAATATCGTCATATAGTGAGACGCAGAGGCTAAAAATCACCGCAAGCGTCACATGTGCTTCAGAATCTGTGTAGTAAACAAAACAGCGTTCCCGCCATTCATACATACAGAGACAAACGGAACATGCAGGATTAATATTTAAGCCGTCTTTTTGCGTTTTAATATTCACAGACAATAGTCCATATCGCGATTTGAATTAAGTGACAGACCTACTTTTGATTCATTAATCCAAAAATTGACGAATTCCGTGGCATTCCACGCTATAGCGTAGAGCAGTGGTTTTCAATCCTGGTCCTGGGGACCCGCTGCTCTGCACATTTTGTATGTCTCCCTTATCTGACACACTCAGTTCAGTTCATGGATCTCTCTCCTAACGAGCTGATGATCTGAATCAGGTGTGTTAAATAAAGGAGACACACAAAATGTGCAGAGCAGTGGGTCCCCAGGACCAGGATTGAAAACCACTGGTGTAGAGTATTCCGTTTTTATGAATGGACTTTGCGATCCCATCCGTGTTTTCACGAAGGAGAAATTGCGCCCGACAATGTAGAGACAGAAATGACAAGCCGTCGTGTAAATAAGATAACTTAAGGTTACTTAGTTTGTTTAATAAAAGAACAAGGTATAGGCCTGTTCTATAAGGAAGGTAACCTTAAATGACTTCTGTTGTAATCTGGTGCTATACAGAAAATAAAATTAACTTGACCGTCAAGAGGGGCGGGCAGCCCCTAAAATAATGACAGGGGAAACCAAATGCTCGCCTTGCACTAGCTCTGCGTCCACTAGTGATGGGAGAAACGAAGCTTTTCAAAGCTATGAATCAACTGAACCAATTTCTTCACGAAATGATTCACTGTTTCGGAGCACTCTAATTATTTCCTGCTGGTCAAAAGTGTGTAAATGCAACAAAAACATGCTAAAACATGCATAAAACAGCTTTTAAACCCCATTGCAAATGTTTTATTTAAAGTATAATACATTAAAAGCAATAAACATAATAAAATACCATTAAATATTAAGTGTCAGCATAATATGTGGTTTTTAAAATATTTTATATTAATTTGCATGACTTGCTTGTTTTATAGACAGATTCTATATAAAGGCCAGTAGGGACTATTAACTACTTCATTCTTTTAATTACACAAATGTCTCGTTAAAAATGTCTATAAGTTGATTAAACTGATCCAAGATCAGGTAAAAACTAAAGACATTGGTTCAATGGTTCGCCGCTAGGGGGCGATCTCATTGAACTCGCATGATTCATGGGTTTACACAAATTGCTCCCCAACGGCAAACCATTGAAATTTCAAATGTTTGGAAACAGCTATGACGTAATGAAGCCTTGTTTACTTTATTCACGTGACTTTGGCAATTTGATACATGCTTCGAACCACTGTTTTGAAACAACTGATTCACAAA
Organism: Cirrhinus molitorella; assembly: GCA_033026305.1. NCBI lineage: Eukaryota > Metazoa > Chordata > Actinopteri > Cypriniformes > Cyprinidae > Cirrhinus > Cirrhinus molitorella. The sequence goes on along the minus strand of CM065124.1, from coordinate 21,295,533 downwards.
AGTTTCGGAGCTTCATGAAGCAGTGCTTCAAAAGTGGCCATCACTAGCGTCCACAACTTCACACATTACGGAATCACAATGGAAAGGTCACACGTGACGTAGGCGGAAATGCAGACACAGTGTTTACAAAATGAATGTGCAAGGTCAAACGCTCTTCACAAAAAAAGGCAAAACAACAATGTTGGACTATTTTGAAATTGGTGGAGAAAATGAGATGGAACTTTTCACCTACCCTACCTTTGTGACCTTTCCAACATGACTATGAAGTTGTGGACGCAAAGCTAGTGCAAGATGAACATTTGTGATTAAAAAGTATATAAATTTTGAATTTAGCCCTTATTTCTTGGCTGGGATTGTATAGAGCACTTTGAAGCTGCATTGAAACAACAATTTGGACTTTCAACCTGCTGATCCCCATTGAAGTCGAGCAAAATCATGTGTTCCTCGCAAACCTTAATTTCTGTTCGACTGATGAAAGAAAGACATGAACATCTTGGATGAAACGAGGGTGAGTAAATGATCAGGAAATGTTAATTTTGGAGTGAACTAATGCTTTAAGGCTGATACTGAGATAAAAGATTAATATAGTAACACTGTCTAGACAAGTTCAGCAGCACCAATGAGGATAGCTCAAAAATGTCACTTCTGTCATCATTTACTCACCCATATATCGTTCTAAAACTGTATGACTTTCTTCTGCAGGACACAAAAGATGCTCTATAGAAGAAATAAAGTCATACAGATTTGGAATGTCATGTTAACATTTTTGACTTAACTATCCCTGTAACATAATACTTTATGTGAAGTATTTTACTTTTACTTTTAAATTATTGGCACTTGGTTGGATATTCTGTTATATTATGCAAATATATTAATTTATACAACAGTTTTTTCTGAGCCTTGATTCTGATGATCATAACCATTTCACCATTTGTATCACTCCACTTGCAGTAATTCTCACAGCGAGTGTCATGGTGGACACCCAAGTCCACTATAATTTTACAAATAAAGTGCATTCACCCAAAAAGTATTTGTATATTTAAACCATATGTAATATATGAGCAATATTACATGAGTAGCAGTGTGATATGGCAGTATTACATACAGTTTATTATATTACATATGGTTTAAATATTCAAATACTTTTTGGGGTGATTGTTCTTTGCCTCTTTTAACAAAACTGTGAAGATCTTCAAAACACACTACTGTTAAGAAGTAATTTTTTTTTTCTTTTTTAACTTTACTTTTATTCAGTAAGGATGCATTTATAATGCTTCTATATCAAATAATTGCTGTTCTTTTAATAAAAGATAATAAGACCCTGATAATAAGAAGAAATGTTTTCTGTGACCAAATTAGCATTTTAAATGACAAAATTCTAAATTGCTGTGTAAAAAAACAACAGCGCTGGCTGAAATATGGACAATCCCAGCGGCTGGGACTGAGTTTTATTTAACTCAACTATTGCTTAAAAATGACTACATTTCTTGCTTAAAATAAACCAAAAATAGGTTGGAAATTAACATTTATTAAACATTTGTTAAACATTTAACCCAACTGCTGGGTCAAAACAACCCAATCGCTGGGTTTGTCCATGTCTCACCTAATTGTTTTTACAGAGTAGAATGATTTCTGAAGGACAAATGCAACCTTTGTGAGAATAAGACACTTTTTTCAAAAAGGCAATAACACATTGTACAAGAAGTACAATATACATAAATGTAGAAAAATACTTGTATCCAGGTGAACCTAGTCTAATTTTTTTGTATTTAATGTTTGTCTATGATCAATTAAAATGTTTAGCAGTCATAAAATTTTGTGTTGTATTTCATCTGTAGTTCTAGACAGGCAGCATATGGCTCTCTCGCATATTAAACCTGAAACGTCTCTTTCTCTTGTCAGAGAAAAGACTAATAAATCTGACATTCTCACTGCATTAAACAGTTCCTGAAATACCAAGACAGACTTTTAATTAATTAGTTCCCTCATTAATTCTATATGAAAACCAAGTGTAAATATTCTCTTGTCTTTACCTCTCAGGTTGACATTCATACCCAAATCATATCAAGACAATACACAGTTATAATGTCTTTTTATCACCCTTCCAGTTAATGTTGTAGTGCAAGCAGAGGAGAGCTTGAGATAACAGAACGCCAATCAGTTCCTTTCAAACGGCATCAGTAAAAACGCAGCATCTCACGTTCCTAAGATAACACCATCGCGGTGCACGGCCATGCATAATTGAACGAGTCCTCATGTGAAATGATGAATGTGCAAAGATGTGTTAATTTGTGTCCAAATAAAGGTGAGTATTATTTTCATTTCACAGAGACTGCAGGCTCACCGTTCATCTGTGACAGACAGATTTGCTATTTCTCTGCCATCTGTATTCAGATGAGCTGTGCATTATGGACACTCTACACCGAACAAAGCAGACGATCAATGGTAAAGATATTCATTGATAGCACATTCATAACAGAGAATGTGCACCCTGGGCATCTATTTTATTAGTCTGAAGAGCGATTAAAAGCACAGAATCTTATCTTGGTGTGATGTCGACCCTCCCAGAGCGAGTGGCAAGCAGTGGTCACGTCCACTGTGAAGATCTTTACAGCAGGTGGACTGTGAGTGTGGACGGGTCTTTATAACAGTAAACAGTAACCGATTAGCAGATTAGAAAGATTTCTCCTCTTGGAATAGATTAGATGTGTTTAGCAAGCTGATCTCATGACGAAAACATACTTGTGGGAACTTTTTCGCAAGACACGAAATAAGTACCGCCATGTACATTTCATAACATATTCGGTGTGAAATGTCCACTGAGTGGCGCTAAAGGAGGCTTTTTTTTTTTTTTTTTTTTTACTGGAACAGATGAACCTACTTGTTCGTTTTAGTGTCACCGCAGTTATGACTTGAAATGTCCATTGAGTGGCGCTATAACTGTAATGCTCCGTGACGTTTTAAAATAATGTACCATCTGCACTACACCTAAACCTACCTCATAGTATGAACAAAAGCGAATGTGAAGTGAAAACGCAAATCGCAAGCATGCCATGTTTTAGTTTTTGGATATCGTAACTTTCAGCTCTTTCAATTTAAGTCATGTTTTTGTTATGGGATGCGTAACAAGGATTCCACATCCTAAGTCCAATTCCATGCCGGCTGAGCTACTGAGCAAGCTTGTTACATTCAGAAAGCAAAACATATGGAGCTGTAATCATAACATTGTATGAAAATGATTACAAGTGTGTCTCTAGTGTACATTCCTGTTGGAAACTGCAGTGATATGCACTTATTGGTGTGCATTTTGTGTCTTGCGTAAAAGTTTCCACAGGTATGTTTTCATCACAGCTGAATCTGAAGCAACATGACAAACCATTTAGCTACTATTTAATTAAAATAAAAATATTCTCTTCATATTTCAGGTTTTCAGGCAGATTCTATACTGGACAACGCTGTAGGATTCACCAGTTCCAGTTCTTCATTTATTACTATTTACTTGTACAAGGTACTGTAGTTCTCAACCTAAAATTTGAATCAGATAATCCACAAAAAGCCTAAACAGTCTCAATTATCAAGCCGTTTTGATTTTCCGCCCAGTATGATGTCATATTGCTATGGCCACACCCTCAACCGCTGGCAGACTGCCTTTTATTAGCATATCTCTGCCCTCAGCAAGTTGAACGCTGCCCGCTATTTTCCCCACGCTCGAGCAGCTGTAGCTTGCAGGTGATTTGTTTGGTTTTTTAATGGTTATGCACCACTGAATACACACACAAAAAATGGAAGGGGCGTGGTGAGCAGTAGCTCATTAGCATTTAAAGTAGGGCTGTCAAACAATTAATCGCATCCAAAATAAAAGTTTATGTTTACATACTATATATTTGTGCACTGTGTATATATATATATATATATAAATACACACACATTCATGTATATATTAAGGAAAATATTTTAGATTATAAATAAATAGAAATATTTTAGATATAAATCTAAATTGTATACAGATATGCATATATATACATATAAATATTTAGTTTTAATATACACATGTATGTGTGCGTATTTACATGTACATAATAAATATACAAGGTAAACACATAGTATGTATACATAAACTTTTATTTTGGATGCGATTAATCGCAATTAATCATTTGACAGCCCTAATTTAAAGAGATGTGCACTAAAACAAGTAGCTGTGAACAGAGCTGTAAAAGGGGTGTTGTTTTACACAACCAATGAGGAATTTTTAAAAGAACGTACCATCTGCACTACACCTAAACCTACCCGATAGTATGAACGATACTGAGCAAATGTGGCATAAAAAGCAACCACAAACATTCCCTTTTAGCTTTTTTTCTTGATCTCTTTCGTTGTAAGTCATGTTTTTCACAGGATTCGTACCCAAAGGATTATGCATCCTAAGTCAAATTCTCCTGACATCAGAGCCACTTAGAACACAGTGGATTTGTTTTGTTTTTGATAGTAAAGCATCACCAAATACACAAAAAAAACAGACAAAGAATGGGGCAGGGTGAGTAGTAACAGATTATCATTGAAAGAGCCAAGAACCACAATGGGTCGCTGTGAACAGCTGTTTTTGATAAAAAGGTGAAAAGGGTGTTTTACATGACCACTGAGGAGTTTTAACCAAAGTATGTGGCAGACATTTCATGAAGACCCTAAAGAATCATACAAACTTTTGGAAAATTGGCATTTTATGTCCCTTTCAAAATATTTAAAAATACCAAAGTGTTGATTTTAATCAGCTAATAAACAACTATTAATCAAACAATATTTATCTATCTATTTTTCTATCTAGTGTTTGTTTATATTGCGTGTGAGTTTCTTTTCACTAGCTTATTTATGTGTTTAACCCACTTAGATTAAATCTGGCCCATTAGTAGCTGGAGAGAGCTGAGGGGGTGTAATGACTACTTTGCAAAGTGGGGTAATTAACTGACAGAGGCCAGGCTATAATTCTTATTCTGTGGGCTATCTGGCCTGCGGCTGGGCTCCAGCGCTCTCTATGACAGTGAGGGTGCATGTATTCCTCCCTCCCTCGTATCCTGCGCACGTGCAGCGCATCCTGAGGAGACGGTCGCCACGGGAACCTGCCACGGTCCAGCGTGCGAGGCTGTGAGAGCGGCAGCAGTGACGTAATGCTCCTTGCTGCTCCTGCTCATGAGGGCTGCAGTAATTTGGAGAGGGGAGGAGGGCATAGACAGTGTGAGAGAGTGTTGTGTGTTTGTAGGGTGTGTAGTAGCAGCAGGGTTATGCAAACCACAGCATCACTGCAGTATCTTCTTCATCTACTTCTACAGGCCCTTCAAATTCGTTCACATTAAAGGGATAGTTCACCCAAAAATGAACATTATGTCATTAATTACTCACCCTCATGTCATTCCAAACTCATAAGACCTTTGTTCATATTCGAAATGCAAATTAAGATTTTTTTTTATGAAATCCGGGAGCTATTCAAGGCCCAAAAGGTAGTAAGGACATTGTTAAAATAGTCCATGTGACATCAGTGGTTTAACCATAATTTAATGAAGCTACGAGAATAATTTTTGTGTGCAAAGAAAACAAAAATAACGTGTATAACGTCCATATATTCTGGTTCAAACAAGAAAGTCTGGGCAAAAAATTGCAAGTCATCCTCTCTGCCGAAATATTCAGACATGTTATGTACATTTTTATGTACAGTTCACATCTTCCTCTGCTTGTAATCAAAGTGCAGTGCATCCAGGTTTAATGTCAGAACGGCAGCTCCTGTCTCTTGAAAATAAAGTTACTATTTTTATTCTCAGAGCTTCATTCGATTTTGGCATGATCTGCTTTACGTAGGGTGTTGTGGGGATTCATAAACAACAATGGCCAGCAGGACACAAGATTCAATCGTTTCATTGTGGATGACAACTGATGGCATGTCTGCGACACTTCACGATGTCAACACAAAAAAGACTAGCAAGTGTAAAAAAAAATTCCGTCGTCCACTACGAGTTTCGTCACATCTGTGACACTGGCCAATAGGAGCACAGAAGCGTCTTTGTACATGTTTTCAAACAAGCCAAAATGAAAGAGAGACAATGGTAACAGCTAGGTGGAAATTTACAATGGGGGAATTGTTCATGGTGCTATAATAATAAAACTCCTACATTTATGATGTTTAATCGAGAGACTGCTGTGACAGAGTGAAAAAAAAGTCAAATAAAAACTATTTCACCTCAGTTCTCTTTGACAGTCCATACTGTCCTCTTCATGTAATTTAGATTTGTCTCCACAGTCAGGTTTACCTTCTTTTTGGGGCTTTTTTGATGTGCATTGTTTGTTTACACTCATGTCACCTTCTGTCTAGTCCGCCTTAAAAAAAAAAAAAAAGAATGGCACAACAAGATTTTTAGGAGTCAAAAATTGCATAATCTGATACAGTGATTGTCGTAACCATCAAAAAAAAAAAAAAAAAAAAGGCATTACAGGTTTAGAATGAAATGAGGGTGTCACGAACTGTGCTGCTATGGCTCCCTTCATCTGCCTTTAGAGGGAGCCTTCAATGTATCATGGACTATTTATTCACTACATTTCCCATCACCCCTCTGTTGTCACCTGTCACCCTTCACCTTAGTCGGCCATCTTAGTTCACCCACTCTCAGTATATATAGACCGGTTCTCCCACCATTTCCTCGCGAAGTTTTGAGTTAGATTCCCTGGCCAATCCTGAGCGTTTTTCCCCTGGTTGTTTTCTCCGTTGCCGACTCCCTAGTTCCCTGGTTCCTGTGATCGTTTTCTGCCCGCCTTTGACCCTCGCCTGTTTTCTGGATTACGAACGTTTGCTAGTTGCCCCTTGACCACTTTGCTCAGATTGACCACGTTTTTGGATTATCTGCACCACTCCTGTAAACTGTGTTTCGACCTTGCCTGGACCACTATGAGTATTCACAATAAAGCTTTGCACTTGGATCCACCCGCCTATGACTCCTTTGTGACAGAAAACTTCGCCACTCCTGGATCCAGCAGCTTTATTCCTCCCCTCCGCTCAACCATGGATCCATTTGATCAACTACTCCAACTCAAACAGCACGGTATGCCCTTAGTGGATTTTGTAGATGCATTTCGTCACCTCATGAATCAACAGCCTTTCTATGATGAAAATTATTTTATGGACATTTTCTGTTTGGCTCTTGATGAGCCTCTCAAATCAAGGCTGCGATTTGAGTGCCCCCGCACCTGTTTTTCTGACTATGTGGATTATGCTTTGTGGTGCGGGGGTTCATCTACCATTCCTGTGGCTATCGCAGAAGGGGAATGCGACTACAGTAAGGCAGCGTATGATTACATCTTGCCACGCACCTGTTTTTCTGACCCTCTGGATTATGCTTTACAGTATGGGGACTTATTTGATTCTGAGGATTTCGCGAGGGAGGACCGCGAACCCACAGTAATGGCGGCCGCGCCGAATCGCGATGTCAAAATGGCGGCCGCGCCGGTGCGCGATGTCAAAATGGCGGCCGCGCCGGTGCGCGATGTCAAAATGGCGGCCGCGCTGGCGCGCGATGTCAAAATGGCGGCGGCGCCGTCGCGCGTTCACAAAATGGCGGACCTCCCAGCACTCTACCTCAACCAAATAAGCTACATTCGACTCATATCCTGTCTGGAAGATTCCCCGGTGATATCGGTCAAGTCAGCGCTCTCTATTTTCCACTCAGCCCAGTCTCCCATCAAGATGGCCGCCGCTCCAGTGTCTCGTCCAGTCCCGGTTATCGTTTCAAAGCCAAGTCAAGTGTCAAGCCGAGCCACTTCCCCAGCGCCCAGTAAAGTCACAGCAGTCCTCTCAAAGCCAAGCCAAGTCACTGCTGTTCCTCCAGAGTCAAGCCCCGTCGCAGCTGCACCGCCTCCAGAGTCAAGCCCCGTCGCAGCTGCACCGCCTCCAGAGTCAAGCCCCGTCGCAGCTGCACCGCCTCCAGAGTCAAGCCCCGTCGCAGCTGCACCGCCTCCACAGTCAAGCGTCTTCGCAGCTGCTCAGCCCCCAGTGTCAAGCGTCTTCGCAGCTGCTCAGCCCCCACAGTCAAGCCCTGTCTTCGCAGCTGCTCAGCCTCCACAGTCAAGCCCTGTCTTCGCAGCTGCTCCGCCTCCAGAGTCAAGCCCTTCCGCGTCTGCTCCGCCTCCTGAGTCAAGCGTCGTCGCGTCTGCTCCGCCTCCTGAGTCAAGCGTCGTCGCGTCTGCTCCGCCTCCTGAGTCAAGCGTCGTCGCGTCTGCTCCGCCTCCTGAGTCAAGCGTCGTCGCGTCTGCTCCGCCTCCTGAGTCAAGCGTCGTCGCATCTGCTCCGCCTCCTGAGTCAAGCGTCTTCGCCGCAGCTGCTCCGCCTCCTGAGTCAAGCGTCTTTGCCGCAGCTGCTCCTTCCTCCGAGCCAAGTCACGTTGTCGCCGCAGCTGCTCCTCCCCCTGAGCCAAGTCATGTTGTCGCAGCTGCTCCGCCTTCAGAGTCAAGCCCCGTCGCAGCTGCTCCGTCTTCAGAGTCAAGCACCGCCGTCGCAGCTGCTCCTTTCTCTAAGCCAAGTCATGTTGTCGCAGCTGCTCCGCCCCCAGAGTCAAGCCTCTTCGTCGCAGCTGTTTCCCCAGAGTTAAGTGACGTCTCAGCTGCTACACCCCCTGAGTCAAGCTTCATTGTCACAGCTGCTCCTCCCACTGAATCAAGCGTCATCGCCGAAGCTCCTCTTCCAGAGTCAAGCCTCGTCGCTGCCACTCCTCCAGCGTCAAGCCTCGTCACTGCTGCTTCAGAACCCTGTCTCAACACAGCTGCACACACACCAAGCCAAGCCACAGCGACAGCACCAGCGCCCAGTCATGTCACAGATACTGTTCTAGTACCAAGCCCCATCATTGGCACCACTCCGGTGCTGGCCTTCACTGAGGCCGTGCTCCTCCTGAGAACTGCTCTTTGGGTTGTCTGGGCCGCGTATACCACCACCGAGTCCTCAGAGGTGGCGGCTCACCCCGCAGAACCTCTGAGGGTGGCCTCCCCCGAGGAGGTGGCCGAGGCCACGGATCCTCAAGCCGAGGGGGAGGTCGCACCTGCTCCCTGCACGGTGGTAGCGCCCAGCAACCCACACCACTCTGAGCTTTTGCCTAGTCCCAATTCAGCCGCTGAGGCCCCCTATATGCTGGGTATCCAGCCCAACCTGGCCAGGAGCTTGGGCTCCGAGCTTTCTCTCTCTGTGTGTGTACGTCCGTCCATGCTCTATGTTACAGACCTGTCTGCTCCGCCCTGGGGGGCTTCTGCGCTGCCCTGGTGGGCCCCTGTCCTGTCTGCTCCGCCCTGGGGGGACTCCGTTCTGCCCTGGAGGGCTCCTGCCCTGTCTGATCCGCCTTGGAGGACATCTGATTCTCTCTCTCTGTGTGTGTGTCTGTCTATGTTCTATGTTACAGACCCGTCTGCTCTGCCCTGGGGAGATCCCGTTCCGCCCTGGAAGGTTCCTGTCCCGCCTGCTCCGCCCTCGGGGAATCCCGTTCTGCCCTGGAGGGTTCCGGTCCTGTCTGCTCCACCCTGGGGGGCTTTCGTGCCGCCCTGGAGGGTTCTAGTCCTGCCTGATCCGCCCTGGAGGGTGTCTGATTCGAAGGATCCGCCCTGGAGGGCGTCTGACTCGCCTGATCCGCCCTGGAGGGCGCCCGACTCGCCTGATCCGCCCTGGAGGGCGTCCGACTCGCCTGATCCGCCCTGGAGGGTGTCTGATTCGTCTGCTTCCCTGGCTCTGCCCTGGAGGCTGTCTGCTCCACCCTGGAGGCTGTCTGCTCTATCTTGGTGGTCTCCTAAGCGTCTTTGGCAGCTCTGTTGCTCTTCGGCCGTTCCGGCAGCTCCTGGATCATTTGCCCTGCCTAACTCAATCAGCCCGCATGGACCCGGTTCTCCCTTCTGTACTCGGTCCCTCCCCCCCTCCCCTTGGTGTTATTGGACTGTGTGGAGCGTCTGGAAGCCGCTCCTAAGGGGGGGGCTCTGTCACGAACTGTGCTGCTATGGCTCCCTTCATCTGCCTTTAGAGGGAGCCTTCAATGTATCATGGACTATTTATTCACTACATTTCCCATCACCCCTCTGTTGTCACCTGTCACCCTTCACCTTAGTCGGCCATCTTAGTTCACCCACTCTCAGTATATATAGACCGGTTCTCCCACCATTTCCTCGCGAAGTTTTGAGTTAGATTCCCTGGCCAATCCTGAGCGTTTTTCCCCTGGTTGTTTTCTCCGTTGCCGACTCCCTAGTTCCCTGGTTCCTGTGATCGTTTTCTGCCCGCCTTTGACCCTCGCCTGTTTTCTGGATTACGAACGTTTGCTAGTTGCCCCTTGACCACTTTGCTCAGATTGACCACGTTTTTGGATTATCTGCACCACTCCTGTAAACTGTGTTTCGACCTTGCCTGGACCACTATGAGTATTCACAATAAAGCTTTGCACTTGGATCCACCCGCCTATGACTCCTTTGTGACAGAGGGTGAGTAATTAATGACAGAATTTTCATTTTTGGGTGAACTAACTTAAAAAATGCAGTTTAAAGGAACACTCAAGTTTTTTGAAAATAGGCTCATTTTCCAACTTCCCTTTACCGTTTCTGAATCCATTCAGCCAATCTCTGGGTCTGCCGGTAGCACTTTTAACAAAGCTTAGCATAAATCGCTGAATCAGATTAGACCATTAGCATCTCGTTCAAAAATGACCAAAGATTTTCAATATTTTTCCTATTTAAAACTTGACTCTTCTCTAATTACATCATGTACAAAGACCGACAGAAAATGAAAAGTTGCGATTTTCCAAGCTGATATGGATAGGAACTATACTCTCATTCCGGCGTAATAATCAAGGAACTTTGATATTACGCAGCGCCTGATTATTACGCCGGAATAAGAGTATAGCTCCTATCCATATCAGCCTGGAAAATCACAAACTAATTTTCTGTCTTAGTACACAATGTAAATACAGAAGAGTCAAGTTTTACAAAGCAAAAATATTAAAAATATTTGGTCATTTTTGAACGAGATGCTAATGGTCTAATCTGATTCAGTGATTTATGCTAAGCTATGCTAAAAGTGTTACCGGCAGACCCGGAGATTGGCTGAATGGATTCAAAAATGGTAAAACTCATCTGTTTAACTCTAGGGGAGTTGGAAAATGAGCCTATTTTCAAAAAAAAGTGGAGTGTTCCTTTAAGGACCCTTGAAGCCCCATTTAAAACTTAAAATTGATTCTTATGATGGTTCAGTGATAACTTATTTAACTAGAAAATAAAAAAAAATATGCAAAATTTGTACAAAAGATATAATTATGTGACAGGGGAAACATTCGTGTTTATGAAATACAGATAAAAAAAAAGAAATATGAAGAATAATTAAAGAGAAAGAGTTGCTTCCTGTAGTCTTGAACAAAACAGTCCACTGGGTACTTGTTATGAGCAAGGCTTTTTCCTGTGCTGAAGTGTTGCAGGAAATGGTTAGACTGAGTGGCCCATTATTTATGTGAGCAGGTAGAGAGATTTTATTTCTGGCAGGGGTCCAAAGAGAAGCTACGTAAGGGAAAATAGTGAGAAAAGATACGGCCTTACTGACTGACAGCGTCTTTTACTGCGACAGTTACTGGGAAAGTTAGGGAGGATGCATTTGCAGAGCGAACAAGGGACAGCCTGAGTAAGAGAAACACAAATCAAATGCGTCCTACATTTCACCACAGCGCGTCTGCCATCAAATGGTACCCAAGTTGTTTCGTCTATTTAGAAGACGTTGAGCTTTTGAATTATGACTGTACTGCTGGGTTAAATTTTTACACTTTGCTCAATGTTGTTTTTTGACTTGTAAGCGTAAGAGCGACAAATCTCAAAGGAAAGTCTCCGATGAAAGAGTTCGGAGCATCAGACGGCTCTCCGCTCTGCTCTACCAAACACCACGAGCAAAACTGCCTCCAGAACCGCTCTCAATGTCACACAGAGCAGACGCTCAGATCCTCACGCTCAAAAAAGAGGATATTCGCAGCTCTGTTGCATTAGGAGCCCAGGACCCCTGCTTTCATAAATCATTTTTCAGCCTTGATGGGAGAAAATTCTGACAGTCCCTGGGCACTTTTGTTTATGGAAGATTATGAAGAACAGAAGACGGCACATAAAGGCACTGAAGCTTTAACTGCTAGGCAGGGCTCTGCAATCCACAAAGCACAAAAGCACAAATCAACCACATAGCCATTTATGAACAGCTCTGGTAACATGACCATTTTTTATTAGTGTTGGTTAATGGGGGCTGACTGAAAGGTCACCACAATGTCAAGCTGAAGGTTTTAAAGTGTCTCGTAAATCTACCCTAGTGTTCTTAGTAGCAATGAAAAGCATGACGACAGATTATCTTCTGATCTACAAGTCTGGCTCTGCGAAACTACATAACCCAGTCCACTTATTCTTATCCAAAAAGCGGCACTTGTACAGGAAGAGACTGATATGTAAAGCGGTAACACTTCATTTTAAGGTCCAATTCTCACTACTGACTAACAATTAACTATGACTTTTGCCTTAATAAACTTTTAATTACTGTTTATGCAGAATATAAGTACTAATAAGCAGCCAATATTTTAGTAATATGCATAATTATAAGCAACAAGTTAATAGTGAGAATTGGTCCTTAACTAAAGTGCTACCTGTAACCAAGTTTGTTGGTTGAATATGTCATTTAAGTAATTGATAGGCGAGTCTCAAAAATAGAAAGAAAATTAATTAGAAGTACAAAATGAGGATTTGTAAAGTAAAATGTCGGAGGGTATCAATAAAAGCCAAGAGGAGACTTGTTTTCCTTTGCTATGCCTAAATCTTACGCAATCCACTGGAATGCCACTCTCTCATTAACGTGTGTATCACAGTTAGCAGAAGCTACGCTGTAAAAAAAAAAAAACATTTGTTGAGTCAACTTAAAATAATTTGTTACCCTGCTGCCTTAAAATTAAGTTCAGTAAACTCAAAAAAAGTGACAGATATTTGAGTTGCTTCAACTTAAAATTTTAAGGCAGCTGGGCAACAAACCCAGGTTTTAAGTAAGGATGCAGCGATACCATTTTTTCAGAACCGAGCCAATACTGAAAATTCGAAGTATCTGCCGACACCAATCCAATTCAGTTTCTTTTATATCAATATAGAATTTCTATATTTCTCTGTGTTGACCTGATCATCACTCTTTTGTGTGTAAAACACAATCTACTACATATAGACAACTTCATTTGAATGAAGAATAACAAATTAAAGATATATTATCATAATCTATGACAAAAATACTATTATAAACTAGGTTATTGGATAATTCAGAAGCAAAAGATACTTTAGAAAAATGATGGGTGCAAAATCATTTTATAAAATCTAGTGAAATATATTATTTACAAATAAAAGTGAATAAGTGTATAAGTCTGGTAAAATGTTACACATTGCTCTTTGCATTGTTGTAAAATACATGAATTAAAAAACAAGTAAATATATTTATATATAAATGTATACTATAAAATTGAAAGACATTTATTTTAAATGTATAGCACAGTAATGAAGGCAGCAACATATGATAGATAGGACAGAACAAGAAAGACTGTTAATCTTTCATTGCGCAGAAATGTATTATAATACATAAGGATCCAATATAGAGCAGCACAAAGCGCTTGAAGCAACACAGAGTCACAGCGTGCAGGCTGCACAGCTCTCCAAGTCCACATAGAAAAGTTACTAAGGAGAGAGATATTGATGCGTAGTTTCTTAAACCGGTGCATTAGTTTATTGAGCCTTTCCTTTTAACAGTTTTAAACCTCAGTTACTGTGCGCTCTTGAAGAGTTTCATTGATTTGACTGTAGTAACCGAATGCAGCATGCAGTTTGAATAGAGGATGACAGACAACCGGAGCGGAAAGAAGCGTTTATGTGAACTTGAATATAACTAAATATTCATCTGTACCTCACATTGAACTATGGAACAGCTTCAGAACCCTTGAAATATAGTGTAAGAAAACTTTATGGTGCTTAATGATGTTTCTGTGCTTTTGTGGGGCTCAACAATAACACAGAAAAGTATATGCATGATCCGGCAGAAATGCTAGTATCAGAGCCGATACCAATGCTGAGTATCGGATCGATGCATTAAGTACTAAATTTTAAGTTTAACAAACAAAATTTTTTGTTTAGTTAACTCAGATATCTAAGTTGTCACTAGTACAACTTATTTAAAGTTGAGTAATTATTTGGAAAAAAAAAAAATTATTTGAGTTGACTGAACTTAAAAGTTTAAGGCAGCAGGGTAACAAATTATGTTAAAAATTTACTCAAATTTTGTTTTTTTTTAACACAGCGTAGAGAGTACAGTTTTTAAATATGGATATTTTTCTCACACAAACGCATCAATTTACTTCAAAAGCTTATTTTTTCTTTTTACCATCAAGATCAATATCCATGGACCACTGGATATTTGTAGTGTAACGAACACTATATCCAGTCCAGCAACCTTTAGTTTAAACTGATTATCAGTTGTTTTGCTTGCGTTTTCACAGCTTCCCTATTAAATCAATCCATTTAGCAGCTCTTTTGCCACTCAGTCCGACTGAGGGGGTGTGTTCTGGTGGGAAAGTGATGTCAATGAATACACTCTATAGGGTTTTCTGAGCACACACACCCAAAGCACGTGCACAGAATGGCATGTGAGTACTAAAGTTCTCTTTCATGTCTTATTGTGCTTAAACTGTCAAATACAACTGTCAAGTTTAAAGGGGACCTATTATGCGAAATTTACTTTAGCATGGTGTTTGTACATAAATGTGTGTTGGAAGTGTGTGTACACACCACCCTATAGTGATAAAAATCCACCCACTCCTTTTTTTTAATCCTCATATGTCATAAACTGTTTCCCAACGACCTTTTTTCAGCATTGAACTTTATACCACGTTAGCCACAGGCCCCACCCACAAATGTTGATATTTTAACATAGAACCACCCCCTGAGTGAGTTGACACTGAGGTAAAACTTCACATACACACTCTGGGACGTATTTTACATATTGTAAAAAGGTGCATAATAGGTCCCCTTTAAGTTAAAAACACATTACTGCTAATATGGCAGTGTCTGACAACAGTTGTGGGCGGGGCATTTAAAATGTGATGTCATTTTTTACAAATTCTGTGAATGGCTTGTTCTGAGACATTGCTTATGATTTATGGGGATTAAAAAAAAGGAGCGGGTAGATTTATATCATTATAGGGCAGCTGTGTACACACACTGCCAACACACATTATGTTCTAACATGTAAAAGTAAATTTTGCATATTAGGTGGTCTTTAAAGGGACATGTCTTTCCTTAAAGTGTGCATATTCGTACCTTACAAGTAGTAATATGTACCCTAAAGACACTACTATAAACTTTTTAGGGGTAAATAACATACAAAAATGTCCCTTCTATAAGTGTGCAGCTCCAGTTATGATCTGTTGTACCACTAATAGTAAAATTTTTGCTTTTTTGAGAGTGTAGCCATATATTCTAAAGAAATGCATTTTGCAGATATTTCTTCAAATATTTCACTATGCAGTAAATGTTTTCCAAGTGAATATTTTGTTCACTCTTAAAAGCATGAATGGATCTGTAATAAGACTGTCTGCTGCCTTCGTCACAGCCCAGAAGAGTTACTACTGTGAAGAGTTGGGAGTGTGAGTAATGTTGTGGTGCCATTCAACAATTAGTGTCAGGACATCACTATCCTGCGGCTCTAGAGTGACCAGACAACTCTTAAGTTAAGAAAACCCTTAGCACTAAAAATAATTTAAGGTTTCTTATCCTAAGGGTTTTGAAAAATTCTGTCTGGATCTTAGTACCCATGAGCAAAGATAGCAGATTTCATTATGACCTCTCTTCCAGAGGGTCATATGTCAGCTGAGAAACTGTCATTAAAATGAATGAGAACGGATAGCTTTCTCCAGGTATTATAGATCTGCTTGCATCAGATGGTCAGTAAACGGACTGTGGCTGACACTACAGGATTTAAAACATCAAGTGATATAAACTTGAGTTTTATGAGCTGATTGCTTAGCAATGCTATAAAACAGTTCATCTAACTATGTTAGCTGTATCATTTGCACAGTTGGTTTTCACCTTAAAATGGTGCGTCTTCAAAAAGGCACCCAAACAAAATTGCATTAGTTTAAAGGCTCACTTTTTCTCTTATAAATGACCACTTTTGGCAGAACTCTTGAAAAAGCACTCTGCTTCACTTCCTTGCAGCAGTCTTTTATGTTCAGTGGCAGTTGAGTTTTTCTCACTCTCTGTCCCTTTCCATCACTGTTATATGGACAGGATGAAATGTGTAAAGTGAAGGATGACAGTAGACCTGGGAGTTCTCTCTTCTCAGTATGTCCTACTCTCCCCCTTACAAAGAAGTGTGGCAGCTGTACCATTGTGTAGTATCCAAAAAGAAGAACCTAGACTAAACAAAATGTTGGGATCCCTGTTGGGTAGCTTTTCTTCTAACCTCACTGAACTTGTTAGGCTGGTCTGTTTTACTTGTTTTAAAGGGCACTTATCATGTGGTCAGGTTGGGAAACCAGCTGGTCACTTTTAAACCAAGCAGCATTTTCTCTGTCAAAACAGCAAATTCACATTCGCATGACCAAACTTGAATATGAACAAAATCTGAAATGACTGGATTTCGTAGAGCAACAGAGTAAATGTGATCATACAGTCAAACATACAGTTGAGGTTGAAAGGTTACATTCACCTTGCAGAATCTACAAAATGTAAATTATTTCATAATTTATAAAAAAGTTTACATGCACTTGGTTCTTAATACTGTGCCGTTACCTGAATGATCCACAGCTGTGTTTTTTTGTTTAGTGTTAGTTATTCATGAGCCCCTAATGTTCTTCAGAAAAAATTCTTCAGGTTCCACAAATTCTTTGGTTTTTCAACATTGTTGTGTACTTGAACCCTTTCCAACAATGACTGTATGATTTTGAGACCCATCTTTTCACACTGAGGACAACTGAGGGACTCATATGCAACTACTACAGAAGAATCAAATGCTCACTGTTGCTCCAGAGGGAAAAAGGATGCATTAAGAGCTGAGGGTGAAAACTTTTGAACAAAATTAAGATATGTACATTTTGCTTATTTTGCCTAAATATCATGTTTTTTTCTGAAGCTAAGATACATACATGTTTCTCCAAAGACAAAATAAGATAAATTTACCCTGATCTTCAAATCCCCTCGGCTCTAAATGGATTGTGTTTCCTTCTGAAGCATCAGTGAGTGTTTGAACCTTCTGTAATAGTTGCATATGAGTCAAATTTATTTATACAGTGCTTTTAACAATACAAGTTGTGTCAAAGCAAATGAGTCCCTCAGTTGTCCTCAGTGTGAAAAAATGGATCTCAAAATCATACAGTCATTGTTTGAAAGGGTTCAAATACACAAAAACTATTTGTGGGACCTGGAAGATTTTTCTGAAGAACAGCGGGCAGTTTAACTGTTCAGGACAAACAAGGGACTCATAAACAACTAACACTAAAGAGAAAACCTTTGAATCTTTTTCTCGTGTGGACTATATGTAAAATGTCTTTTATGTGAAATATTAGGTCAGTACTAAATTAAAAATAACATGCATTTTGTATGATCCCTCTTATTTTGGTAAAATGATTTAACATTTTTGCTGATTCTGCAATGTGTATGTAAACTTTTGACCTCAACTTCAAATGCATTTGAGTGCGCTTGTGTTACCTTGAACAGCCTGGAGTTTGTGAGTCTGTATGATGATACAGAGCTGGAGCACCAGCTGAGGTGCACTCTCCAGAAATGTGGCCAGTAGGTGGAGCATGCTGACGTCAGCATACTCGTACACCATCCTCCAGTAGAACCTCCAGCGGTCATTCTCTCCGCTCTGCCTGCTCCTGATGCCCAGATAGATGGTGTGGAAGTACCTGTGCAAGACACAAAGAAAACCCTTTTAAAACCTCTCTGAACTCTCACTGAACTCTCAATGACTGGGCAGAATCAGCTTCTGCGACAGACACTCGGCTAGAATATCTCAATGTTTTGCCTGCCTTTCTTTTCAGCATGACCTTACAACCGGACAGACTGTTCCAGGCTATGTTGTTCTCTGTGCTGTTTTGTAAACAAGATCTGCCGTGGATGGACCCGTTTGGAACTGCTGATAGATTATATTATTTAATGTCAAAGCTGATGACTCAACACAACATCTCAAAATGATTCAACCAAAAATGAAACACTATGTCAAATAGTATGAACACTGAATCCTTTATAACATGTGTAAACAGTTTCCTTAGGTATTGCACAAAATTTGACCTTTTATTTTTTTATTAAATGTTTATGTTTTCTTTTAATACAAGGTTTGCAATTTTAAAGATGCCATATCATGAAAATCTGACTTTTTCAGTTTACTCACCCCCATGTGTCCAAGATATTCAAGTCTTTCTCTCTTCAGTTGTAAAGAAATGATGTTTTTTGAGGGAAGCATTGCAGGATTTTTCTCCATATAGTGGACTTCAATGGTACCTGTGAGTTTGAACTTCCAAAATGCAGTTTAAATGCAGCTTTAAAGGGCCCTAAACAATTCCAGTTGAGGAAGAAGGATCTACTCTAGCGAAACAATCTGGCTGGAATCGTTTGGAGCCCTTTGAAGCTGCATTTAAACTGCATTTTGGAAGTTCAAACTCATGGGCACCACAGAAGTCCACTATATACTGAAAAATCCTGGAATTTTTTTCTCAAAAAACTGTTTCTTTACAACTGAAGAAAGAAAGACATGAACATCTTGGAAGGCAAGGGGGTGAGTAAATTATCAGTAAATTTTTGTTCTGGAAATGAACTGATCAAAACCAAACAGATTTTTAGCAAAGTATCTGAGCTGTAAAGGCACAGCCCTATTCTGGAAAAGGCAGCAGGGAGTAGCAGCTCATTTGCATTTAAAAGACAAGCACGAAAACAGCGTATTTCTGCTTCCACTCAAAATAGGCATTTTCAAAATGATATAATAAATGATCTGTGGGGTATTTTGAGCTGAAACTTCACAGAGACATTCTGGGGATACCTGAGACTTATATTACATCTTGTAAAAAAGGGGCATAATAGGTCTCCTTTAATACATATCTGCAAACTGTTTTTTCCCCATCAAACACAGAATTTTCCATTATTTATGAAACACAGTTATCTGCTAGGGGGCACTATTACATTCTCCTGAAAGAGTCCAAAATCTCCCGATCAAAAACACAGGCAAAGAAGATGCAGAACCGTGCAATCTCAATACGTAAACAGATGCATTTGAAAAATAACGCAAACATCAAAAATAAACAGCATATAAATGAAAACTGCCTAATGTTACCACGTGAAATGTTGATCCAGGAATAGGTAAAGGACTGTGAAGCTTTAGGAGTGTGACGCGATCCATTTCATCTATGCTTTGGTCATTTTACTATGATCTGGATGCAGTCTTAGATAAAAGCGCGATTTTCTCAGCTTTTTGCTCAAGATGCATTTTTTGATAAAAATTACCTACATTCTAGTGTTGATAAAAAAAGGAATGCTTAAACCTAGAATGAAACAGATTTTTTATTTTTTGTTTAAAAGTATAGGCTCTGTTCTTTATTTTGACATATTGCATGTTCAGATATTCATACAACAAAATATTCTGGGGGAATATGAAATTCTAGTGAAAATTATCAAAAAATGCTGCCAGTGGCTGGCAACTATTTTTGTAAAAATGCTGGCGGGGAAGTAGGAGAGTTAAAGGAGAAGTTCACTTCCAGAATGAAAATAATTCCTAATAATTTACTCACCTCCATGTCATCCAAGATGTTCATGTCTTTCTTTCTTCAGTCGAAAAGTAACAAACGTTTTCAAGGAAAACATTCCAGGATTTTAAATGTCTTCTGAAGCGGATCCATGAGATTTTATAACAAAAATATTTCTATTTCTAAAATTCTAAACTCAAATTATTGACTTCTGGCAACGGCGTATGCACGTTTGCGTTAGTCGAGATCCAGCTTCTTCACTGACCTCTGACTCGATGTATGACAAGCCGCATTCGTAGTGTAAGCTCTGGTGATAATAAACAAACGAGGATAGAGCAATACTAAACGCTAGTAACGAATTAAAAGTCGAAAATGAGAAGTGAAATAAAATGTCTGCGGATTTCACTATAAGAGAAGAAGAGCTTGAGGTTTTTTTTGTTTGAACCGGAGTAAGGTATATGCCCGTTGCCGGAAGTCAGTGATTTGAGTTTATAATTAAAAAAATAGAAACATTTTTGTTATAAAAACCCATGGATCCACTTCAGAAAACACGTTAAACCCCCGGAGTCGTATGGGTTAGTTTTATGATATATGCGCTTTTTGGAGCTTCAAAATATCAGCCACTATCCACCACCATTATAAAGCTTGGAAGCGCCAGGATAAATTTTAAAACAACCCCCGACTGTGTTCATCTGGAAGGAGAAAGTCATATACACCTAGGATGGCTTGAGAGTAAGTAAATCATGGATAAATTTTCATTTTTAGGTGAAAATGTGACGTCTTTAAAACAAGCTACCCTTTATGCTGGATAACACCATGTATCTAATAGTTCTCACAACAAAAACACTGGATGTGTCTGTGCAATGGTTTTAAAAAAGTCATGGGACACCGAAGTGTTCTGTATAAATGGAAAGTGCCTGTAACTATTACATTAAAAGAAAGTAAAGAACCTAAATTATTCAAGGTTTTGTGAGTGAATCTTGGTGAGGACGTCTGCGGATGGAAGCAACTCACCTCTTCATGGGCCTTTCTGCCCCTTTAGGCTTGCAGAGCTCTTCAACAAAGTGAAAAGTGCAAAAATGGAGGTATTAAACTAATTATCACATCTATATTTACCTACCTAATCTTATGATCCAAGTGTAAAATTAAATGCTTAAAATGCACCTTGCAATACAGATGAGCTTCAATAGTTACTTTATACTGATGTGTAATATTTAACAAAGAAATCAAAAACGATTATATTAAATAATATGCTAAATGCTACTACAATATTCACTGCACAAGTTTAATCAGTGAGAATTTCTCATACTTAATAAAAATCTTTGCTTCAAATACCAATTCATATCTAAAGTCATTTTGAACTCTATTTTTATGGTCCCAACTCGATAAGCCGCAGCAATAATCTCAAACAAATTCACTTTTAAAAAGTCTTGCTCGCAAAAAAGGTGGGAAATCTGTAGGAATTGCTATGGCAACACTGGCCTCTTTGCAACAAAACACCGAAAGTTGAACAAACCCGCTGCTTTCACAGGAAAAGAAAAGGCTGAATGTGACAGTCTGTCGCAGACAAACACACTCATAATGAGCGACTGCTACACAAAGATCGTTTAAAAGCGCTGTGTCATCTGCTAACACTAATGGATTGGTGGTGAACGGTCTCTCAGTCTGAGGTGTGCTACTGTGGCTCATCTGCTTGCAGTGGTGTGTCTTTGCCAAGTGACCCATCCCTGCGTTTTCCCCGCTGTGTAGTTTACCCTTTGACCCTCATAGGCATCCAGCCAAGAACAGACACACGCTTTCATTTACACGCATTTATGCTCTCTCCCCAGAGATTCATTAAGAGCAACTGCATCAGCCTGGCTGTTACCTTAACAAGAGGGTTTCCCCAAATCTACTGGCAATCAACAGCATTTTTATTGAATTTGAAGAAAAAACAAAAAACACAACGTGTACAAAAGCTTATAGGGGATATAGTCTTGTTTGCACAGTGTTTTGTCATTGATTTCTTTGAGAGTGGCTGCCACCCACTCTGTCTGCCAGATTCTCTCTGCTACAGTTTACACTTTGATCATTTGTATGCAAAGCATCATTTTATAGTACACTACTTGCCAACTTCAATCAATTCAGAGGTAATAAGTTTACACGTAAAAGATAAAGGATACAGTGATGGACTGGAAAAAAAATTGTTCACTAAGGTAAATGTGGAGCACTGCATTCATATTGGAATGAAACAGCATGCCTTGAGGTATTGTGTTTGTTTCTTGAGTATAAATTCTAGAATATGAATGCATAGAAGGCACTGTATTGCATTGGGAGCAGCGTTTCATTCCCAAACATTGTTGAAATGTTGAATCTGTTGAAACTATAAAATAGAATTTAGACTTTAGTCATAGATTTATTAGAGCTGTTAGGAAAATAATGAAATGAATGAAAAATAATATTAACAAATAAATTGTGCAAATTTGTAGTAGGGATGGACTAGGGCTATGCCGAAAAACAATATCATATAGAATCGCCATAAAATATATGTTGATAACGATGATTAACTAGATTAACATTTTTATTTGATATGGATTAATATAAGAGCCGATCACACAGCTGAAATATGCGACAACAGCTAATCAGGATGCAGCTTTTAACGTTCACGTCAAAGAGCAAAGTCAATTTCCTAAGGCACTCTGCAAAGCAAACTCGACACAAGAACGACAAAAATGAGTGGAAGCAGCGATGAAAGTGAAACTAACCTCGAGTTATTATTAAAAAAATTATGAAGTTGTTGACAAAAAAGGTACCACAATTTGAAAAGCACGCTCATAATGGAAGCGACGTGCATGTGATGTGTCACGCTCTTTTTTTCCAGGCGCGTCCGCACCACATCGAGAAGCATCTCAACTTTTCAGAACACCGCAAGCGCACCGCGGGTCATGTGACAAGAAACAACCAACCAATCAATCCGTTTCATCCTTTTCCGTTTAGTCAAAGAGCTATAGCAAGAGATTTTTAGTGCTAGAAATTCATTTAATCCTTTGCATGAACTTCCACGTCTTCATAGAGAACGCATGTCCTGGTTGCTTAGCAACGGCCGTCGCCCACTGGAGCGGAAGCTACAAAGCGCTTTGGGGAGAAGAAGAAAGCGGCGCGTATCCATAAGGACCATGTGACGTCACTGTAATTTATCGCCGCTATTGTTGTGTCCTGTTTCAGTCTATGGTCACAGCAGCCACAACTACAAGAAGATCAGCGAAACACTCCCAGAAGGTTCACAACAATGTTATAATATGAAAGGGATATATTGTTCTGATAGCTGTAACAACTGTCATCAGAAAAATACCCAACTACAATTTTATTCGATCCTAATCAGTGCTTGAAGTGGGGCGGTATGCTGGGTGAATAGAAATTACACGTTATACACGTTATACACGTTACACGTTACGTTATTAACGTTATATTCATCACACTAGAAGGAGGAGTCACCTTTCATCTCAACAATTCACGTGAATGAATTCAATCAGAGTCGGTCTGGGGTGCAAGAACATGTCAGGAGAGGCAGAATAGAATAATAATTATTGACTACTAATATGAATCATATAAGTCCAAGCTGATCCATTAAAAGAGAAAGCATTCAAACAGTAAGTTCAAAACAGTGCTAACGCAGAGAATAGCGACTTACAGTACATCTAGATGCTGGTAAATTATTCATTTTAGTGTGTATTTGGCTTAAGAGCAAAGGTGTTTTATAATGAATGTCATTGCCATGTCTGCAGTAAAGTATATATACACATGTACAAAGGTTCTCAAAAATAATCATATTCCTTTTGCTAAAACTATTTATGTACAATTACTCAAAAAAATGATTTGTCATACAAAAAATGGCACACAAGCTACACACAAACCATCGTCCTGAGCAAAATGTACCTTTGTGAAATGTGACTGGCTGCACAAGTGGTGTAATAATTTAGGAGGTGGATATACTGTGAAATTGCATAGCCTACAAACATATGTATGGCATAAAACTTGAAAGCATATCAGAGAAAGTCTAAAACATCAGTAAAGCATTTTTTTAAACAATGGCCTTTTTAAACAAAGGTCTTAAAGCCTTCATCGAGCGACTATGTTCACAATCATTTACACTTTCTGCCCTAAACTTACAATCAAGTCAAAGACTCAGTGTGGGAAGTGGTAGTAAAAAGTAATTTCTTATTTCAATATATTTTTAAATCTCATTTAGATGTGCCACTTGTCTTTTTGAAAAAGAAAAAAAAAAACAATTGTGTTGCAAATTGTGTTTACAACATTTTTTTGGTTTACATTTTGCACATTTACTCTTATTTACCTTCTTTTGTCACAACTTTAGTTTTTAATTTATTTTAGTAAGTTGTCTTAATTTTTTAAGGCCAAATATATAATCTGTTTTTGGTAATAAACTATACTTTAAAATGTAATTAATGAACCCTCAAATTGTTGTGACTTCAGTCATAGTTGGGATACTCTTAAAGCTGGCAGCATTAACAGTTCATATATCGAAATATATACCGTTATCGATCAATATGGGAAAAAATATCGAGATTACATTTTTTTGCCATATCGCCCAGGCCTAGGACTGTCCGAATGTTCGACAACCAAAATTATTCAGCCAAAAATAGTAAAAAAAAGCTATTTCGGTGTTTGAATAAATGAAAAGACCGAATAATTTATACCGAACAATAACGTGATGCGATCCAATAGAGGTGGGAACTAATATAGCAAACATGTCCATAGTGTGGAAGCATTTAAAACTGTCAGAGAAAGATGCAAACATCATTACAAGCACCAACAGCGAAAGACTGTTTAACACTGCATTGCATGTTTTCAATGAGAAGAGGAATGGGTGGTGGTTGCTGGTTATTGTATGATGACTGAAATCGCAAAATGGCCTTAAACCATTAGTAAATAAACTACACGTTTTTCTACTACACGCACAAATTGTATGTATTCTGACAGCGCTGCATGAGCTCGTTAGCCAAGGTTCAAAGTCCAAAGCGTAAGGAAAATCTGCTCTGACACAGCTTAATGAGAGAATCAATTATAAATCTGCTCCTGTCAACAAAAAGAAGTACCGACGTCGGGTTTCCGCCAAAATAAAAGTCAACATTCATAAATGTTAGTACTGTCATTTTACTGTTGTTCTGTAAAATAAAATAAAAAAGTAAGACAAAAATAACGATAACAATAATTACAACAGCTCTATTAATACATGTATGAATGTATAACATTCACACATAGTGTTCAAACTGGGATCTGTAATATTTTCTAATGTTTTAAAAGAAGTCTCTTCTGCTCAGCAAGGCTGCATTCATTTGTACATTAAAAAAAAAAAAACCCACACATGCCTGATTTAAGAAGGGGGTCTTAAAAATGGCCAAAGAATATTATTTTACTAATTTATTTAAAGTTAAATTTTGCTTTGTTGGTAGGCTTTAATGTCTACTAGAATGTTAAGTGTTAAGTAAATTTTTTTAAATTGTTGTTTTGTAATTGATTTTTTTTTTCTTTGAAAAGCAAGACAAAACTGTAAAAAGCTTGGCTTTTTAATTTTATGCAATGGTGAAAAAAAATTGACAAAATACTTAAAAAAACAAACAAACAAACAAAAAAAAAAACTATTCGGTAATCTGCCTTTGGCCCAGTGTTTCATTTTGTTCGGTTTCGGCTTCAGCCAAGAATTTTCATTTAGGTGCATCCCTAATTTGTAGACATCATTTTTAATCAAAAAATTACATTTAAATAAATAAATTATATATAATATTTATAAATAATATTATATGTAAATAACTGAATTTATGAGTTTAAAATAATTATAGCTGTCAGAAGATTACTAAAATGTGCAATAATGAATAATAATTAAAACAAATAAATAAAACGGCATTAGTAATTAACCTTTTTAAATTACTAAAATAAATAAATAAACAACATAAAGTATACATACAGTACATACATAAACCAAAAGTATTGACTTTAAAAAATATTATTAAGGATAACTGTAAAAAAAAAAAGTTTTAAAAACATATTGAATGAATTAATGATTAAATGAATACCACAGTATTTACCCTAGACGTCTTCCATTCTTTTATATTATATATGTATATATATATATATACACATATACACACACTGACTTCAAAAATATTAGAGCTGTCAAAAGATTACAAGAATTTGTAATAATGAATAATAATAATTAAAAATACTAATAATTTGTAGACTAAAATATTTTGTAAAAAATGTATTTAAATAATTTCAATTTATGAAACCAATTAAAAAAATCAATTCATAAAAATTATGAATCAGTTATGAAAAATAATTTAAAAGATTGCGACATTTAGGTAGACATTTTTTTTTAATAAAATTAATTTTAAAATAAAATAAATAAAACTAAAGTTATAATTTTACAAATATTGGGGCTGTAAAAGTATTTGTTTTAATGATGTATAATAATTCATAACTGTAAAAGAAAGAAAGAAAGAAAGAAAGAAAGAATGAATAAATAAATACATAACACATACATAAACCAAAAGTAATGTATTAAAAGTAAAAATATTTGGGCCATCTAAAAACGTTTTAATAATTAATAAGGACAACTGTAAAAAAACACAAATAATTTGAATGAATGAACAAATTAATGAATAATACAGTTTATTCCCAGACTGTTTCCATTTGAGAGTCTGTTACTCATCCACAGTATTGATTTTTTTTTAGTGAATCATTGCAATAACGGTCATTGTAATAACATTTTAATAATTCAGGATGATATTCAGTATGAGTTAACAGAAGCACATTTCTGGTTTGGCATCAATGAAGACACACTGTGTCTTACTGATGGCGCTGTGTGGCTGCGTAAGACAAAACGGTTAGGAAACACTGTTCTAGATGTGTCAGTTTGGATGTTCACGGTATCAAACCATGGCCTATTTTTTTGATACTGTCTTGCCTTTGCAATGTGTAGGCCTCGAATACAATTCATACAGATCCTCAACAGATAGGAGAGAATGCTGAGCTAAAACCAGGGCAGATGATACTCTTAAATAAAGCACAAATTCACCCAAAGACACTATTCAAATATAAATGAAGTAACAATGACAGATGAAGTCTATAGATAATATCCTCTGGCTCTGCCATAACAAAAACCATATCAGTAGACAAAGATTCAAAAGAAAACCATGACAAAAGTACCGCAGTCGCCTGGTGCAAAGCAGCAGGGTCGCGGTATGATCTTCCTGCTGACCTTAAAGAGTGGGCCTCCGTCCAGCTTCTTTATCAGATAAGTGGGCTTCAGAAGAGGCCCGCGCTTGAAAACTCACAGTCTCCTGGCATTTCCACCACTCGCCCTAAAGGCCAAACTAAGAGAGGCCTCTCATATGGCCGTTGTTTGGATTTCAGATAAGCCACGGGTCGTCTACGTTTCCGTCTCTGCAATAGCACTAGAACGACCAGGCACAGGAACAGTTTCTTCCCTCAAGCGGTCCATCTCATGAACACTTAAAAAAAAAATAATAATAATAACACAGAACAATAACACTATTATACACTCATTCATATATTTAAAACACATACTTGTTTACATTACTCATTTCTAATTTGCACCTGTACATAATAAATTGTTTACATTTGTCTATTTTTAGTTTATTTAAATTGTATATTGAGTATTTGCTTTTTTGCGCTTTTTTGCACTTTTTTCTGTATATTTTCTGTATATTTGTATATTGTTCTTTTATTATCTGTGTGTCTTTTCTTGTCATTGTCATTCTGTTGCACTGTGGAGCTTCTGTCACTAAAACAAATTCCTAGTATGTGCAAACATACCTGGCAATAAAGCTCATTCTGATTCTGATTCTGATTCTGATTCTGATTCTGATATGTATCCCTTCTTTACACTGTCCACCTGAAACCATGAGTCCAAGAGGTCTGGCCAGCCACTGCATCATATTACTGCGTGTTGCTTAAACCATGCTATCTACCAAATCCCCATTCAGAATGGGATTAGACAGATGCTGATGTGCATCCTCTTGCCTTGATTGGATTATTCCTGCATCTCAGCACTACACCAATCAGAGGGGTAGGAGGCAACATAAAAAAGCTAAATTGCTTGAGGAAATCATAATGATTCATGCATACATTCAGATCACACATCAGTCAAAGACCACCATGTGCGGAGGTTTTTATTTGTTAACATTTTTTCTTATTTCTTTAAAGGATTATCTTACTTCCGGAATAAAAAATTATTTTACTCAGTGATTATTTACTCACTTCCATGTCATCCAAGATGTTCAAGTCTTTCTTTCTTCAGTCGAAAAGAAATGAAGGTTTTTGAGGACAAACATCCAGGATTTTTCTTCGACTTCAATTGTGTTTGACAAGTTGAAGGTCCAAATTATTGAAAGTAGTTTCAATGCAGCTTTAAATGGCTCTACACGATCCCAGCCGAGGAATAATTGTCATTTTCTATTTTTATTCTATTTTACAGAATTTAATTTTTTGGGTGAGCTATCCCTTTAAGTAATGATAATCTGCTAAACATGTACTTGTAGATGTATTATGAATGTCTATAGGACATTGCAAGACATGAAAGGACACTAGAAGACTTCAGATCTATAAAAAAGCTTAAAACACACGCTAACATACAACCCGCCCAGAGCAATTCAGTGCGAATTACATCATACAAACCACACGCGCCTGCATGTTAGTCCTGTAAGAGCCTGTACAGTAAAGCTGTTGGTTTGGTCAGGCTGATCTGAGGCCTGTAGCTGTGCACTTCCTATCTCAAGAAAAGACGCTTCCTCTTCCTCCTGACATTTTTCTCCTTCTCTTCAGGCTAGGGGCCTCCTCTTCATCACTGTCTCATTTAAACTCCCCAACCATCACCGCTACTGGCCATCACACACACACACACACACACACACACACACACACACTTACTCACAAGTGCATCATCCCTTGGCGCAGCGTAGAGCTCAGTGCTTCCCAAACCTGCCAATCAGGTAGTGAAAAACAGCCCTGTGAGAGTGCTTAGATTTGTTTGTACTTTTGTTGTCCTAAGTTGCATCATGTTTTTAAAGCTTTTTTAAACGGCATCAATCACAGATGAGCCTAAGAAACAGCCTTTGATCCATTCCTGATCTTCATCTGTAATATTTAACCATCAACAGTTTAAGGAACATTATGGGTTACAAAAAAGTGGGACAACACATTCAAATCTTTTAAAGGAATAAATACACTTTACATTTGTACAGGGTTCATACAGATACTGTAAAATGACGTTCCAGGACTTTCAAAGACTTTTCAAGCACTACTTTTTTATTTTCAAGGACTTCAATCAGAGATCCCACTTATCAAACAATGTCTTCTATTTCAAATTCTAAAAAAAGAGAAATATATAAATAAAAAACACTAATAAAAAAAAAGTCAAAAATAAAGTGAAGCACATGCGATGAATAAAGTATTACAAAGTATACTACACTTTTATTATAGTAAAACCATGGTTAATTTTCTTGAAGGAATACTCCACTTTCTTTGAAAATATTCCAGCTCCCCTAGAGTTAAACAGATGAGTTTTACCATTTTTGAATCCATTCAGCCAATCTCTGGGTCTGCCGGTAGCACTTTTAGCATAGCTTAGCATAAATCACTGAATCTGATTAGACCATTAGCATCTCGTTCAAAAATGACCAAATATTTTCGATATTTTTCCTATTTAAAACTGGACTCTTCTGTATTTACATCGCGTACAAAGACCGACAGAAAATGAAAAGTTGCGATTTTCCAGGCTGATATGGATAGGAACTATGCTCTCATTCTGGTCATAATAATCTGAGAACTTTGCTGCCATACCATTGGTGCAGCAGGCACAATGATGCAGCGCCTGAAAATAGTCCCCAGCTAGGTAACTTCCAACGTGACCAGCACTAAGCCACTAAGGTAATAGTAAAATAGCCGGGGACTATTTTCAGGCACTGTGTAATATCATTGCGCCTGCTGCACCCATGTTACGGCAGCAAAGTTCCCTGATTATTACGCTGAATAAGAGTATAGTTCTTATCCATAACAGCTTGGAAAATCGCAACTTTTCATTTTCTGTCGGTCTTTGTACACAATGTAACTACAGAAGAGTAAAGTTTTATATAGGAAAAATATCCTAAATCTTTTCATTTTTTATTAGTCATTTTTTAACGAGATGCTAATGGTCCAATCAGATTCAATGATTTATGCTAAGCTATGCTAAAAGTGTTAACGGCAGACCTGGAGATTGGCTGAATGGATTCAAAAACGGTAAAACTCATCTGTTTAACTCTAGGGGAGTTGGAAAATTAGCCTATTTTCAAAAAAAAGGTGGACTGTTCCTTTAAGGGATTTGTATTAATGTATACTTTCTTTTTGTTTTTAAAACTGTACTAAAAAAGATCCTTATAAGAAACAAATGATTCACAAACCCACACCAAAGTCTAGATCTGAATCAATTGATTCGCAATCCATGCTCCGAAGTTACAATTTAAAGCAAAAGATTTGTGAACCTGCTCCGAAGTCCTCACTGAAGTGAACAATCTAAATCAAATGATTCGCAAGCCCGCTCCAAAGTTCCGATCTAAATAATGATTTGCAATAAATTATTCAGATATCCATTTTAAAGCAAAAGATTTGCGAGCCTGCTTCAAAGTTCCAATCTAAAGCAAATGATTCACGATTCACATTCTAAAGTTCTCATCTAAATCAAATGATTTGCATTTCACACACACTGAAGTTCCAATCTAAATCAAATGATTCGCAAGCCTGCTCCAAAGTTCCCATCTGAATAATGAGTTGCGATAAATCATTATTTGTCTTTCAATAATTTAAGCACTTCAGTAATATTGCTATTTTTAAGGGTTTTCCAGGCCTTAAAGTCAAATTCAAGTACTTTAGCACTTCAAGCATCTTGTACGAACCCTGTTTGTAATTTAAACATATTTAAAAAATTAATAGTACTCTGAAGCAGTGGCAGCTCGTCAGGGGAGGCACAGCTTCCCCAAAATTTTGAAGTGAAAATGGGAGATTAATGTTAAATTTAATATTAATAAAATTCACAATTCATCAAGGTCATGTTTCAGAATGTGCATGTTTTTGTTTGTAATTTCATATACAAGTGACTGAAGTTAAAAAAGCACCGCTTTTCTGTCGCAAATGTGCCGAATCTGCTGATGTCATTACAACCGCTAAGTGATAGAGAAGGGGAGGGGGAGGCCGGGAGAGAGCTGCGCTCTTGTGCCTCCGTTGGTAACAAAAATTAGCCAATCACTATCGAGTGTTTACTTTCAGCGCTGAGGAGTGTTGAGAAAGCAAACCTCGCAGTGGAGGCTAGCCTCCTTTCTGGAATATCAGTCATCATAGAGACGTAAATGACGTGATATTAGTCTCCCGCTTCGCTGAAAAAGTACCAAGCACTTATGATGAGTAGCAATATTGAATATTTGATCGCCAAAAGATTACCAAGCTGTCATTAAAACAATGTATATGTATGTATAAACTATATAGAAAATGCCTAAGATGGATATAGGCTACAGCAGTCGCGGCACAGGCAGCTCTCTTTTAACACAGACTTTTATGGATGTTGGCTTTAAGTGATAGGCCAGGTGAGTGAAATTATATTATCCTGTTGTATGTGTGCCGTTTTCTTTACGTTTTGTGACTCAAAGCAACCAAAAAGCCATTTTAATGGGGTTAAGCAAATACTAATAACTTACTAATAGTAACAATCGACAGGGATCGCCAGACCAATAGAATTAGTGTGCCTCCTCTATTTTAAAACCCACGAGCCGCCACTGCTCTGAAGTATAGTATAAAAAAACTTAAATTAGATATTTGAAAAAGAAATCAGATCAAAATTATAGTGTTAATCTGGCACCTGGTGCTAATTTCTGTAATTATGTGACAAACTAATGTATTTAACTGGCAGTATTTCTTCAATTTTCACTGAGATTACAAGATGGCGGGCTGCTCTAAGATGACTGAAGCCCTGCGACAGCAGGTTGTCCAGATGAAGACCAAAGAGCCACTGCAAGAAGAGTTGGTCATTCCAATTCTGCGATTTCTCAAATATCCCCCAAATAGGTCAGTCATCCATGTAAGACAAATGCACAAGAAAACAGAATAATTTGGGGACTATCAATGGGGAATGGGTTCAACACTGCAGCTGGAATTGCTTGCCAGTTCAGTGCTAAACAGGTTCTGGGGAGAACTGGTCCAAAGTTCACTTTAGTGATGAGAGCAAATTTTATTAATTTGGGTCTAATGGGAAACATTTTGTTTTGGCGTCAAACTGAGGAAAGACTGAAGTCCAAGTGCATAAAGAAGTCCACGAAAGATGGTGGAGGAAAATCTGAGAGATGAAGATTAACAATATTTCATAAATAAATCAAGTGTTTATCGATTGTTCTCTAACTTCGATCTCCACTGTATATTAGATCATAAGTGCCAGCACTTCAGTTTTTTCATCAGTACATCTGAAGATCCTGAATCATGCCACTGTCACTCTATTCTCAAAGGACAGGCCACCGCATTAAAAAGCAATAGCAGGATCTGTGGGCAGTGGATGGTTATTTCAGGCTGAATGCACATCCTCCTGACCAGGGAATGAACCCTCCATAGTACACTTACATTATGAATGGGGATCGGGTCATTGTTTATTCATAACAATTCGATTGAGGTTCCAGAATATCTCTCGCTTCCAGCACACCAAACAAGTTTCTACACAGACAGGTCATTTCTAGGCAGTGACACTATTGTTTTTGGCTAGTTTTACTAGGATAAACTTCTAAAAGTTCTTAATAGGTTTTTTTTTTGTTTCATTGGTCATGTTTTAGCCACCCTCAAACTGCTTCCTCAAAAAATTAACTTCATGAAGTTCCCACAGGAAGATCTGTGAAGTTTTATGCATATGTCTAGTTTACAGCGTATCTGTTACGGTCAAATCATTCTTCATCTTCAAACATAGCTCTAGCATCCCTATATATCTCACTCACAGGTGGTCACTCATTGAGATTCAGAGAAGAGAAATTCAATCAATAATGCTGCACTGGACCGTCATGGTATAAAATCATATGCTCTTCTATCCATTGAAGTTATACGTACTATAACTTTAGCTGATTTGGGTTTATACGCTGAGGTTATTGAGTGACATGCATTTCCAGACAGACTTTTCATGCCTGAAAGGACTTGACCTGTTAATAGCAACAGGAGGAGCAGTCAGTGAGGAACAGGACTTTGCTTTTACAGTGAAAGGCGAGCGGGACGGCAAGAGTGACAGCCGCAGACGGTCTGCAGGCCACGCGAGGGAATGCGCCTGCTCTTCATCTGGTTTCTGGGCGCCAGGGGTCCACGTGCCTCCAGAGGAAGAATTATGCTATGCTGGTCTCAATACACACCAAAACTCTGGAAAGAAAGTGCAACTTTTCGAAAAAACACCTGTGATTAATTTATTGCCAGGCAATACTATATACTGTTTTAAAAGCAATCTGCTAGAAGTCTAAAAAAACAAAACGTCGGCAAGTAACGGCTGTGACGATGATTTAACAGCCATCATCACTCATACAAGTGAAAGATTACACTCGCAGCAATATGCTGGCGATGCATGGAACGATGCCTGCTCGACTCCAACTCGCTGTAAAGTAATATCAGTATCACTGTGTAGGCAGCGTGCTGTCACACAATGGTGGATGGACTGATGCCACGCTCTGATGGCATGTAAGAGATGGCCGCATATCAGCAGAATGGGAAGACGACGTGTGTTTGGTGTATTGTGTTCTACTCGCACTGTGTGGATTCATTCAACAGTCACATGAGTCAATGCAACTTTGACTTTTTGTGGCTTTGGACTACGATACGAATAGGCAGCAAGGTTGTATTTTTTTCATATGGAGCATAAAGCCTCTTGACCTTGCTGCCTCTCTGCCTGTGTAATGCGAGATGAGTAATCCCAGCATTCAGCGCTGGCCCTTCCTGTGGAAAATACCAGTTTGAATATCTCATTCATCCTTCCAAGCCTAACTATACAAGTGTTTATTTAAATACTTCTATTTAAAAGTCTGGTGTTGGTATAAGACTTTTGAATGTTGTTGAAAGACGTCTCTCATGCTCATCAAGACTGAATTTATTTAAAAATACATACTGGAAAATCTTATAATTCAAAATAATTGTTTTCTCTTTTAATATATTTTAAAGTGTAATTTAATCATGTAACGGAAAAGCTGAATTTACATTAGCCATTACTCCTGTCTTTCTTCAGAAATTATTCTTCAAGAAACATTTATTTATGAAATGTTGAAACCTATGCAAGCCCATTTCCACCACTGAATTTAAAAAAAAAGGCGAATTGCGAATTTCTCTCTACAAATCGAACTTTCTTGCAATTTTTCTCCAAAAAATTGGAGTTTACCTCATGCAATTCTGACTTTTTTCTTGAATGATTTAAAACTAAAATTCTTGCCTTCTTTCCCCATAATTGCAAGTTTATATCTAAAAATTGTGACTTTTTCTCCGAATTGTGAGAAAAAGACACCATTTTGAGATATAAACTTGCAATTCTGAGAAAAATTTACAAAAACATCTTGCAATTCTTACTTTTTCCTCTCAGAATTGAATGATAAAAATTCAGAAATTCAGACTTTTTTTCCTTCACAATTCAGACTTTTTGTTCTTTAAATTGGGAGTTTACATTTCGCAATGCTGACTTTTTTTCTCAGAACTGCAAGTTTATATCTCAAAATTGACACATTTTCAAAATTTTTTCCTCAGAATTGCATGATATAAACTCAGAATTCTGACTTTTTTTATATCTTGTTTATATCTCACATTTCTGACTTTATAACACACAATTGCAAGTTAAGTCAGACTTGGGAGATATCAAGATGCGATTCTGAGAACAAACTTTTTTTTCTCCTCAGAATTAGACTTGTTTCTCAAAATTGGGAGTTTGCATCTTGTAATCTCGCAACTTTTTCTCTCAGAATTAATGATATAAACTCAGAATTCTTGATTTTTTTTTCTAAGAATTGCAAGTTTATATCTCGGAAATGTACACTTTTCCCCATTTTTTTTTCTCTCAATTGCGATTTAAATCATGCAGTTCTGACTTTTTTTGTTCAGAATTGAATGATAAACTCAAAATTCTCACTTTTTTTCTTAGAATTGCAAGTTTATATCTCGAAATTGACACATTTTCTCAAAATTTTCCTCAGAATTGCATGATACAAACTTTTTTTCAGAATTGCAAGTTTA
Organism: Cirrhinus molitorella; assembly: GCA_033026305.1. NCBI lineage: Eukaryota > Metazoa > Chordata > Actinopteri > Cypriniformes > Cyprinidae > Cirrhinus > Cirrhinus molitorella. The sequence continues at coordinate 21,260,473 of CM065124.1, read as the reverse complement.
TATCTCACATTTCTGACTTTATAACACACAATTGCAAGTTATTAAGTCAGACTTGGGAGATTAAAAAGTACATAATATTTTTTCTCCTCTGAATTGGATTTTATAACTTACAATTGCAAATATAAATTTGCTTCTGCGAAAAAAAGTCACAATTGTGAAATCCAAAAAAAAACTAAAGTTTTGAAGTTTCTTGAAATTAGGAGTTTACATCTCACAATTCTTATTTTTTCTCTCATAATTTAATAATATAAACAAGATTATATCTCACATTTCTGACTTTATAACACAACCCCTCAGAGACTTTATAACTCATAATTGCAAATATGAATTTGCAAAAAAAAAACTCAAAATTGCGAGATAAAAAAAAGTTTATATGACTTTTTTCTCAGAATTGTTTGTAGCTCGCAATTCGGACTTTATTTCTCACAACTGCAAGCTTATATCCCGCAATTCTGACTTTATTACACACAACTAAAACAGACTTGCAAGATAAAAAGTTGCAATTCTGAGAACATAATCTTTTTCCCCTCAGAACTGGACAGTTTATATCTCACAGTTCTGAGAAAAAAAGTCAGAATTGTGAGCTATAAACTTGCAATTATGACTTTTTTCTTAGAATTGTTTGTATCTCACAATTCTGACTATTTCTCGCAATTGCAAGTTTACATCCTGCAATTCTGACTTTATATCTTGCTTTTCTGATTTCATAGCTCACCAGTACCTTTTTTAATTTTTTTATTCAGTGGTGGAAACAGGAAACAGGAAGCATGCGGAAACAGGCTTCCATAGAAACCAAATGTAATATTTTTTGTGGATTTTTTTTTTTTATTCTTTCTGAACAGCATTTACTTGAAACAGAAATCTTTTGTAATTTATAAATGTGGTTCTATGTTGTTCACTAGAAAGCATAGTGAACCTAGTGGATTAGTTGCAAAGCTTGAGCACAATCCCTTAAGACCAGAATCCAAAACACATGCTCCACATGCTAATGTGTCCAACGCTGACCAGCTATTTTGGTCTTTTCAGCAGAACTATACCCACAGAATAGACGTCTCAAAGCATAGCTGAAACTCCAGCACGGCAGCAGACATAAGTTTGGACTGAAAATCTAAACTTCCACACGGCCCATGGGGCTCGTTGCAGACAGGAGGCCAGAATTCAATATACTTACACAGCTGCCCAAAGCCCATCCAGTGATAAATGTCTGCTGTCCAGTTGCCAAGAGGGACCGACTCATTCCAAATCAATTGAACCTTGTTATTCAACAATTATGCCTGGCTTTTTGCTGCATGATGACGGAAAGAAGGTCACTGGCAGACGACGCATCATAAATACTCACCGGCACTGAATATTGCTGTGTACTAAATTCTTGACATGGCCAATCTTTCCTGCATTTACCAGTCACTGCAGGAACATAAGTTAAACGCCTGTGAGGAGAACTTCAACGGCAAAAACATTTACAGTAGAAAAATTTACATGAGTGACAGCAACACTGCCAGCCAATAAATAAATAAAAATATCAGCAACAACTGTACGGTTGGATTCACAACATGCCCAATGTGATAACTTGGGGATTTAATTATTAATCTCATAATAGATTCATAATAAACATTCAGTTCCTTTGAATTTATTCACACACCCACACCCCAGATATAATTCAATCAAATGCGATTTGGTTTTCAAGAGCTCACATTAAAAAATGACTGTATAATATCCTTTTAATTACGAGATTAATAATGATAGCAGTTAGTCATGCTGTGTAATAGAAGCTTAAATCTCACAAAAATGCTAATTGGGAGGGTGGAGAATGAACTGAGGGAGTTTTTGGTTGCCTGATATGCAGCACGTGTAAAATACATCGGTCAGCAAGTCATGGAGAGCCATGTCATTCGCTCATGCTAAAGGGAAGATTCAGCTGTGTCCTTTGCAGAAGTGTGACGCCATGACAGAGCATTGTTACAACGGTTCACAAACGAAAGAACAAGAACAATGGTGAGAAAGATGACAGGTGCGCTGCCCCACACATGCAGTGACCAAATGCAACCTACCGCAGGGGCTGCTGGGTAGGTTCTCTCCCTGGCAAATGTAGCCTTCATTAGAAACACAGAGAGCTAGTGCCTTCAGGCTAAACCACACTCAGAAACTGGTAAGGGAACAGAGTTCCCGTTTATGGAAAACTCTCAAAAAGGACTTCCTGTCAAAATACACATCTCCCTCTCTGATTGTACTTAAAACTCACTCACATATGCACTCAAACGTTGTCCCATAAGTCCCACAAACAAGAAAACTTCTTTCCTGAAGGAAATACCAGGAAGAAAAAGAATGTCTACAAGCTGCACGCGCTGCTTCATCGCTGACAAACGTTAAAAAGACATTTGCAAAATGAATCTTTTTGTTTTCTGTCTTACAAAATATCCCATTACTATTGCGTTGTGAGAAACCACTGCAAACAATTCCATGTGTGAGTGAACTATCCAAATTAACCAAATAAACAATTTTAGAACTTTTTTTAAAACCCATTTAACTGATTAGATCAAAAGAGTGATTCTGATTCTAAAACATCTGATAGACAACACACATGACATGATTGGTGAAATATGATCAGAGAAAATGATTCTCAGGTCACAATATGTCAATCCCACTTACACATAGATTTATCAGTAATATTTTACTGGGGCACAGTGTTTAAATAGGGCTTGTGTGTTTTAGTGGCACGTTGAAAAAAAAAATTAAATATGAGATTAAAGTCATAATATTTTGAGAATAAAGTGGAAGTATTTAGAGTATAAAGTGGACGTAAATCAAAATTACGAGAATAAAGCCACAATTTTGAGAATAAAGGCAAAATTTCAAGAATAAAGTCAAAATGTTTCGAGAACAAAGTCAAAATTACAAGAATTAAATCGTAGCAAAGTTTTAATATTTTGATAGTAACCTGCGCATACAAATGGCCCGAATTGGGAGCACTGGGAGAAGTTGCCAGGCCACCAGAATTTATTTAAATGAATTTGGGATTACTAGCAGAACTCATACCATGTGTTATACTCGCAGGAAATAATATTTTGAACATCTTCGACTGCATTCATTAGGCCTATTTGTAGTGCGCCAGCCACCCAATAATAGCAATAAGCTTTGTGCTTTCAGTACTTTTAATATAAAACAAAGTCTCAGCTTTCAAAATCTGTCAGTTTTATAGCGAAATACAAACAATGTGTCTTGCAATAATGTGTGTTCCATGCTCTTTAATGTGGCAGGACAGGTCGCTGTATTCATGTGAATCAAACATCTTTTTGGTTATACTGTTTTCTTTGTAAAAATTCCACCAACCACTCCACAAAAATGTAGCATCCAATCTTTCATTCCTCACATGTATTTAATTAAAAACAACAATAAAACATTCCAAAGGTTGAAGTGAACTCCAACTAGTTAACATAAGTTATATTGTTGTCTTTTCTGAGGTGTATAAGCGACTCTTCACAAGCTGTTTTATTCATGGTATAATACAGTAAATGATAATATTTAATGTCTTTTTTTGTTCATTATTTGTAGTGCGCCAGCCACAGTAATTGCAACAATTTTTGTGCTTTGTTCCTTTTAATATAATGCAGCTCAGCTTTCAAATTCTGTCAGTTTTATCATGAAATACAAATTATAAATGTGTTTTTCCTCTTTGTTTCTAGTTTGTACAGCACAATATAACTGTGAAGGAACATCAGAAGGAACTAAAAAACATTATAGCGTACTTTAATTAAACAAATGTCTCATTGTAATCTGAAAGATGACTGATTCACATGCCGCTTAATCTGAGGTGAATAGAGAGATCTGTCACACTACATTAAAGAGCATAAAAAACACATTGTTGTAATAGATATATTGTTTGTATTTGGCTATAAAACTGACAGATTTTGAAAGCTGAGACTTTGGAATATCTCCTGTTGTTCCCAATCCAGGCCATTTGCATGCTTAATAGGCTAGAATATACTCTCAAAATATTATAACTTTAATCTTGTAATTGCTACGAATTAATCCTCGCAATTTTGACTTTAAATATTTTGACTTTCTTCTCGAAATATTTTGACTCTTAATTTTGACTTTATTATTGCAAGAATAAAGTCGAAATATTTCAACTTTATTATCGTAATTTTGACATAATTCTCGAAATATTACCGCTTTAAGCTCGCAAGATTTTTTTCTGAGTACAACAGTCAGCTTCCGGAAGAAAAAACTTCTCTATAATAGGCGGACACTAACATGCTCTATGAACGGTTAAATATGTGCACAGTATACAGGACCAGTCATAATTCAGTATGCAAATATGTCCAAGAAAGAAGACCAATCACAGTTCAGTATTTAAAGAGATAGTTCACCAAAAATTACAATTCTGTCATTAATTATTTACCCTCATATTCATGTGACATCAGTGGCTCAACCGTAATTTTATGAAGCTACGAGAATACTTTTTGTGTGAAAAGAAAACAAAAATAACAACAAACAAGGAACAGTACATATGGTTTCTACATCAGAATGCTGGCTCCTGCATCAAATATTGACACAGAAGGGCCTTGATCGTAGTAGCACAGTTGCTGTCTATGCAGGGTCAGAAAGCTTTCAGACATCAAAAATATCTTAATTTGTGTTCCAAAGATGAACGAAGGTCTTATAGATTTGGAATGACACAAGGGTGAGTAATTAATGACAGAATATTCTTTTTTTTGGTGAACTATTCTTTAAATACTACAATGACTTCACACCTGTTAGCTATTAACACATTATCCCTCACCCTCAAAAACAGTGCTGCCTTGCAAAAACTGTAAACAGACAAACTAACTTAACCACAGCTGAAGCTCATAATTCAAGTAAACTTTTTTCTTTTAAAGTAATTAAAATATTTTTCATCCTGACATTCCATCACGGATTTCTCTGAAACAATTCCCTTTTAACTATTCCCTCTTCTGATTAAGAGAAATGGTTGTGTGAGGGAAACACAGCAAGAACCAGAGAGAAAGCGAGAGCAGGAAAGACTCTGTGTGTGTGTGTGTGTGTGTGTGTGTGCACGCACACATGAGTGATTTCGAAAATTACATTCAGCCTGTGGTAACATCCAGGCACGTTCCAGTGGCCTCACAGCACTCCTCAACTCACTCATCCTGCCTGATTCACCTTCAACACACTCTCAGTTAACGGCCCCACAGGAAACACTGGATACTGGGCCACAGCCCCATGAATAACATATTCAACGGCCCTTAAATACAACAGCGGGCGATTAACGAAATGATTAATATTGATGTGTCAATGCCAGCTGATATATACAGAATACATGCAGCAGAGCATGATATCTGCTCTATATTTTCAAGCCGACTGACGTTACACACTCCATTTGACCTGGGTTAGACCTACACTGCAGTCAATGTTCCCTATAAGCTGCGCGTGCAACCACGCACTTTTTCCACCGCATCCGTGCAGAAGAAATAATGTGCCGCGCACACAAAAAATAGTTGGGAAAGCCATTTGATTGTATTCTAATAAAAGCGAAAGAATTGCAATGCTCGGGTAAACCGGTATAGAGTTGTCGCTATAGAGTTAGAACCAATCAATGCAGTTAAGAGAATGAGGTGCGTCAAATGAGTCGCTGTAGAAACTGAATACTTCAATGGCTGCGGATGAAATAGCTCAACACGAGAGTTAACGCAAACTCAGTGACATGTGAAATAAAACGTCATCATGTTTTAAAGAAGAGTGGGTTGATTAAGTGCTGGAAACAGCGGATGACGGGCACAGAACGGTAACAAAACTCAGATATTTACAGTTACACACAGGTGTATTTTGCAAATTGTACTTCATAGGGATGTTTAGATAACTACATAAGAATTCACATGTTCACTTATATTTAACTTACATATTTCAGTTTAAATGCTTCAGTTTGTTTTGGTATCATATAGCTCCGTGGAACACTTGATTCTTCCTTTTTTTTTTTTTTTTTTTTGAGTCTCTTATGCTTTTCAAGGCTGTATTTATTTGCTTAAAAATACAGAAAAAACACTAATATTGTGAAATTAATTAAAATATTATTGCAATTTCTAATATTGGCTTCCTATTTTAATATACTTTAAAATATAATTTATTCCTGTGAACTAAAGTAGAATTTTCAGCATCATTACCCCAGTCTCCAATGTCACATGATCCTTCAGAAATCACTTTAATATGCTGATTTATAATCAGTGTTGAAACTGTCAAAATAGAAATCTTTTCTAAAAATATGTCTTTACCATCACTTTTTATTCATTTAACACATCCTTGCTGAATAAAAGTATTAATTTCTTTCAAATTTACTGACCCCAAACTTTTGAATACTAAACAGGTCCCAAAAAATATTAAGCAGCACAACTGTTTCCAACATTGACTATAAATCAATATATATATTAGAATGATATCTGAAGGATCATGTGACACTGAAGACAGGATTAACAATGCTGAAAATTCAGCTTTGCTTCACAAGAATAAATTAGATTCTAAAGTACATTAAAATAAAAACTTTTATTTTAAATATTCATGATAATTGATCAAATAGATGCATGCAGCCTTGATCTTGAATTTTACCGTTCCCAAACATTTGAACACCAGTGTGTTAAACTGTAAAAAAATTCTCTTGTAACCTAAAATGTACATAATTTAGCTACATCAAGGGTCAAATCAATAAAAAATGTTTTTGCTCATGTGGCCGAAATGTCCACCCAATAGAGAAAAGTTTTGCTCAGCAATGCTCTGCATTGACTGCAGTGTGACAGATTTTCAGATCTTCTGTAACAGCTCTCTGTAAAAACACAAAGATGGGCCATGAAATAGAAATGTACATTTATTAACCTTCATTTGAAAGCGGCACAATAGTCCTTCTAAGTAAACCAAAGAGGACTCGCAGGAATACTCCACTTATGCGAACGAATGAATCACACCGTTTTGTTTGTCTCTGAGCAGCAAGGCCTCTGAATAACAAATCAGCCTTTGCCTCCATTTAATCCTCATATCTGTATTTCTGCTGATAAGAAAGCTGTACATGAAAAAAAAGGTCACAGTAAAACACAAATCATAACACACCGATTTCGTACTTACTTATTCATTCCGCCGTTCATCAATCAACCCCTATCTGAACTCTTCTAAGCGGTGTGCTGAACACAAATTAGAGTAATTCTTAACTTTCCTTCAGGTTGTGAGCCGTAGCACAATAGGCCACTAACTGAAACTTACTAGAGCAATTTTAGACATATTAGTATACTACCATTCATGAGTTTTGGATTGCTGATTTTTTTATATATTTATTGGAACGCAGACTGCGCTTACTTGATCAAAAATACAGTAAAAATGTGCAACATTATTACAATTTAATTTTTTTTCTGTTTATAGGTGCCCTTTTATTACCCTTTTTACAAAATGTAATATAAGCCTCAGGTTTCCCCAGAATGAGTCTGCAAAGTTTCAGCTCAAAATACCACACAGATCAGTTATTATATCATTCTGAAAAAGACTTGAGTGGAAGCAGGAATACGCCGTTTTGTGCATGTCTCTTTAAATGCAAATGTGCTGCTGCTCCCTGCCCCCTTTTTCAGGATAGGACTGTGCCTTTACAGCTCATATCTCAGATACCCTGCTAAAAAACATCTGTTTGGTTTTGGTTATCATGTTTATCATGCTGAAATGATGCGTTTTAAACCATATTAGCTTAAACTTCTGATATATGGGTTCTGAGCGCACACATCCGAAGCACGCACACAGAAAGTCACACGGCATATGAGTATTAAAAGTTCTCTTTCATGTCTTATTGCACTTAAACTGTCAAATACACACAAGTTTATGTTAAAAACACACAGGAGTTACAAAAACAGTCAGTTATGTCAGTGAAGGTAAACAGCTAGGAAATAAATGGCATGTTTATATTACATCTGTGTGGCAGCAGCAAAATACAGTAAATAAACCAATAAATCCACTGCTCTTGTCTCCTCTTAAGGCTGGGACTCTAAATAGCGTTCTGTGCTCATTAGTGCAGCCAACGACAGAACAGTTAGCATGTTTTGCTCAAACTTGTGCCATGGTGTTCAAACTGGTACACCGTTGTCGCTTGCAAAAACAGAATGGCAGCGCCATGGGTGGAAACATGCAGATTAAGGGGCGGTAATATTATAATAAGTTCCCTTTTCTACCTTGTTTTTTACATGCTTTTTCACATGCTTGCAGAGAAAGGTTTACCAAAACAAAGCTACTAGGTTGTCCTTTTTCACATTTTCTGGGTTGGTAGATACACCGGAGACCCGATAATAGCACTCAAACACTGAAAAAGATTTTCATGATATGTCACCTTTAATATGTTTTGAAATTTTATCTTTTAATTTATCAAGTTTTTGGGAAAAAATTAATATCAAAAAGATTTTTTAAAAAGTCTAGTGAAACATTTATCCTACTGAAATCAGATGCATGGTTTCAAACTTCCCTTATTTTGAATTCCAAATTGCCCTTACATCTCTAAAACTACCCCCCGTTGAGGAGCATTTCTTTTTAAATATCTCTGACATAAATATGCAAATATTCATCCTTGCTTCTAAAAACTGCAGACACCATTTAATTTTCGCAAATAATTTCTTCCACTTTAACTCAAAGCATCCCTATCCTCTACTCTGCCTGCCCAAGAGCTGTCTGGGATATTGATCAGGACTGATGATGTTGTCCTGTCCAGAACTGACAACCAGCACTAAATTTCTCCCAGTGCTCCCCTGATCCACTCAACAACCGACTGACTGACAGCTGTAGATCAATGCACCTGATAAAGTGCCCAGACAGAATCATTCTGACAGTCATGTATAATAGATGATAATAGATCAAAAGGCTAGATCACTGGATTATTAAAAGGAAGGCTTTATTGACAATTCATGAGCTTTATAGACAATTAGCACTTACTATATCATCCTGATCTGAACACTGACACTTTTTATGAACAGGGTACACTTACTTTTCTAAAAGCATTAGTCGCACAAATGTAGTCCAAAGTGTTTATGTAGTGTTAAAATGTTATTTAACATAAATGTAACAGATTATGACAATTAAGTTGTTTTAAACATTAAAGTTCACCCAAAAAATGTAAATTCTGTCATTGATTATTCACCCTCATGTCGTTTCAAACCTGTAAGACCTTCGTTCACTTTCAGAACACAAAATAAGATATTTTTTGATTAAATACAACAGTTTTTTTTAACCCTGCATAGACAGCAACACAACTGACATGTTCAAGGCCCAGAAAGGTATGCACATTGGCTGAAACAGAAGAGATTGTTGAATAAAGTTTTCTTTGTGCTCAAAAAGTATTTTTGTAGCTTCATAACATTACAGTTGAACCACTGATGTCACATGGACTATTTTAATGATGTTCTTACTACCTAGGCCTTGAATGTGGTAGTTGCGTTGCTGTCTATGCAAGGTCAGAAAGCACTTGGATTTCATCAAAAATGTCTTAATTTGTGTTCTGAAGATGAATGAAGGTCTGAGGGCAAGTAATTAATGACAGAATTTTGCTTTTTGGGTGTACTATCCCTTTAAATCACCACCAAAATGTAGATTTTGGCCTGTCCTACCTAAGAGGTCTAATCTTTTTTGACTGTATTCAAAAATATATATTCAAATACGTCAAACTTCATTTAAAATGACATAATTAGTGACCCTAAAGCTACCAATAACCCTTGCTTAATGTTAAGGAAGTTCTTTTACTTTCCATTTCATTTGCTGAAAAGAAAATATTTACTTAAACTTTTTTAAAGCCCTATCCTGCAGCCTATTCACGGTATGTGCCACATACTGTACTTTTATAATAAGAGGAAACTCAGAATGGGAGAGGTTCCTCTGCTGGTCTGTCATAATGAAAGGTAGGTTCCTTTGCTGGTCAGTCTCCGCAGGAAAATATATGTGACTCTGAGATCTCACTTCAAAGGGCACCTGAGTTTCCCAGCCCAGTTATCATCAGTACTTCCCTTTCCTTTTCATTACAAATAAACCTAATGAGGCATGAAATTAAGTTCCATTGTCAATGGAGTATTTGAAAATTAAATCTGCAAGAGAACATCACCATGATGGCCTTTAGATGGACGAAGCGATCTTTTGCATGCGTGTGTCCTTCCAGTAAAACACTTTTCTTTACTTTGTGAATTTATTTTTCAGAGCGTAGCACTTAGCACCCTTGACTTGCGCATTCATAAAACGTGCCATCATGTGATGGCGGCCCTGGGCTGCTTGGCACGCACACAGCTCTACAAACACACACACAGTGTGCTGCCAGTCCTTCTCAGCTGAGCTCCAGCTGCACATGTGCACCAGCCGAGGCTGTGATTTGTGGCGGACAACAATGACGTAATTAGCTTGCTGCACACACACGCACAAACACACATTCTTAAAGGTGAATGCACTGCAATGCAGCTCACATCCCAAAGGAAGCTGAATAGACAGCTGAATGACAGAAAATTGTGATTCAAAGAAATTCAGCAGGTGATGCGTTTCTTAAAAATAATGAAATGTTCCTCCATCCTGATCGACAAAAGTTCATTAAATAGGAGGAAATATAAAAACTAAATACTAAATAAGGCTGAACAATAAAGGTTAAATGGTTAATCATGATTTTTGCTCAAAAATACAGAGGTCAAATATACACATAGGGACTCATATGCAGCTATTACAGAAGGTTCAGACGCTCACTGGTGTTCCAAAAGCAAACAAATGCATTAAGAGCTGAAGATCAAGGTAAATTGAACTTATTTGTCTTCTGGGAAACATGTAAGTATCTTCTGTAGCTTCTGAAGGCCAGTAACTAAATGAAAAAATATATTTAGGCAAAATAAGAAAAATCCATTCTGTTCAAAAGTTTTCACCCCCTGGCTCTTAATGCATTGTTTTCCGTTCTAGAGCATCAGCTAGCGTTTGAAACTTCTGTACTAGTCACATATGAGTCCCTCAGTTGTCCTCAGTGTGAAAAAATGGATCTCAAAATCAAACAGTCATTGTTGTAGATTCATGCAGATTCAAATACACAAAAATGCTGAAAACCAAAGAAACTGTGGGACCTGAAGGATTTTTCTGTTCTGGACAAACAAGGGAACAACTATCACTAAACAAACAAACAAAAATAAAAAAACACAGATGTGGATCATTCAGATAACAACACAGTATTTTGTCATTAAATCAATTACCCCCATGTCGTTTCAAAACCGTAAAAGCTTCCCTACCCATCTTCCGAACACAAATTAAGACATTTTTGATGCATTCTGACAGCTCTCTGACCCTCCAATAGACAGCAATGTAATTAACATGATCAACGTCCAGAAACAAGCAGAATATCTCCATATAGATTGTTAAAATCCAGCTAACGTTTACCTGTGTTTTCAACTCATCTGTATTCTTTTCGTAATATAGGAAGAGTGTGTGCATGGTTGCCAGGTTGGGAAGATTAAGCAAACCACTGGAAAAAAGATATATTGATTTATCAAAAAAGCTCTGATTGGGGAATTTAAATTCTTGAAATATGACAACCCCAACAACGAAAGCTTGAGGAGGCTTGTTACAAATGCAAACTAACGCAAAGGGGAAATTAAAATGCAACCTTTTTTAGGATAAATAACAAGCAGGTAAATATCCATGATCCACGTATCCATATACCTCACAGTATCTATCTACCCATTCATCTATCAATCCAAACTTTTAAGCAAGCATTGAGCATTTAACTTGACAAACTTTGCTTTTCTAGAAAAGGCCACGAAATGCATTCGTGGTTAAATTATTTAAATATATGTTAATTTGTTTTAGAAAATGGCTGATCATTTCACTAGATACGACCCTTATTCCTCAGCTGGGATCATGCAGAGCCATTTGAAGCTGCATTGAAACTGCAATTTGGACCTTCAATCCATTAATGTCCATTGGAGTCCACTATATGGAAAAAAATACTGGAATGTTTTCCTCAAAAACCTTAATTTCTTTTTTTTTTTTTTGACAGAAGAAAGAAAGATGTGAACATCTTGGATGACATGGTGGTGAGTAAATTATCAGGAAATTTTTATTCAAAAAGTGAACTCAGATTTTAAGATGCCATTTGGTTTACATTGGTTAGCTATGAAGTATCAACCTATTTCAATGTAAAGTATGTTTTTCAAGCTATTATAATGGAAATGGGGTCTTCGAGCATTCCATGCCAACAGTCATACCTACTAAACATTTTCTGTAAGAATTCGCACACACAACCTAATTCCTATTACAGGTTACTATGAGAAAATATTCGGCTCATGAATGGGAGTGAAGCACTACATAGCTGATACCTGTACATACCAAGTATAAACATCTCCATACTTTGGAAAAGACATTAAATATTTCATGCATACCGAGATGCTCTGCATTGCCACTCAAACTTGCAATAGGGTCTGGCTCGTTTTGATTTGCGTTGCCAAACGCGCTCTGCATTTACACCTCGTCAAGAGCGGCGTTAGCGGCTTCTTTCTGCATTAAAAGAGAAATCTGGGATTTGTCATTCCTCCCAGACACTTCTTAATCCTCGTCTCTGCGTGCATTCATCTCCCTCAAGTTTGTAGCGGCCTGCCTTCTCAGCCTCCAATAAACGCTGCATCCTCTCTAAGCCTTGAAAAGCTCTGAGGGAAAAGCCTCAACCGAGGCTTTGCATTGTTTACTGACAACAGTTTCCACCCATGAGCACAATTCTCACAGATAACTGAACCACTGCAGGAGGTAGAGCAGCGTTCACATGTAGTCCACCTCTGTGACCACACAAATATTAAGTCTCATTCACTAATATTTTCTGACAAGATGTGCACTCCTCAAAATTATACATAACAGGTGTGTATGCATATACAATTCGATTATTCTTAATGAGGGAGTATGAGACCACAGTAAACAATCAGCGTAATACGTGCCAAAGCATCTCTATATATACAAGATTTCTGCACAAGCTTTTCTGCACAGGCATTCTTCACTCTTTGGAAACGTATCCTTGTGTACACTGCACAGACATTCTTAAAACTAATGGAAGTACAGCAAGCAGCATTTTTCTTCTGGCGTATGCATATTTGAAATATGTTGTAAACAGTGTAGCTCAATGAAATATATTTTATATTTGAAAATACATTTAGATTCAACCTTCATTTCCCAAAATGTATTTCAGGGGCAAGAAAAAACATTTCCAATCTCACAGTGGCCTACATTTAGGCTAAATGTGGATGGAATAGCCTAATCAGCCTGATCAAAATTAGGGGACACTTACAGATACCTCCAAGTTTTTGGTATTAATCTGGCACCTGCTGCTAATTTCCTTAAATATATGACAAACCTCATTTAACTAGCAGCATTCTTCCAATTTTCACTAAGATTCCAACATGGCGGCCCGCTCCAATGTGACTGAAACCCTGTGACAGGAGGTTGTCCAGATGAAGGCCGAAGGGATGACCATTTCAGATGGTCATTCCAAATCCGTGATTTCTGGAATTTTGCAGCTTTACAATGACACTAATTAATTCAAGTCCCCCCAAAAGGTTAGTCTTCCACATAAGACAAATGCACAAGAAGACATGACAATGCAAAGACTCTCAATGGGGAATAGGTTCAACAGTGTAAGTCCCTTATCAGCAGAAAGAATCAAAAGGCTAAGCTCAACTTAGGAAAGAGGAAAACTGGTCCAAAGTTCCCTTAGTGATGAGAACAAGTTTAATTTATTTGGGTCTGATGGGAAACATTTTCTTCAGCTTACAAAACTGAGGAAAGACTGAAGCCCAAGTGAAGTGTCATGGTTTGGGAGATGTTTTCTGTTGAAAAAGTTACCCTGTTGAAAAAACCAACATATGCTGGATAGGTAGGTTTTGAGGCATGGATGCTGGTTTGAGCTGGTTTATGCTGGTTCTTGATAATGTGCTGCACATGACCAGCATAAACCAGCACAGGGTTGGGACTTCTTATACAATTACATGGCAGGGTGAATGCAAATGTTTCAGAACCTGCTTCAGCAACATGCGGTTCCTTCCCTGCAAGCAACTCCCAGTCAGCCTACAATTTTCATGCAAGAAAATGCCCCCATCACACTACAAAACAAGTAAAGCAGTTCCTTGAAACTAAGAACACTGAGATAATGAGTCCTGTTCTAAACCAGACTGAAAATCTCTGGAAATCCTTGGTGACAAAATTATGGCTAAGAAATCCACTACAGTTTCCAAACTGAAAGAGAGTGGGCCAAGATCACATAAAAGCAGTGTGAGAAACAATTGATGTTCTGCAGCCACAGATGTGCTGAAGTCATTTAAAGCAAGGGCCTCTACACTTCCTACACTAAAAAAAAGATTCTACAACACTGTTCAGTTTATTAAAAATAAAAAATTATTATTAAAAATAATTTAAATGTAACACTATTGTGTTCGGTTTACCATTTAAACAACTGCATTGTGTTAAACTGACCTGAAACAGTTGCGTTTTGGTTTAACCCACCACTTTACTTAATTTATCTGAGTTGATTTCAAATCAAGTGGATTTCCCCATCCCATCATGTGTTGCAAAGACTGGATAAGAAGAATATTATATACGATATTTTGCAATACAATAATGTTACGATATGTATCGTAGAGTGATTGCGATACTTTTACGATACAACAGCAGTCTAATCCTATTGGTTAAGATGCCAGCTAGATAGTCAGCTAACCAATCAGAGTGGAGGAGACGTGGGACTGTGAAATGTGATCTTGTATGTACAGCAAAGAAAGTTATTGAAATTGTTTTTTTAAATAAATCTGTTTGAATTTCAGTTTCATGTTTTAAGTTTTGCTCAAAATATCGTGATACGTATTGTACCGTGAACCCAGTATCGAGATATGTATCGTGACCTGTTCATATCGTTACACCCCTAGTTAATAATGTAGTTTAGACAGACAGACTGGCAGGCAGACAGATGGAAAGAGAGAGATTAAACTAGTGAATTACATCTCTGAGTCTGTGTTTCTCTTAAAAGTGATCAGCAGCAGCGTCTCTACTTATAGTGAAACTTTAAATTCATTTTCTTCAGGAACAGCATCGTTGTTACCTCTCTTGTGAGAAATGTCATGTAGTTTTTAAGTTGTTAATCTTCAGAGCAGCACTAACAACATTAATACAGTGCGTATGTTAAAGTGTGTGCTGACTGTTATGTGTGTGCGTCTGTAAGAGAGAGAGTGTGGGAGAAAAAGAGTATGTGCTTTCGTACAAAATAAAACATAATTTTGCGGCATGGAAATAACCTGTAATTTTTATCCTGTTGTTTACTGTATTTATTTGGCAAGTGTCATTGTGGGTTTTGCCTTTTTAGCTGTTTTTAGGCTGTAAGGATCTTTTGAAATAACTTAACTGACTGTGGCTAAGTGATATAGACATGTAATGCTGTCAAGAGCTGCCTGGAACTACGTTCGACATGCGTTTCCCTGAAAATAATGCGCACCTTCAGAACGTTCATCAGCCAATCAGATTCAAGCATTCAATGGCCCCAGTTAAATGTTTTAGTCTGAGTTCAACATGCATTAAATAATCACTTCATAAATGTATCAATTTCATTTAAACTCTATATTTGATCAAACTGAGTTGGCCCAACTCAATTAGATTTCATTGCATTAATTTGTTTTTATGAGTTGGGGTCACACATTTTGAGCATACTAATTTCTGACAGCTGTAACCCTCCAAATTTTTAGTTCTCTCATTTTGATCACTGTTATGGCATGGATATTTCATCAAACATTTTAGTAGAACAGTGGTATATGTACAGCTAATATTTGAGCAAAGAAGATTGCTAGTATTTCCAAAAAAAGTACACTGTAAAAAACTATTTGTTGAGTCAACTTAAAATAATTTGTTACCTGGCTGCCTTAAAATTTTAAGTTCAGCCAACTAAAATAAGTTTAGTCAACTTGAAATGTTAAGTTGTACTAAGTGACAACTTAGATATTTGAGTTGTATTTTAAGTTGACTCAGCAAATTGTGTTTTATTTTTTACAGTGTATTTATAGATTTTTCTCCCATGATCTCCACTGCAAGTTATTAACAAATCATGATTTCTGCTTGAAAATGTTTGCATACACAGGTTTTACACTTACAGTGAATAGTGAATGACACCCATAGCCACACATTTACTCTCATGCTTTATAATGAACATTTTTTGGTATTTACATGAAAAGTCCGTCCTCAGTCACATAAGTGAGTAGTTTTGAAAAGATGCGTGGGACAGAACACTCAATGAATAAAAGCAGCCTGGACGCTTTCTTGAACTCATTTTGAGTTCACCCACGCAGAGTAGTGCAAACTGCAAATGAGTCACTTTTCACAAGCATACTCGCATTTCTGCCTCTCTCTGAATCCTGCACCTCTGTGACACAACATCTCAAATGACCCATATCAGACGGTAAATGTATAATCAAAACCTAGTGAGCAATTAAGGATACGCAGAGGGGTCAAAGTGATTTTCTGTGGATTGGGAGTGAAATTCATAATAATCAGAGCTTTGACCCGTTTAATCAGTGCCGTGATGAACTCCTGCATCGTTTCGCTGCTTGAGGGAGAAACACTGCTCAGTCCAACTATGTGGCAACTAGTCTAGAACAGCAGGCATCCTTTAAGCAGAGCAGATTGAAGAGGTGTGGGAAATATACTTAAGAGCTCTCCATTTCAGAGCAACAGACTCAAATGAAATGGAAATGATCTCCTTGCGCATTAACGAGTGGGTGATTTGAGACGCAAAACTGCATCTTATTTTCTATATTGAGCCATTTGATAAGATAAACATTTTGCCATGCTGTTTTATTGCACCCTATCCTGCACCCAAAAATGCCTACTTCCCTACTACACAGCAGGTGAAAACAGTAGGTGAGATGAGTAGTATGTCCGAATTCGTTATAGTAGTTTTCGGTACAGTATAGAGGCCACAGGAGAGGAGTTATGAATCCCAGTGAAATAAAATCCGGCAGATTTAGCCATGTCCGAATTTCATTCACACTACCCAATTTTATTTTACCAGTCACAAAGTAATTATTAAACTATACAGTACCTACTAGATAGTATGTTATTTGCAGAGCAAATGATGACATCATCTCTAAAAGCAGCAGCTCTAAGATCTAGTCTCCCAGAACTGCTACTGCACACACACACACACACACACACACTTATTTTCTCAACAACGCAAATAAGCAAGACAGCTTGTTTTGGCAAAACAGATTAACGCAGGTAATTGAGAACAAGCTGCCATGTCATCAAGTCAATGTCTATTGCCATGGAAACAGAGTAATTGTCTAATGTCCACCAAGTCTGTTTTTCTGCATCTTCAGAATATTTTATTGTTTTGTTTTTTTCTGCTGCTTTACATCTGTTGTGATACAGTAATGTTTTGATGCTTTGATGCTTAAAATGACATTTAAACTATCATATGCTCAGAAACATTATGCCGGTATTGCAATCTGGAACAAGTTAAAGCATTTTAGGCAAGGGTTTTTGATATATTATTGGTGTGCACTTAATATATTAAGTAACATTTAGCTTAAAGGAATAGTTCACTCACAAAAATTAAAATTCTGTCAATAATTACCCTCATCGTCATTCCAAACCCGTTCATCTTCGAAGCACAAATTCCAAGAGCTTTCTGACTCTGCATAGACAAGCAACGCAACTACCACGTTCAAAGTCCAGAAAGTTAGTAAGGACATCATTAAAATAGTCCATGTGATATCAGTGGTTCAAACTTAATTTTATAAAGCTACAAGAATACTTTTTGTGCGCAAAGAAAAAAAAATAACTTAATTTAACAATTTCGTCTGTTCTGTGTCAGTCTTTGACAAGCAACCTGACTGACAGTGGTTCTTGTGAAAAGTCGTACCTGCTCTTCCTGCTGCCCTCACTGCTGAATTAAGAAATGCAGTTGATAGCCACGACTAAAGTTAGGTGGAGGAACTCGACACCTCAAAGTCTCTAATTCCACATCTTCACATTTACTCTTTAAGTACATAATCTTTTTCAAATGTTCATACTTTTTCAGCCTGTCTTCATATCTTTTTCTCACTTTCTCACTCCTACCGTACATACACACATCCACCTTGCACCTTTGATGCGGAGAGAGCTTAATGGAGTGAGTGTCTTGATATTTTTCACATGATTTCAAGCAACAGATCAAATGAGGAGTGATGGGCCATGGAGAACTGGGCAGATGGAAACATCCTGATGCTCAATGGACTGACCATCAGTTACATCAACCAAACTACAGCCACTTCTGTCTCCACAGACACACCTGAGATCAGCAGCTTATTCAAAATCCCCTTGAAATCAACTGAAGTGCATGAAATCCTGCATCAGCTGCACCACACACATGCGTCGTGGTACTGTTGTAAATGTGCATTGAAGACTGACAGAAGTTTTGCGCACAAAAAGTATTGTTGAACCACAGATGTCACATGGACTATTTTAATGATGTCCTTACTAAATTTCAGGACCTTGAATGTGTCAGTCGCATTGCTGTCTATGCAGGGTCAGAAAGCTCTTGGATTTTATCAAAAATATCTTGGTTTGTGTTCTGAAGATGAACAAAGGTTTTACAGGTTTGGAACGACATAGTAATTAATGACAGAATTTATATTTTTGGGTGAACTATCCCTTTAAATTATATTTTAGCAATATATTGGCATGTAAATGATTTAAAAGCTAACAGGCATGGACTAAAAGGCATTTAATGGAGTCCATTGAGTAATATTTCATAAATATGCATTCTAATGTATACTCAAATGTATACACAAATATGGTATATTAATGTTCAATAGTTTGGGGTCACTAGATTTTTTTTTTTTAAGAAAGTAATACTTTTACACATTAAATTTACCAAAAGTCACAGTTTTATTTTAAACAAATGCCACTGAACTTTTTTTTAAATAACACTGATGATAAAAAAAAGTTTATTAAACATCAAATCAGCATATTAGAATGATTCCTGAAAGATCATGTGACACTGAAAACGGGTGTAATTGCAAAAATAAATGTTTTCAAATATCTTAAAATAGAAAATAGTTATTTTAAAATGTAACAGTATTTGATATTGCTTACTTATTAGCGATTTCATAGAATTCTCAGTTGTGTTTTTATTATTAGCTTTATCTCATACATGTGTATACAATGGATACAACTGGAAACACTGGACACAGTAAGATAGTAACTAAAATATAATTAACGTGTAGCATTGTTTAGATAGCTGGGCTTTAAATTTAAAAGAATTTTGAGTCCATACAAAAATGTCTGCTGCAATCTCTTCTGAAACAACATAGGCGCATTGGAAATATGTGCCTCTTTCTGCAAAACTGAAAAAACATACCTATGTATACAAATAACTGCCGTTTCCAGTTGAAATGAACACTAGAGGCAGTAAAACTATAACAACTTTTATTCCTTTTCACACGAAGTATGATTTACAGGTAAAGTAAATTATTAATAAAGCCTAATTTTCACACAATTACTTACAGAATTTTATGTTTTTGACTTCAAAACAATTTTAGCATCCTGCGTGATTTGGTAGCTCACGCGATACAACATTGCACTTACCTATTATGCAAAATTCACTTTTGCATGGTGTTTGGACATAAATGTATGTTGGCAGTGTGTGTACACACCACCCTATAGTGATACAAATCCACCCACTCCTTTTTTTTCAATCCTCATATGTCATAAACTGTGTCTCCCAACGACCCATTTCCAGCATTGGTGCTAATGTGACATCATGTCAGCCACAGGCCCCGCCCACAAATGTTGACAGACACTGCTGTTTTAACATAGAACCACCCCCTGAGTGAGTTGACACAGTCCGCTTTTGCTGCACTGATGAGAATGGGTGCTTCTCAAAATCCTTCCTTGTCTCCTCGATCCTTCGTCCTCCATCCTATGACCCGGAACCCGATCGAGCTCAGCCATCTTGTAGGACATCTTAATTCTCTAATTGCACCATGAGGAGGCAAGGATCCAGGAGTGAGGAGGCTTCCTGAGGAATCTTGAGCGAGGACACACAGGTGCATCCTATGCGGAAGTCTTTTTCGGCAAAAAAATCTGACGCACATGTAAATTCTCCTCCCCCTTCACATCTGTCGTAATAATTTAAATTTATATACAACCTTTGCAGTTTAAATAAACCATACATGTCATATATTTCAACAGGACATCTTGCTTTATTAATATTTATTATGAATGCCTTATAAACCAAACTTTAATAACATAAGGGCCGATCCCTTTAGCGCAGCTGATGATGCTTTGAAGTGATGTGTGAGAGGTCAAGAACATTCCAGTGTTTATCCTTTGATTCCTCCGTCCTCAATTCCTTTCCTTGCATCCTTCCCTCATATCCTAAGGAGGTGGAGCTAAGACAAGGAAAGGAAGCAAGGAAAGGAATCGAGGATGCACAAATAAGAAATGAGAAGCACCCAGTGTCTCCCAAGCGTTTTAGATTCTAGAAGCTCTGCCTTCTCGAGCATGCGTTCATTTGCATTTAAAGGGACAAACACAAAAACAGTGCATTTTGGCTCATAGCCTAAAAGTGCCAATTTCAACAAGCTTCATAAAAAATTATCTGTAGGGTATTTTGAGATAAAACACACTTTGGGGACATCAGAGACTTCACATGTAAAAAGGGGCATAGGTCCCCTTTAAGTGATGAAGAGCTCTGGTAAGAACCCCGTGAAACTACGGTTTGACAAAACAGCTCAAATCCACATAAGGAAGTGACACAATAGAGCATTAACCTCTAGTGACACTCCCTGGATATTTGGATTCTGAACAGCCACAATAAGTATCTCAAGAAGCATAATAAAACACAGCAATACGTGCTTGTACCAACCTAATTAAAATGTGCCATGGTCACATATTTAACATGCTTTAGCACCACTCTCTGGAGATCTCACTTTGAAACTGTCACAAAATTTGCAGCAAGGTGCGTAATTACAGTGTTGCAGAAATGTACATAGAGGCACGTATTTCATGAGCCTGGGTTGCCTGAAACTCTGAAGTATCTTGACACACACAACATAATTGTGGTCTTTTTCTTATAAGACACATCTGAAAAGCTCTTCATCCCAACTCCAGTACAGTCCAGTCAAAACAGAGATTTTAAAAACACAGAGACAAGGATGGTCATTTATACATTTCCTTTCCAACAAGTGAATCTCACGACTTACTTTCAAAGCTGCTGCTCTAATATCTACTCACAGTGGAGATGAAATGGTGTTAAACTGTAAGCTGGATAACAAGACAGACACTTTATTACAATCTGTACATGTTCAGATTTATCCATGTGGTTTGGTGTTGGTGTTTTTCGGTCACTTTAAGCAGTGAGGTAGTCAGAGAGAAAGCCACGCACCGCCTGAGCATTACAGACAAGCCGGAATGTGGTAAATAATGCAAGAGGTGGCAGTCGGGTCTCTCACAGCACGCAATGTTAAATATTCATCCAAGTTGGGCAACCCGTGCCGGGCCTTGCTCGTAGTTGTGGCATTAGAAGACTCATTCCCAGGTCACCAGTGTTCAGTCAAACAAAACAGAGCATTTCAATACAAACCTGCATCTAAACAACGGCCACTTGGGGCGCAGGAGAGCACAGTTTACGGTTCTCTTGTTTTTGCTGAGTCAACAGATGACCGTGGCGATAAGAAACAGATTATTAATTGAGTATGATTTAACTTTGGCACAAGCTTCTTGATCTTCATGTAATCACCTTCCACAAGCACATTTTTCTCTAAGAAACCCATCCTGAAGTCAAATCCCAGAGGATCTGGATATGGGAAGGGTACAGAGTGCTTTTTTATTGACTTTGTCTGCTAAGGGGGGCTCTCCGTTTCCACCTTCTCACTTAGAGCGAAGCAAAGGCTGTTAACATCCTGGTGTTGAGCCCCAAACAGCTTTTTTCATTATTATAGGGTTCAACAGAGGTCACCTACTGTACCTCCTTCATAAAAGTACACTGCCATTCTCTGCCATCTGAACCTGTAGCAATTTCACAGCTTATTAAAAAATGGTTTGTTTCAAACTCTAGCAATCATGAATAATTCTTTACCACCCACATATATAATAAGGGCAGATCAGTTTTTCAATACAATATTAAACACAAGTCAATAAGCATTTAAGCACAACGGAGGGCATAAAAGCTTGTAAGCATGTAGAGATGGTTTAAATTGCAGGCACATAATGAGGACCAATTATCATTTCATCTGAATCACACAACACACCTAGAGGAAACAAAAGGGGGATACTGGCAGAGATACGCAATATCATACTTCATATCCATCCACAGGAAATGATACAATTTTCCCACATTAAAATGTTCCTGTGGAACATCCAGGGCTTATTCAGAGAGTTGGGCATGTATAAAAATACATATCATTAACATATAACACCAGTTAAAGACTATTTCTCAGAGGTAAGAGAAAGGTGAGAACTTTTCTAGAAGCCTTTTCCAAAGCACCAGTCCACTAATGCATCCACTCTGCATAAATATACATTACAGACGGCATCATTTTGAACTTGTTTGTTTGTTAAATGAGCCATGCTCACATTCATAATTGCATTTTCCAACATTAATTATAATTGTGCGGGTGTGGGTGTGAGAGAGGACATGCCAGTTGAGGGTGGACTGCAGGCTGCATCTGGTGAGATGCTTCCTGATGTCTCCTGAGCGCCCAGCTCAGAGAAAACAGGTCATCAGCCATAGCACATGACACACTCCACACTCAAACAATGGCTGCAGGTGGGACCTGTCATGCCCAGCTTTCCAAGCAGATGCATTTGGAGGAAATACAGAGCAGATTTATGATCCAAAAATTAGAAACCAGCTATTTTATCTACGCTGAGAAATCCTGTGTGCCTTACTTGTATCATCCCAAGCATTTGGGCCCTCCAACATAGTCATCACTTCTTAGATTATTAAAAGCTAGAATGTATCTTGAGAGATGACACAGATTCTTTCTTTACCGCCCTACAAAGGGAAAAAAAAATCAAAAGGAGCCTACAAAGTACTTTAAAATGTCTAAACCGACAACTGTAGCATTTCATCAATATTTATCAATTGTGACAGGAGACATAACAGCCAACAGGCTTGCACAGAAGTGCCATCAAGACCATTTAAGATAGGGATTTTTTAACCAAGTCTAGACTTTCATTTCAAATAAATGCTGTTCTTTTGAACTTTCTGTTGATCAAAGAATTTGAAGAACAAAAAGTACCACAGTTTACACAAAAATGTCGTTCCGAACCCGTAAAAGCTTTGTTCGTCTTCGGAACACAATTTCAGATATTTTGGATTAAACTCGGGAGCTTTGTGGCTGTCCCACTGACTGCCAGGTAAATTACACTGTCAAGGCCCAGAAAAGTATGAAAGATGTGGTCAAAATATTCCATCTGCCATCAGTGGTTCAACCATAATTTTACGAAGCTACGTGAATACTTTATGTACGCAAAGAAAACAAAAATATTGCTTTATTCAACAATTCGTCTCCCCCACTTCACCACTGCATCATTTTGGAGAGTATCCACTGGACGCAAACATCACACGTACATGCTGTTTGCATTTGAATCAAAGCGTAAATAAATGTATTAAACATATCAGTATGTTGCGGGTGACAGAGAACAGTGTATGCTGTTTGCGGCCAGTGGATACTTTCCAAAATGGCGCTACATTGACACAGGGGAGACAAATTGTTGAATAAAGCTATTTTTGTTTTCTATCAATACAAAAAATATTCTCGTAACTTCGTAAAATTATGGTTGAACTACTGATGGCAGATGGAGTGATTAATGACAAAATTGTAATTTTTGGGTGGAGAATTTTAAATTATATTATAATTATAGATTACTTTCACTTAAACAGCAGAAAGAACAGTGCTGCAAATCTAGTTATTTTTCTTACTATCTATTTATCAATCAATAATCAAACCAGATGTGACAAGACTTGTCTGATCTTCATTTTGCATTAGTAATCTGTACGTTAAGAACATTTCAAGAATCATGTAATTAATTATAATTGGGAAAACTGTTGTTAGATGGCTAGTATAGAACATTAACTTTGAAACTGTTGGTTATCTTTTTCTGCTCAAAATGAGAAATTTTTGATTATTGTAGACATTTGTAGACACTGCGGATTCTAGAGAGCATTTGATTGGACAGAAGGTTTGAAGAGAAGCTGAAGAGAAGCTGAAGTGCAGCGTGATGTCATCAAAATCATTGATTCATATTGGCGGAAGTGAAGTGTAAGTTTTGAATGTTCATGTCTTGTAAATGCCAATTTTGTCATTGTTTTGGAGCATACTAGCACACTAGCTTAAGGCTAACATATTCATACCAAAAGCTAAAAAACTTTAATTTTGATTTCATGGGGACTTTAAGGCTAACTTCAATTTGAGGAATTAGGTTTATAATAGCTAAGCTTGTACTTATTGGTCCTGCACTCAAGTTTATTTTAATAAATATATCTTTACTTACTGTATCTATTTACTGTCTGACGTTGATTAAGTGATTTTGAAGTGTGTTCAAAATGTACAAAATATATATAATATGCGAGTACATCATGAATCCATCTTCCAAAGCATAATTTTGGCTTATCCCGAATCACTACGGTATATCTATTTTAGGTTTTTATATTCTCACTATTTCAGACTGGTTATAGTAGCCCAGTACCTGCGTGATTCGTCATAGACAAACAGAGAGCATTAGCTCTGGCTATAATGATGTTCCGCAAGACGTATGCAGTTCTGTTTATTAACCACTAGAGCGGCAGAAGTTATGGACTGCAGCTTTAAGTCTAATGTACAATAATCATATTACAAGGCAAGCACATTGCATGTATATGACCAATTTGTAGCAGCAATCAGTATGGAATTTGAATGTTTGATTAAAGGAGGTTAAGTGGATTGCATACACAGTCTGTATATACATGTGGGATTTGTTAGCCTATTATACTGGTTGATTACAAAATTTCTGAATTTTTTTTTTTGTTTTTTTTGTGTGGTTCTTTGAAAATGTATGGTGCCCATGGTCTGGTAGTAAGTTCTGGTATTTTTTTAAAGTATTATATATGTCATGATATACAGGGGTTGGACAATGAAACTGCAACACTGGCCAATAGTGTTGGAGGTTTCATGGCTATATTTGCACAGCCTGGTGGCCAATCTTCACTTATTGCACATTCCACCAGTAAGAGCAAAGTGTGAACGTCGACTATGTGCACCCAATGGTTCAGACATTGTACCCTAAAGGTGGTGCCATGTATACAGCTGAAAATGCACTAATACACAGCAAGACTGGTGACAGAAAGGTTTGATGAACATGAAAGTAAAGTTGAACATCTCCCATGGCCTGCACAGTCACCAGATCTGAATATTAATGAGGCACTTTGGGATGTTTTGGAGGAGCGAGTCAGGAAACGTTTTCCTACACCAGAATCACATAGTGACCTGGCCACTGTTCTAGAAAAGGAATGGCTCAAAATCCCTCTGGCTACTGTGCATGACATGTATTTGTCAATCCCAAAACAAAATGATGCTGTATTGGCCACAAAAGGAGGCCCAACACCATACTAATTGTGGTCTAAAACCAAGTGTTTCAGTTTCATTGTCCAACCCCTGTATATTAGGTTGGGACCTCACTCAAACCAAATTCTTACGATTCAGTTTAAAGTGGTTATGAACTGAGAAATCAAAATTTTGATATACAAGCGGTCATTGTAAAAACATCCTTCTTCAGAACTCAAAACTTTCTCATTACTCTAAAAACAGCTTATATTGAAGCCAATCTGCCAAAATAACAGGTTGTGGAATGTGCCACTTGACGAAATAGTGTAATAGTGTGGCTAAACACTCTGCAGAAGAAGATCAACACCTGCTTCTACATCACTGCCTGTTTAACCCCGCCCACCAATTAATGCATGTAGTGTAAATAACGAGAGAGGCAAATGCAGGTCTATGCCGAAATCAAATGATAACAAGATAACAAGACACTGTGCAGTGCCAAGTTTTGGATAAAACACAGTCTTTGCATCGCTATTTTAATGAAGTTCCAGACCGCGTCAGTAAGAACTTGGCCCTTTCTTCTCTTCTTTTTACCGCGGATTTGTTTACAAACAAGACACAATTCAGTTGCAGGATTTTCAGAAAAATTTAAACTAAAAGACGGTGTCAGGGCTCCAGACTGTGACTAAATTTTGTTTCATTTATCAACTCATAAGCGCTGCCATTTCTGTTTCATATGAGAAATATCAAACGGCATACAAAACAAAAGCGAAGCAAAATCCCGCTGCTTGTTTGAGATGCACAGCATTGACCGTTTATCACTCCATGGTATAGTTGGTATACCCCCAACCTCTCCCACCCCAGCACAACCAAATCTTCTCCTGGCGCCACCATCTGTAGAACTTAGTGGCACTGGTGCCACTGCCCTCAAATGTTAGTTTGGAGCCCTGGATTTTGTGCGACTATATTGGATCTGACAGTAATGTTGCACCACACAAGTGTGAGTAACTGTTTTTATTACATGGTCACTATTGCTTTGCCTGTTATTGCAGATTGTTTGATATGAACTGAGTATTCATGCGTTTTTAACTCAAATCACAGCAGCAGCATCTATGAAGGATGTAGGCTGTCAAACATACACAACTGTTAGCCAATCATAGCAGTGGCATTTAATTTTGAGTTTACAATCCATCATGCCTATGTGGTCCATCATGCCTCCTGATGAGGGAGGTCAAAAATTAAAAAAAAAAAATAATAATAATCCTGATAACATTATGAGTGGACCTCAGAAAACAGTCCAAAAAAATAAAAAGGCAGTTCATGACCCCTTTAAAGCCTGTGCTGATCTCTAACCACAGTAAGAAGACTTTTGCAACTAGCCTATCTGCTGTCTCCACACACTCCCTGAAACCTTCAAATCTGCAAACCTACAAAAGACAGCTGTTCATTTTTTCTACTGCATCTGCAATGCAATGACCCCTCACATAGTCTATTATCCCATTTCCCTGTGGAATTCATGCTAATGGCACCAAAATTGAGCTTTGTTAAATGTTTGCATTGTTGCATAGATGGGCCAATATGTATTATAGTTCAATGAAAATTAGATTCTCACTACAAGTTCATAGCTCGGCTGCAAGCAACCATACACAGATCTGATCTCTCTTACCTCTCATGTGAGACACCCTTCAAGACACCCTGGAGTAATCTTTGTTCTTAAAGAGGCTTTAACTTTGATACAGCCATGCTAAGCAGTTAAAGTCATTTCCTTTTTATTTTGTGGTACTAAAAGAGTGATAATAAGCTTTTATCTGCTCAAAACTCGGTTTACTCAATACAGATGAACATATTTTTGCTGTTGATTCCCACTACTATAAACTAAAGTGTTTTTTAAATTCCTTTATGCTTTGACAAAAGCGTTGTTGTATTATTGTGTTTTATATCATTTAGTTAGTTATAATGGAGTCTGTTTTGATTTGCTGTTGCTTCGAGTGTAATTCATGACAAGTGCGATGTGATTAAAAACATCTGATTATTAACGTTTGTGTGACTGGTGTGTTGACATCTTTCAGAGAACGCACTTCACAGACGATATCAGCTCAAAATAAGAGTAGAATTAAATGGGTACTTATGAAATCAGACACAGTGTTCTGTATGCATACGCGCAACGGCTCTTTAATACGACCGTAAAGTGTAAATTCAGAATTTGATAAATACCTGCCACCTTTAAGCTTTTAAATTAGAGGCTTCATGTTGTCTTCTCTCAATGAGATGTGTCAGACAGTGTGGGTGGGAGCATAGGTGACATGGATGGAGTTAAATAGAAGTGGCCTGGCTCAGCTGAACCATTTGTTTGCATTGCTATACATAAAATTCACACTCATTGGCATAAATCTCCATGATTAACTTAATATGGTAATTCAGGCTGAGATCATTGGAGAGCTGTTGCTTGGAAAGGAGCCTCTTTATAGGAGAGATAAGACCCTGTTTTACAGCTTCATATTACAGTTATTATCTATCTTCGGTCAGTTTCATCACAGATCGTAATCGATTAAATAACAATAAAGTCTAACACTGTTAATGTTTCTGTATTAAATCAATAGAAAAATCCATACTATGTTTGCTGAGTAACTGCAAGGAAGTTAAGTGTCTACACTAAGGCTGCACAATCCTAAAAGACTTTTTTATTTCAATAACTATGACCTGAATAACCACATTTGGATAGAATAAATCATTCTGGGGTGATTTGTTTGGAGTGCATCTGGGTAAAATACAAAAATAATAACCTTGTAGGGTTAAATGATTTGGGAAAAAAAGGAAAGAAAAAGAAAAATAAGGGTACCACATATGGGTTTACATTTTACAAGAACCAACTCAAATCTCTTTCAGTAACCAGAAAGTAAACAAAATTATATATATATATATATATATATATATATATTTTTTTTTTTTTTTAATGTTAAATTCGACTTGAATTTTGACCACTTCAATGGAAGCCCGTTTCTGCCACTGAATTTTTATTTCAGTTATAAAGTCCAATTCTGAGACGGAGTTCATAGCTCACAAATCTGACTTAATAACTAGATTAAAGCTGCATATGTTTCACTTTTCAGACATAACAACCTCGCTTAGTAGCTCAGCCGACACAAAATTGAACTTAGAATGTGGAATCTTTAGGTACAAATCCTGTGAAAAACATGACTCACGATGAAAGAGCCAAAAGATGAGAGATCCAAAAAACAAGCTACGGCATGTTTGCGATTGTGTTTTTACATCACATTCACTTTTGTTCATACTATCTGGTAGGTTTAGGTTAGGTTTATTTTAAAACATCACAGAGCAGTAGACTCAACCACTCAACAGAAATTTCAAGTCAGAACTCTAGTAATGTATACAAAACCCATGTCACATAAAATGTAACATATGTACATTCATCTGTTCCGGGAAAAAGAAACAAACACTCTTTTAGTGCCATTTCACATCAAATATGTCACAAAACATACATGGCAGTATGTCTTTAGCGTTTTCGTCATTAGATCAGATTGGAATTAAACATGTTTTAAAGTAGAAAGACTGCAACAGTATTTTCTTATAAAATATACTTCAATAATACAATAATTTTATTTATTTCTTTTTTTTTTATGTGACCTGCAGGCACATTCTTAACCATACAATATATGGTCATGGTGGAGGGGAGAAGCATGGGGCGTTAAATACAGACATGGATTATAACCCCAGCGCCAAGTAGACCCCTACTGTGTGAATATAAATGCTTCATATGTTATTCAGACTCATATGCATACATATAAACACCATGTAGTCAACAACAAGTAGCATGCATTCAATGGTTTGGTGCACGCTCATTTGCAGTGCAATCAGCAAGACTCCACATGCAAAAACACAGATATAGAATGACTTTCAAAATTATAAGGGGATTAATGAATTACCTGCAATTATAAATAATTAGCCTTTATATGACAGACATGTAAAAGTGGTTTATGTGTAGATATGTATTGTGTAGATAACGTTTTCAACATAATAATAACAAAGTTTTTAAACAGCAAATCAGAATATTAGAATGATTGTGTGACTAGAGTAATGATGCTAAAAATCAAGCTTTGAAATTACAGGAATAAATTACATTTTAAAATATTCAACTAGAAAACAGTCATTTTAAATAGTAAAAATATTTCAAAATTTTTGTTTTTGCTGTATTTTGGATCAAGTATCAAGTAATTGCAGGTTTGGTGAGCAGAAGAGACTTAAAAAGAGATTTAAAATCTTACTGTTCAAAAACTTTTGCCTGGTAGTGTATTTTGCTAACTGCTGTTCGTCAGTATGTTATGTGGTATAATTTTTATTTTTATTTTAGAACACCAGCTTAGTTTACTTGAACTTGTTCATTTTGTACTTTAGCACTTTACAAGTATGTAACTTTATACATAATAAATAGTCTGACTTTGTCTAAACGTGCTTTTCCACTACTGAAGCCAAATTATTCTGAGCACAGAGAGTAGCTGTACCAATAACATTTCCATTAGAGAATGGTTCAGTACAATACGATCTTAAAAAATAAAGCTTCCAAAAGGTTTTTTTTGCAGCGATGCCAAAGAACAGCCATTTATAGTTCCCTAAAGAACTTTTTTTTTAGATTTAAGAACATTTTACAGACTAAAAAAAACTTTTTTCCACTATAAAGAACCTTTAGTGCAATGGAAAGGTTTCATGGAGGTGGAATAATTTGTATTTTCATGAATGTATGACTACAAACCATGCACAGATTTCCCAGCATGGTTAGAACCATACTTTACTGATGTGGAGACAATATACAATAAGAAATACAGACACATACAGAACTATGTCAACAGCCCAGATCGGTACAGGACTGCATGATTCAGCAACAATGAAACAAAAACACGCTATTATGCAGACTTGAAATCTATTTATGCATGCAGGTATATTCCTTTGAATAAAAGGTCATATATAAGCGCTTGTAAAAAAACTACTTTCATGCAACACATACAAAAGCTTTTTCATTTCAACAGTTAGGATTGGAATACACTAATATATGTATACATCAGTATATGACAACTACACCTGGACCTTCACCTCGCACAATCAAACTTCAATTCTAGCACTCAGCCTGATACATTTCTTTGTTGAATACCAAGAACTTAACTAGCAAAGCAAGCTATTTTTAAATTGCTTTGCTTTGTGAGATGTCCCCAGACTGGTGAACCTTTTGCACAGTGCCACGTGCAGCGCATGTCTCAACAATCCTCCCCCTCTGAGAGCTCACAACTGCACAACTGTGTCAGCCTCACTCCTGTCACCATACACCATGTGACACTGCCAGGATGACACCAAAAAATTTAAGAAAAGCAGAATGATGTAAGGAAACAATCTTCCAAAACAGCCACTTCACAGGTGAAGGGCTCAAGCGTTCAGAGCTCTTTGGAAGATTTGGGCTGCATTGGTGTAGTTGTGGCCTAGTTTTGTGAAGTGGGCTATTAAGTCATTCCATTCAGTTTTCCCACTGCTGGCTTTTATTCAATTAGCAACTCTCACCGAACAACAATCTTCAAACTCAGAGCTCACTGGATGCAGATATGAGAGGCGAAATCCAAAGCAGCTGGAATGCCACATCTGTAAGTAACGACAGGGCTGTGTGATTTCATAATAGGCTCTTTAAGGCTGATCACAATGTACCAATGTACTGTTATATATCAGACCACAGCTTTGATGGCCTACTTCCAATATAGCAATTCCACATGATTTACTTTT
The DNA here is from genome assembly GCA_033026305.1 of Cirrhinus molitorella. Classification (NCBI taxonomy): domain Eukaryota; kingdom Metazoa; phylum Chordata; class Actinopteri; order Cypriniformes; family Cyprinidae; genus Cirrhinus; species Cirrhinus molitorella. The sequence continues at coordinate 21,229,145 of CM065124.1, read as the reverse complement.
TGGACAGCATCCAGGCACAATCCTCAGGGTCAAAGACTTAGAGTAAATGGAATATCACTCTATTGAACACGCTGATCAGAACTCATTCAGGCTTTTGAAGACCCTGATGGGCTGACGCTGTGAACAATCCCGTTCATTAGTTCTGTCACTGATGTAAGCTTTGAGTACAACCATGGGCAAATTAATGTATTGACCTGCACAGAGAATACAACTCCATGGGTGAGCCAAATAACCTCATGCGCCGTAAGATGCCACCAGGGAAATATTTGCAACTACTTTTCATACAATGCGATCAATCGCCCACTAATAGCCTTTAGTTCTCTATGAGGTTTATTCTCAATTACATTAATAATGGATTTGAATGGAACGAGTCAATGAATGTCTACTATTCGCACAAACTCTTTAGTTATTCGAGGTTGAGGGATGCCAGAAATCTTTATCATTTTGTACCAAGTCAGGTCATCTTACAAATACAACACTACAAGAGCCTGCTCTTGTTGCAAGATAGATAACAAGCTAATTTTTCTTTACCAGATCATGAGCTTTACAGTGAACAGAGGATGATAAATTAGCTCTCCAGCCCACACAATATGTGTGTAGGCCTTAACGTGTCAACCATTTCAAACTCAAGAACATGCTTGGAGTGTGCCATTCAAGCACGTTGTTCTAAACAAAATACGTGCTGCATTTTAAAGAGGACAAGCAATAAATACCCGACCTCGACTCTTCAAATCACAAGTGCCATTGAAAATAAAGCGCTGCTCGAGCTCACCTCCAGATTTGTCCGAGCTGTAAGATGTGAATGACGGACTGCAAGAGCCAGATACAGAGGGAACAGGACGCTGAGCGTGTCTTACTAGTCCGGGCTGCAGTAGCGCTGTTGCTGCTGTTGCTTGTGGTGTTGCTCTTGCTCGCTGTGGACGCCTGTCTTTGAGGCGTAGACGGGTGGGCTCCGACGTCTCCGTGCGAAGCGGAGCAGCTGAGCAGCTTGCCGTCCATGTGGGAGCAGCTCGCCGCGCTGCCGCTGCCGCCGCCGGAGCTCTCCTCGGTGCTGAAATCATGGACGAACCAGCGGAAACTGAAGACCTGCACGGAGAACGAGCCGAGCACCACAAAAAACAGCGTAAGCCCGAACCACCAGTAGTCGCGGCGGAGGTAATAGTCGACCGAAAGCCAAATATCAGTGCCCACATCCGCGAAATACACCGCCACTGCGGCGAGGATCCACAGACAGTCCCAGACCGTGTATTTCTGCTGCTCCCTGCCGAGGCGGAGACATGTCGAATTCGAGCCACAGCACCGCGACTCCCCGTTGACGAAGTCCGCCTCACCGGTTCCAGAATCCGGCTGCGATCCCGGAGCGAGCCCTTGAACCGAACCCGAGTGATCCGAATTCTGCAAAGGCGTAAATGCTACATCGCTCTTCTTCATCTTCAGCACCCCGTCGGATTTCGCGGCCATTGTAGCAGCTTTGTCTTCTCACCGTTTTCGCGTATTCTCCTCGGCTTCTCTCTATTCCAGGCGAAGAGACACTGGGCTGGGCGACCTCCTCTTCCGCCAGCTACAGCGCCGCCTGCTCATAACAAAGCAACACTTCCTTTCGGTAGCGGGTACGAACCATATGCTCTCCCATGGCTCCTACTTAAAACCATGACATCATTGCTTTGCAACTCTTCTTCAGGCGCACATCACGGTGTTCAATATCCAGAGATTGCAGCACAGCCTTCTGCGAACTCCACATTTGCTCATGAAAATAATGTCTACGGCAGCGGTATATTAAAGAGGTGACCGCTCGGTTGCTATGGCATTTGTAAACGTGCAGTTTTGAATTCCACCCTAAACTGAACGCTCTGTTCACCGGACGCGAGCGGCGCGTCAAAAGTAAACCCTATCATATGCGACTAGGAAGTGTCCGTTGTGGCGGTTTTCATGCAATGCAAAGCTACTGCAGACACTTTATGATGCTGAATAAAATACATTTATTTAATTAAATATCATATTTGTGTCAGCTTTATTCGTTACATTTGAATAACTTTTGACCGTTAGTTCAAACCCAGCTCATGTAGTTTCTGTCGTACAAATTTAAAAACGTATATTTTAAATCATAAGCTTTATATAATTATGTTTTAAAATATTATATAAATAATATATAATTATTATATAATAAAATTTGTTTATAAAGTTGTATAGATATCCATCCATTTTTCTGTTACTGAAGTCATCGAGCTCACAGCTGATTGGTCCGTGTTAGCGAACGTTCAAAGATGACGTGCAGCTTCCACATTTCCACTGAAGACAGACTGAAGCCGTTGCGGCGCGGTGCGTGATGGGTCGCGTCCTGTGTGTAACCTGCGTTTTTTTCATACAACGCTTGCAAAAAGACGTAAATAGCCTAGGTTTATTCGACGCATTTAAATCTAAACAAAAACAATAATTTTTACACTAGCTGAAGAGAATACAACACTTTCATGTTTTATATTTCCATTAGAAGTAGTCGAATTATGAGCTTCATTTAACCTTTTAAATGAACCTTTCATAAAAAGCGTCATCTTCCAAACGCACCCTCGTCTCGTATAATGGCTAAGGGTTCAGCACCACGGAAAGCTCCTACTCTCAGTTAATTATTGTGGCTTATTGTGCACTATGCAGAAGGTCTGCCATAAACAACAAGTCGCGTCGGAGCTCCATATATCACTAAGGACGCTCTGGTGCCATCGGACGTATTGTGCTGCGTGGGCTAACTGGCGTCATTATTGAATTTATTGGCACCCTTGAGTACGGCGCTGTATTGTCGACACGCCCTCTGCTCGCCGGTTACACATAAAGCGAGTCACTCGCTTTGAAAAACAGCCACTGTGACACACACGCACACACACACACACACACACACACACACACACACACATTGGTGTTAAGATATTGTATTGATTCAAGTCTAACGGGGAGAAAATTAGCATATTTCACCAGCTGCTGCTGCCAGGTAAGGATCATATGCATTAATGAGGCACATCGCCCACAAAAATACGTTATAAAAGATAAATCAGCAAGGCTCTGACGTACGAAGCTCTAACACTTTGATAGCTATGAGCTTATTACGCCTCAGGTTTTAAACTTCACATGCTGTTTGGGATTGGGCATTGAAACAGATGGCGTCAAACCGTCAACATTAAGTGGGCTGTCGTGAATTGACTTCAATAATAGACTTGTTTGAGGTGCAACTGAGATGAAATCTTGCTAATTACAGCACGGACGGTACAGTATTTACCACGTGTGTTCTTTGTGTGTGCGCGCATATATATATATATAAAACATAACATTTTTATTACTCTCGCTACACACATACACAAATATATGCATGCATACATAGTTGAAGGCAAAAGTGTTCATACACCTCGCAGAATCTGCAAAATGTTAATTAATTTATCAAAATAAGAGGAATCATCCAAAATACATGTTATTTTTTATTTAGTACCTACCTGAATAAGATATTTCACATAAAAGACGTTTACATACAGTATCTCACAGAAGTGAGTACACCCCTCACATTTTTGTAAATATTTTATTCTATCTTTTCATGTGACAACACTGAAGAAATTAGGCTTTGCTACAATGTAAAATAGCGAGTGTACAGCTTGTATAACAGTGTAAATTTGCTGTCCCCTCAAAATAACTGAACACACAGCCAATAATGTCTAAACCGCTGGCCACAAAAGTGAGTACACCCCTAAGTAAAAATGTCCAATGGGGTATATGCCCAACAGACTTTCATTTTCTGCTAAACAGGTCTCATTTCCGGTTCACGCATGCCTCGTTAAATATGAAGATGATTTACTCAAGATGCTTTCAGATTATACACTAAAGATGATCATAACCAATGTCCATCACATATGTGGATTGATATATAACAGTTTTTTTTTTTTTAATTCTTTTCACTAACATTTATATATAAATCTATCAAATAAAATGTCCACAATAAAACAGCTAGCTCGTTTAACTTATTACCTTAAAAGTCAATTGATATTACCATTATTTAATATGTGTATTAACATGTTCTTGGACAAGTGGAAGCGATGAGACCTGTCTTCCAGGTTTGGTCAGGTGACGTTCGACATATACCCCAATTAACCATTTTCTCTCCCCGGTGTCATGTGACTCATTAGTGTTACAAAGTCTGTTGTAAATATATAAGCAATATCACACGAGTCGATGTGGCTGTATATCGGCACTGCTGTGATTCGGCCATAGGCACAAGGCCGCAGATAACAAAGCGTGCCGATATACAACTAGCCAGATCTCACGTCTACTTGTGTGATATTACTTATGGTGCTTTTCCACTGCGTGGTACGGCTCGGCTTGGCATGGTTTGCTTTTTTCACTGCAGTTTCGTGCCGCTTATAGTGGGTGGGATTATCGATTATCCGCTCCTCGGCTAACAATGAGAGAAACGTCTACACCTCATTTGCTGACCACGATACTGCCATTTTCGGGTGTGGTTTTCTAGCAGTGATATAAAAACTGTTCATTTAAATATAGCGGGTTTGGTATCTCGTGTAGCAAATCTGATGACGCTGGTAGTGACGATTCTCTCGGACCAATCAGTGCTCAGCAGTGTTTATATGTCACATTTTAGTATCGTATGGTACGCTTGGAACCTCATCCAAGGTGGTACCAAAAAAAAAAGTACCTGGTTCTAGGTACAGTACGCAGTGGAAAACCCTCCAAAAGCGAGCCGTACTGAGCCAAACCATACTATGCAGTGGAAAAGCGCCATTAAATTGCTTATATTTTATGTCTAACCACTACAGAGACAAAAGCAGTAAATTACAGAAGATCTGGCTGAGGTAAGGTGCTCTCTGGTGGGTTCATGAGCGCAGAACGGCCATTGATGATCTGGAGCTCACATGTCCAAAAAAAGTTGACGCAAATTTTCAAATAGGCGTAATCTTTTTTAACAAACTGCATATTTGAACTATAAACAAGTACATTTTCGCCTAATACTACATTTTGTGACAGAAAATCAGTAATGTTTATAAAATGATACTGGATTTGTATCATTTTATAAACAATGACACCTGGATTTGGGTGTCATTTGGGAAGTAGCGCAAGCGGAGTGATATGATTACCAACTGTGAAACTGCTGTTGGATTTCTGATATTGCTCTAATAATCACACTCTTATCAGCCAATCAGATTCGAGGACCAGAAAAAACTGTTGTATAATTACACTTACACAAGTGAGAGTGAAATGAACAATGGCCATCAGCTCTGGGTTCAGCATAAATCCAGCCAGGCTTTTCAATGGCTCAGCCACACCTCAAGCTCTGCCTGTATGGCACCTGGACAAGCTTCAGAAATGATGCCATCTGTCATCATCAGACATGGCAGGGGTAAGCAGCCTGTCGTGACTTGTGGGCAATGTTTTAGCAGGTCCATTTCAGGCCCCACTGACAACCAGACAGCGATCAACCTACACCTCAGGTGTGGGTTTGAGCTGCTGGTTCAAGCTCAGGCTGGTCCTGCTTTCTGAATGAATGAATATCAGAGGCTGTCTGTGTTGGCTATTAAGAAGTGTTTGCTGCTCAGTGGAGACCGGCCTCCCTGTGCTACCTCAATATAATTACAGCTGTCTTCTCTTATTGATCTGAACAGGCTCTTTGTGAAAAGACTGTACCCAGCTCCACAGCCCTTCAAACGCTCACAGCAGCCATTTAAAGATTCAATCTTAATGACATCAGCAATCAGACAGACAGCCATCACACAATCCCAAGCTATTGTTTCAGCCTATAAATTAAATGTGTGTGCATTTCGATTCCAGACAGCATCCTCCATAAAATGGAAGTATCAATACAGGACTAGTGTGTAAATGCATTTAGCATTTATTCCTTTTTGAAAGTTAGCTGTGTAACATTCAGAGCAAACTCAAAACAAAACAAAGCTCAGCTATATGAATGTATTGTGGCTCTTCTGCTTCCATACATCAGCATTATCAGACAGACCTCATCCCTCTCCCCCTCAAGAGCTCTGACGGACACACAAAACCATTATGGCACGTATAAACCTCCAGTTCGTGATCTTTTCGGTCATGACATGTATAACAAAAAGAAGAGAGATCATTGCAACAAGCCGTGTGGAAACATAAAAGGCAGTTGCATGCGGTCCTCTGAGGCATGTGATGCTCTGCTGAAAATAACATCACTTGGATCTTATTGTTATTCACCATTCAGCAAAAACGGAAAAGGTTAAATGGGTTAAAGGCATTGAATAATTTGCTGTAGGCAAACATTAAGGCGCAGTTGCCGTTTCAGGTACTATTCCAGGTTAACCTGCAGCCTATAGATTCACAATAGCATTTCACACAGAATAAACGCTGCGTTTCTATCAAATATGGCAATGTTCTGTAGACGCTTCATCTGTGACATGAATGACAGACTGTAGTTGCTCAGCAACACACCATAATTTCTCAGGTTTTGTGCATGAGCTTCTGGTGAGACAGCTACCCATTGTGACAGACCCTGGAAGAGATTCTTATACAGTGAGTTGTCAAGCAGAAACTGGGCCACTGGCCTCTGCATGCTTCATAGACAGATGAGTTAAAATACCCTCAGTCACTGTAAAGCACAGGATGACACATTAGGGCTTGTTCAGCCATCCAAATATGCCCTGCCATGAAAATCTTTACACAAGTGAGTTAAACAGCTCCACTGTGAACAAAAGAAGTACCACAGCTAATACAACTCAGGCGGCCAATCATTGACCTGTACCGGTATCATAGGAGAAATGGCTCCATATTCAAAATATGAAAAGAATTTAAAGGGACAGTTCAACTTTAAAGTCTGCCATTATATACTTGTATACACTTACTGTTCAAAAGTTTGGAGTTGGTAAGATTATTTCACCAATCATTTCAGATTATTCAATATGAATATATATGAACAAAATTTTGTTAAACTATTATTACTATTATTGCAATTTAAAATAACAAAATTCAGTTTCTACAGAACTGCTGTCCCAGAACTGAAAAACACATTTTTAAAGCATTTAAGTATTCACACCTTATGCTTACTAAGATCCTTCTATTATCTACACAGTAAAATCGCCAGAGTAAAATCAACTCTGCTCAGAGTACATTTGGTCCCACTCCAAAAAGAGTTAAAATAACACTGAAGCAGAGTTAAAGTTAATGAGATAATTAAGTGATTAATTAAGTGCTGATTGATCATCAGTGATGAACACCTGCTGTTAACAAGCAGAATCACTAAAAGAGAAAATCACATTTTTAAAATCACCATTATAGTGGTCCATGTTTACTTTAGTAGGGCTCTTGATTCTTGACTTTGTAATCTTAGATTGTTTTGGTCTAACTAAGTTTTAGCAGCCAGACTTTTGCGAAAAGCAAAAGGCATCAGGTGTTAATGATTATGTTTTGACAAAATCATTGTTTGTCCTGATTCACTGTGTAATCTAACCATTTTATACACACACATTCTTTATTGACTACAGTAGCCCTGTGGTTCCAGAGTCAAATAATCTGTATTATTATTATTTTTTATTTATTTATTTTTTTTTTTGGTGCATTTTGGACGGATTTTTTCAAGGCATTCTGCCAAAAAAAAAAAAAAAAAAAAGTTTATTTTGTGCACACCCAGACATCAAGAATCCGCGCATGAAGCTCAACAATGGTGACAAATATCATAATTTATTCATGCTGCGGTGCATGATGGGAGCCATGGATGAGTTTTGATTGGCTACAACATGGTCACCATTGTTGAGAATATCATGCTGGTTCTTGATGTCTGTGTGTCTAACTTAAATGTTTTTTAATGTTTTTTTTTTTTTTTTTTTTTTTTTAACTTGTTACCAAAATGTGTTTCAAAGACATTCGCCTGATTTTACTGAAAACATCGAACTGTATATTGATCACAGTGTTGTTTGTGTAACCAACAAAGCAACTTTAAATTTATAATTCAAATATCTACACAGTAAACAAATCAAAACATAATCATGAATGATAGTTTTATTTGTTTGCTAGGCTGTTATAATTTAAGAACAGCTGCCAAACAAAATCTGAAGTTTAAAAACGCAAGGGTTGAGAGTCCAACTAAAGTAAACACTGACCGCTATATGATGGTCACATAAAAATGTTGATTTTCTCTTTTAGTGATTCTGCTTGTTGACAGCAGGTGTTCATCACTGATGATCAATCAGCACTTAATTAATCACTTAATTATCTCATTAACTTTAACTCTGCTTCAGTGTTATTTTAAAACTTTTTGGAGTGGGACCAAATGTACTCTGAGCAGAGTTGATTTTACTCTGGGGATTTTACTGTGTATTGAAACCCACAATAGTATTTAAAATATTAGTAAGCCTTTATTTATTGGGTACTTTTAATTGGGTGGTGGCTGTCCCATAAGTTTCAACTTATGAAAATGGTATTGAAACAATTTTTGCATTTTATTGCATTGTTGTTTTTAAAAAATATCTTTTTTATCAAAAAAAGTGAAGTTAAAAAAGATTTTCTTTGTAAATCATAAAACTTTATGTAAAAAATGTTTTAGTTTTAGTCCATTGGCTGAGAATGATTTGAACTACACCTCTACATTTATGATCAGGAAATATTCATGTGTCCCTCTCTCTCATAGTTACAGTTGAAGACAAAATTATTAGCCCCTTATAAACTATTTCATTATTTTTCAAATAACTCCCAAGTGTTGTTTAACAGAAAGACGATTTTATCAATACTTTATTCAGGAAGCTTTTAGGGATTGTAATACAAATAGAAATAAATGTATAACCAAGAATTTTAACAAGTCTACTGGTCAAAATTATTAGCTATTTGATGTTAATAGTCAATAGTGTATCCCTTTTGCTTGATAGCAGCCTTTAGTCGTTTGCTGTAGTTCTCAACAAGTTTGAAGCATGTCTCCTGAGGAATGACAGCCCATTCTTTCTTAGCAAATCTCTCAAGCTCCTCCAGATTTGTTGGTCTTCTGGCACAAACTCTTGACTTTAGTGTGCCCCACAGATTTTCTATTGGATTCAAGTCTGGGCTTTGTGCAGGCCAGTCAAGTACACTCACTTTGCTCATTTGGAGGTATTTCTTCACCAGAAGTGAGGTGTGCTTTGGGTCGTTATCATGCTGGAAGACAAAATGTCGACCCAAACCAAGTTTTCTTGCAGACTGTCTGAGGTTGTCTTTCAAAATCTTCTTATAGTCTTCCTTTTCCATGTTTCCCTGACGAGATTCCCAGTTCCAAACGCACTGAAACATCCCCACAGCATTATACTCCCACCACCATGTTTCACTGTGGGAACGGTGTTCTTGGGGATGAATGCCTCTCCCTTCTTTCTCCAAACACAGGCAACATCTCTATGTCCAAAAAGCTCTAGTTTTGTCTCATCTGACCAAAGGACACATTTCCAGTATGCATCACATTCCCCCAGGTTGTCCTTAGCAAACTTCATTCTAGCTTGGAGGTGTCTCTTCTTCAGAAGTGAAGTCTTTCTTGGTCGGCAACCTCACAGTTCATTCCTGTGCAGGGCTCTAGTGACTGTCTTCTTTGAGACATCAATTCCAGACTTGGCTAGGTCATTCACTAGTGTCTTGGCAGTTGTTCTTTGGTCTTTAGAAACCTCTCTTACTAGTTTTCACAGGGGGGCTAATAATTTTGTCTTCAACTGTACATGTTGAGTAGATAGACCCCATCATTGTGAGGTAAATGTGTTCAAAAGTCTGAAAATCTATAACTTTAAGGACCGTCACTACCAAACACTTTTTTTTCTCCAATTAAGCACACTTTTTGGGAGCTATTCCATAACATTCCATAAAAAAAATTAAAAAAATACATACTTTATGTGTGTACAACTATTCAGAACTGTACTGTGCTGATTAGCATCTTTGAGCTGGGCTCAAAAGTTCATAAAATTGTCACTACTGTAACATTGTTTCGGTAGTGACAAAAGGGAACATGTAATTCTGTGGAAATAAACAAAATTTTAGCACAGTTATGCAATTTGTTAGTATTTTAGTAGTGTTTTAGTATGCAAGTTAAAATTCTGCAATGTGATATGGTCACTACCAAAACATTACTGTCACTACCAAAAATGTGCTGTCACAACCGAAACATGGGATGTTTTGTCAAAAATAAAGTAAATTTAATTATCAGCTAAGATGTTATAATAGTGTTTGGTTTAATATTCAAATATTCAAACTAATGAATCCTTAAGTTTGAAATCAGCATGATCAATTGTATACCTTTTACAAAGTAAGTTTGGATTCCACATATAACAAATCTCATAAATCACACTTGAAATATTGTTCAAATTGTAATTGTTATTGATTTCCTCCAAAATAAAACCCTTCTTATTAAAATATATGTCATTGTGTTTCAGTAGTGACAGATTTGTGGAGAGGAAAAATATTCCAAATCTTTCTGGAAAAAAAAAAAAAAACTACAACAATATGAGAATTAACTGCAGAGTTACTAGAAATGTGTACCCTTCGATATTATACAATTTGCATACATACAGATTTTGTGGAAAAAAATACACTTTTTTTATTCAGATGTTTCCAACTCTGTGTAATTGCCCTTATATGTAATATATATATATATATATATATATATATATAGATTCCTATTGTCGTATTTTATTACAAAATAAAATAGATTCTAATTTAATTTGCTGTATTTTATGTTGTAATATATTTCTGTGATGACAAAGCTGAATTTTCAGCAACCATTACTCAGTCTTCAGCGTCATTCTAATATACTGATGTGCTGCACAATAAACATTTCTGACTATTATTATCAATGTCAAAAATTATTGTGCTGCTTAATATTTTTGTGGAAAGTAAAAAAAAGCATTTATTTGAAATAAATATCTTTTACTCTATTTAATTTATATATATATATATATATATATATATATATATATATATATATATTTTTTTTTTTTTTTTTTGCAAATATCTTTTGTATAAATGTCTTTACAGTCACCTTTGATTAATTAAATGCATCTTAAATAAAAGCAGCTATTTCTTTAAAACAATAAAAAAATTGTATTAGCATGTGTATATTAGCATTAAACTATAGTATATTGGCTGTTTATAAAACTTATAAAGTACATATTAATGCATTATTGTAACCATATTAGATCCCTTAACCCTAACTAAACTTAATAAAAACCTTACTGTCAATAAGCAGTATTTAGGAGTCGTTTAGGAGGGAAAGCTCATTAACTGTGAATGTTTTCACTAAAATGTTATAAAAAAAAATCTTAGTGACCCCAAACCTTTGAATGATATAGTGTATATACATTATAAAAAGCTGTGAATCACTGTTTTAATGATCATACTGTGTTTATTCTCTGCTGAATGTGTAAATCTATAGTTTGAACCACTGTGAGGAAGACTAGTGTGAGTGCTGGTGGAAAGTGAGCAGACATAAGTCGTCCGGTCAGAGACGAAGTACACTTTAATGGTTTGAGGCTTGTAGAGGTTTTACAGTCCTTAAATTTGGTTGAGTGAACGATTGTAGTACAGGCTATAAATAGTATTTGCAGAGTAGTACAGAATAGTTTGGAGTGTTGCGTTGTAAGAGTGGTTCTAGATAAACAGAAATAACATTACTCAATTAGCAATGAACGGGAATAACAAATATTAACTCACTCTGTCACTTTACATAGTATATACTTCTACACAATAGCGATATACAGAATAATGGCAAATAGCGATCGATTTAGGCATGTAGGGACTAGATTAGCACTCGTGAAATGCCATCACGTTCTCTGACATGTGAGCTTGAGAGAATCAATAAATATAGCTTTAGATACCAAAACAATCTCAATTATACAGTAAAGAATATATACAAACTCAAAGTGCCTAACAGTTTACAATAATACACCAATAAAGCTATTTAGCCGTCTCTCATACGCATTCACTAGCGCTGTGCATGAATGAGGGAATATATTTTGCGTGTGGCGCACACACCTGATTATAATTAGCAAATAACGATAACGCAACTTATGCATTCTAATTACTGCTGTTTAGATATAATGGATAACAAACACAGTCACTCACTTGTATAGGAACGCACTCAGCAGGAACAACAACAGCAGCGTAACACTAGCGAAAGCTCCCCGTGCTCTGAACTGTACTGTTAAAGGGATCGTTAAAGGGAAATGCTGAGTCATCAGTGTAGTACCTCTTAAAGTCACAAGGGGGCACGAATGTCTCTATATACATAGCGAGCCTTTTCTACAGCCGCCCCCACATTTGCTGTGTAAATGTGTAATTTAGAAAGGGCACTAGGTTAAGGTAAGGGAGAGTACTAAGGGAGACTCAATCTGGTAACACTGGGAGGCTGATAAGCCGTGTGATGGGACGAAGATAGGTCTTCTTCTTGACTTCCACTTCTGCCGTCCTGGCTCTGCCATCTTCTCCGGGAAAGACTTTCGTTACTTGTCCAACTGGCCATAGGGCTCGGGGTAATTGATGATCAACAATCATGACAACTGTGCCTGGCTGCAGATTTTCTGTCTCTCTGTGCCATTTTTGGCGTATTTGCAGTTCTGGGAGGTAGTTACGAAGGAAACTTCTCCAGAACTGGTCTGCTAGCAGCTGACTGTGTCTCCATCTCCGTTTGCTCAGCATCTCTGATTTGGGGTATATTACTTGCGGCAAGGATGAGTCAGGCCGCCCCATAAGCAGCATGTTGGGAGTGACCGGGTCAGGGTCTGCTACATCTGAAGATGTATATCCGAGTGGCTTCGAATTGAGAATGCCTTCAATCTCAACAAGCACCGTACGCAGAACTTCCTCCGTCACAATTTGATCTCCTAAAGTAGAACAGAGAGATGATTTCAGGGATCTTATCTCTCTCTCCCAACAGCCTCCAAAATGCGAAGCGCCTGGGGGGTTGAACTTAAAACTAATCTGGAGGCCGGCTAATTGCTCCTGGAGGGAAGGATGGAGAGCAGCAAAGTCTTCTTGTAGTGCTCTTTCTCCACCTCTGAAGTTTGTACCTTGGTCGGAGATGATCTCAAATGGCTTGCCTCTGCGGGAGATGAATCTTCGAAGGGCCATTAAGAATGAATCTGTGTCCATGTGATGGAGCAAGTCCAGGTATACAGCTCTTGTTGTCAGACACTTAAATATGATACCCCATCGTTTCTCATGTCTGCGCCCAATTTTGATGAGGTAAGGGCCGAAACAATCCACCCCAGTGGAGTAGAAAGTTGGTTGAAGAAAGCGCAGTCTTGAAGGAGGTAGGTCAGCCATCCTGGGGATGCTGGGCTGGCCTCTCCATTGTTTACAGCCTAAGCACATTCTCTGGTGCTGCCGAATAGCTTCTCTGCCTCTTAATATCCAGTACTTACGGCGTACTTCGGCGAACACCCTTTCTGCCCCTGGATGGTGTAGACTTTCATCAAAGTCCTGGATGATGAGTCTGCTGAGGGGATGTTTAGGGTCCAGAACTATGGGGTGAATGGCGGATTCATCTAGCTGCTCTGTCCGTCTGAGTCGACCACCGACTCTGATAAGGTGGGTAGTGCTGTCATACTCTGGAGCAAGGCAAAGGAGACGACTACTCATCGGTAAAGGCTTACCGGACTTGAGATGAGTCATCTCAACAAGGAAACTTTGGCTTTGTGCTTGATGAAGAAGGGCTAGTTCGGCTTCACGATAATCCTCAGCTGTTAGCACTTCAGTAGAGGTATCCGTTTCGTGCAAGACTTTAGCTGTAGCTGCTAGTAGCTCCTTATAAGACCCAAACTGGTTGCAATCAGGCAAAGCTGGGTTACGGACAGGAACTGTCAGACCACAAAAGGTGACTTGTTTCAGCTCTGCGTTTTCAGTAGGTGGCAGTGGGAGAGGACTCTGAGGCCACTGATCTGTGGGCAGGAGAAGGAATGATGGTCCTTGACTCCATCGACTTGGCTTGACTAACTCGGCTAACGTTTTGCCCCTCGTAATATCATCAGCCGGATTGGATTTCGAATCAACATAACGCCATTCTTTGGGGTCTGTTAATTCCTGTATCTCGGCTATTCTCGTTCCGACGAAGACTTTAAATCGGCACGAGTCAGCTTGAATCCATGCCAGCACAGTGGTGGAATCTGACCAGAGTGTGACATGACGTATGGGGACACTGAGCTCTGATTTCAGTAGTTTGGCTAGTTGTGCTCCTGTCAGAGCAGCGCACAACTCAAGACGTGGTATGGACTGTTGTTTCTTTGGAGAAACTCTGGAACGGGCAGTCAAGAAAGCTATCTCTGTGTCTCCTCGAGGACTGAGGGTTTGGATGTAGGCTACTGAGCCGTAGGCTCGCTCTGAGGCGTCACAGAAGATATGTATGTCTCTGATACTCTGGGGGTTATCCAACCCTAAAGTGACGTAACATCTGGGGATGGAGATGCGCTGTATGTCTGGTAACTCTTGCTCCCAAGTTCGCCAAGCTTGGAGTAGCTCGTCAGGAAGTTGAGGGTCATCCCATTCCCTCTTCTTGTCCCACAGACTCTGGACAAGGACTTTAGCTCTCGTGGTGTAAGGGACGATGTACCCCAAGGGGTCATACTGACTGGCTAGAACTTTGTAGATATGACGCATCGTAGGGGCCGGGCATTCAATGGGACGGTACTTGTATGATAGCTTGTCGGAGGTACAGTGCCAGAGTAGTCCAAGTGCGGACTCTTGCATGTCAGGTTGCTCTTGGGTTAGCCACAATACCAGGCTACTTGATTTGGCTTCAGAGGGGATGTGGTCCAGTACTTGAGGGCGGTTGCTGGCCCACTGTCTCAGATCAAACCCTCCTGTGGCTAGGAGGTTTCGCAACATGGCTGCATGTGCACTGGCTCCTTCCTGGGAATTGAAACTCCGAAGGAAGTTGTCCACATAGAAGTGTTTCTCAATACTTTCTCTGACATCTTCACCTGGCTGACTATGGTCAATGACATGCTTTTGGAGGGCAAAGGTTGCACAGCAAGGACTGCATGTTGTCCCAAATGGGAGAACTTGCCACTCGTAAACTTGGGGGGACTGATCTCGGTTGAGATCCCTCCAAAGGAACCTTAGCAGTGGGCGATCCTCTGGTAGCAGTCGCACTTGATGGAACATGCCTCTGATATCACTACTCAAGGCAACAGTGTGTTCACGGAACCTTAGGAGGGCAGACATCAGGGATGGGCCTAGTGTGGGACCAGGGAGGAGCAACTGGTTAAGATTCTTCCCTCCATGTTGGAATGAACAGTTGAAAACAACTCTGTTCTTGCCGTTATGTTGTGTCATATGGTGGGGGATGTACCACGACTCCTCAGCTAGATCCACCTGGTTAGGAGGTATAACTTGTGCATATCCTGCTTCCTTTAACTTGTTCATCTCCCCTCTGTAGGCGGCTGCTTGTGCTGGATCTCTGGCTAATCGCCTCTCTATTCCTCTGAGACAAGGCAGAGTGGTATCTGGGGAGGCTCGCAGGAGAGGCATATCTTTCACTCGTAATAAGGGTGTGGCATATCTAGCTACTCCATCTACGATAATTCTTGTAGTCTTGGACTCGAGCAGCGACAGGGCCTCTTGATCTTGCTTTGAGCGAGTGATGAGCTTCTCACTGCGGTATGGGACAATGTCTAGTTGCCACAATTTCTCAACTTGTCTGTATAGGTCAGTATACGAGCTTGAGGTAGCCGTGTAGATGCACTGCTGGTTGGGAAGGCGATGCTTAATCTCCTGAGTGGGACCTTGCAGTGTCCAACCAAGTCTGGTCTTGATAGCGGCAGGACCATTAGGCGGGCCTAGACGAACTGGCTCTACTGGGGTAATGAGGTGAGGGTAATCTGACCCTATAAGGAGGAGTGGTTGGATGGAATCAATGGGTGGCAACTGTAGACCTTGCAGATGTCTGTACTTGCGTTGTAACTCATCTACTGGGTACGTATGCTCAGCTAATCCCAGTGTCTCCGCTGTAAAGGCTTGACGAATCCTGAATGAAGTCTTGGGTTGAGACGCTGGTGACACTGAGAAGGTTACTGAAGCACCATGCAGAATATGAAGGTCTTGGCGGACTGTACGGAGAACAAGTTCTTCAGGTCGACCAGTCAATCCGAGCTGCTGGGCCGCTGAATGAAGGAGGATGGTGCGTTCGGACCCGTCATCCAAGAGGGCATACGTCTCTAAGCACTGATTGCCATTTCTCAGCAGTACTTTACAGATCTTCAGTAAGACGCGCCGACTGTCAGTGGGCCGGTCAAGATACAGTGTCTCTGTGGCCGTGTTCACCAAGCAACTTTCTGAAGGTCTGAGCTTAGGTGTCTCAGGGGTCTTAACAAAGGATCGATCGTTAACCTCATGGAGGATGAACAGGTGGCGGCGATTGCAACTCTTGCAGGGTGTCTTAAGGTTACACTGTGCGGCTTGATGGGCTCTTCCACAACGCCAACATCTCTTGTTTGACTGTATCCACTGCACTTTCTGATCTCTGTTAAGTCTCTGGAAACTGGAACACCCATTCAAGTAGTGGTCTTGAGCATCACAATATGGGCAGAATATCTTCCTTTCTCTAGGCTTAGGGTCAGGAGCTTTAGTTGGCAGGTCACTGCTGTCCTTCTCTGTACCAAGGAAAATACTTGTGGCCTTCATTTGCTGTCTCGTGTCTTTCTGATGTCCCTTCTTATGTATGGGCACTGACTTACTCACTGGAGGATAGAATCTAGTACTGTCTTCTTGTACTTGCAGCTCAAACTCTAACCACTCTGAGAGATCGAGCAAGGTAGGAATGGGAACTTGGTGGGGATGGACAGACCGTCGAAAACTGGTCTGCAGATCATGTGGTAGCTTACACAGCAATCTTGATACATGGGAACCACACTCTAACTCCATGTAGCCTTTATTCCCCAGTTGCTGAAGCATACTCACTAGAGAGCGAACTTTCAGTGCAAACATCCGGAAGGCTCTCACATCCCCTTGACCGACATCTGGCCCATCCATAAGTTCGGATATTCTCTGAAGGGCCAACTGGTGAGGCTGTCCGTACTGCTGGTTAAGTGCTTCCATAGTATTCGAGAAGGGGTATAATGAGTTGCAGTAGGAATCTGCGATCAGCAGGGCTTCCTCTAACTTCAGATGATCGACAAGGATCTGGTACTTAAATCTCTCTGTTGCGTCCGTTGGCAGAATGTTCTCCAGAGCAATGCGCAGACGGGAGAACTCTCTAGGATCTGGCCGCACAAAGTTTGGGATGGTGGGGGCTGGTCCCCTATATGTACTCTCTTGGCTGGGAGGAACACGTAACTGGGTCGGCCTGTAGCCATTTCTGCCATCATCGACTCTGTCATAAGTTCTCTGGGGGAAGGACTGGTGCAGTGAGGGTCGGGCATGAGTTGGTGATGATATCATCTCTAGCTGCTGAAGCCTCTGTTCTAGGTCTTGCTGGCGATCTTGTCTGAATGACTCTGCTGCACTGTGACTCAGT
Organism: Cirrhinus molitorella; assembly: GCA_033026305.1. NCBI lineage: Eukaryota > Metazoa > Chordata > Actinopteri > Cypriniformes > Cyprinidae > Cirrhinus > Cirrhinus molitorella. The sequence continues at coordinate 21,211,681 of CM065124.1, read as the reverse complement.
CTCTGAGGTAGCTTAGATCTAGGCAGAGGGATGGGCTTAGCATCTGTAGCGACCGGTGGAGTATGTACGCGGGGTTGAGGAACAGGGGAAGATGGGCTCTGCGGACGATAACTTGATTGATCACTCACTGCTAGTAGGCTCAACTGTGTTTCCAAAGCTTCATTCCTCTCTGTCAGTTTCCTTATCTGCTCATAAGAATGACGTCGCAGTTCCTCAGTCTCCTTCCTCAACTGCTGGAACTCTGCTAAAACTACTGATGACTGCTCAGGAAGGGTTGAAGTATGTTCTCGCTGCCGTTCATACTCTCTACTGGGACTCCACTCTGACAGAGGCTGCCACTGCTGCATACTTGCTCCATACTCACGGGAAGTGTCGACGAGCTTGGGTGCAGTCGCTCCTTGCGATTCTGAATCGTCACTCATCTCTGAAGTATCTACTCTCTGTCTTGACTGTAACCTCTGTTGATGATCAGTGAGCTCGAAATCTGACAGATAACTAGGGAGCCGCACCACTCGTCTGGGTCTAACTGTAGGCTCGGGAAGGGCAGGTCTGGGATCTGGATCACTCTGATGCATCGTTCTTATGACAGCTCTGCTTCCGGCTCGAAGGACCAGTTGTGAGGAAGACTAGTGTGAGTGCTGGTGGAAAGTGAGCAGACATAAGTCGTCCGGTCAGAGACGAAGTACACTTTAATGGTTTGAGGCTTGTAGAGGTTTTACAGTCCTTAAATTTGGTTGAGTGAACGATTGTAGTACAGGCTATAAATAGTATTTGCAGAGTAGTACAGAATAGTTTGGAGTGTTGCGTTGTAAGAGTGGTTCTAGATAAACAGAAATAACATTACTCAATTAGCAATGAACGGGAATAACAAATATTAACTCACTCTGTCACTTTACATAGTATATACTTCTACACAATAGCGATATACAGAATAATGGCAAATAGCGATCGATTTAGGCATGTAGGGACTAGATTAGCACTCGTGAAATGCCATCACGTTCTCTGACATGTGAGCTTGAGAGAATCAATAAATATAGCTTTAGATACCAAAACAATCTCAATTATACAGTAAAGAATATATACAAACTCAAAGTGCCTAACAGTTTACAATAATACACCAATAAAGCTATTTAGCCGTCTCTCATACGCATTCACTAGCGCTGTGCATGAATGAGGGAATATATTTTGCGTGTGGTGCACACACCTGATTATAATTAGCAAATAACGATAACGCAACTTATGCATTCTAATTACTGCTGTTTAGATATAATGGATAACAAACACAGTCACTCACTTGTATAGGAACGCACTCAGCAGGAACAACAACAGCAGCGTAACACTAGCGAAAGCTCCCCGTGCTCTGAACTGTACTGTTAAAGGGATCGTTAAAGGGAAATGCTGAGTCATCAGTGTAGTACCTCTTAAAGTCACAAGGGGGCACGAATGTCTCTATATACATAGCGAGCCTTTTCTACAACCACGGAGCTGGTAATATAATTTAGGCATTTATATGTATTTCTTTAGACAATACCACTGAATGCATCCACCACCTAAAAATATCTGATGCCTTCTGTCCCTGATCCCTCTGTTCAAACAGTTCCCTCACAAAAATGGAACTAAACAGCTTAGAAATCTAAACAACTTTTGGACATTTTACTTTTTGCCTTTTAAATCAAATTAAATTAAACCATATCATTATCCAGTACAAATACTGCTAGCTTTTAACCAGGGTACAAGAGGTATGTGGAGAAGGTAGGAGAACAGCAGATGTCTGGGGATATAAATATAGAAGGTGAAGTGTACAGTACGTGATAATGGGCTATAAATGGCAGATGTCCATTATGGTGGAAATGACCATGCTACAGCCAGTTCAAGTAAAGAGCAGAAATTAGTAAAAAGCAAGATTTTTATTTAAAAAATGATGAGAAATATATTCTTCATTTCAATTTCCACCCACAAATATAAAGAATATTCTGGTAACTCCTGCCCATGTAATGAAAGTAAATGAGAACTAGGGATTTCAAGCTTCAAACTTGTAGGGCTGGTTCGAATACCATTTTTTGCGCTTCGAAGCTTCGGTGGTAATCAAACCAAAGCTTCGGTGGGAGGGGCTAAGCATATAATAAAGGCAGAAATCTCTGTGTTGTCTGTTTGCATTTGTATTATGTCGGGAATCGTTCATCCAAACGACTTCACGTGTCACGAATGTGTTGCTGCAGACCCAAGGGAATTCCGCTCCAATATGCTCACACTAGGAGTCTAGGGCAGTGGTTTTAAAACCCTGGGTCGCCAGGATGATTTCCGGAAGATGTATATATGTATGTAACGAAGTTAAAGACTCTGCAAACGTACTTTAATAACAAAATAAACATTAACAAAACGAAAGTAAACGGCAGCCGCCTCTGACGAGACTCCATCTGTATTTGCGTTGATCAGTCAGAATCCATTCACCGCTCAAAACGCCGGATTTTTTGTTCAGTCCTGAGTTCTGCAAGCCAAGTAATCCTCTCATTATAACAAAGCCTGTGTTAGACGCACTTAGAATTCACGTTCATGCCGCCAAGAGGTTTACGCGATCGTTAAAAAGATAAGGAAATTAAAACGCGCACGCGCATTCAAAAGCAATTTTAATACTATAGAGCGATTCCCCAATGCGCGCAAATTAGGCTTTATAACTGTTGCTGTGAGTTCTTTATAGGATATATCCACCTTTTTCCTGAGCAATCAATGAAGCGCTATTAAGGACTCTCAGCTTCCGTTTTGATGCTCTCCTGTTCCGGTCTCCATAGAATTCCATGTTAAAAAAGGGGTATTAAAGATGACTGAATTAATTAAACGGAAACGTTTCCAATATAACTAAATATAATAGTGCGCCGGCTTAAGCTGTGCTGTTGTTGGCTGCCACCGCAACAGCAATAAGCTGGAGGAATTTATGTAAAGTCAGACTCTGTATGCCTTATATAAATGATTACAAAAGGAAACGAGCATGGCTTGCAGAGCTTCAGTTAAAATACTGTGTGAAATAATATATTATGTGTGCTCTTAACGTTGTGTGGACAAAAATCCAGCTAACTTCGCAACGTTCGGGAGCTGTATGCACTCATCTGTTTTCAAACTACCTCGCATCGCGTCTCCTTCCCGCTCATTAAACTATGACAGTGAGTTACTGCAAAAAGACAGTCATTGCAACACTTTAAAGTGATGAAACTATGGCGCCATCTGCTTCTCAAACTCATTTTAATATGTTTAACGTTATATTATGGGCTTGGAAAATACGTTAATTTGAACGGGAGACCGGAAATGTAAAGCATTCCAGACTTCCGCGTTCAGGAAAAAGGTGGATAGGCTGCGTGGCGGACACGTCGCGGATTTGCTGCGTGTTGATTTTTCTTTCTGCGCCTATGTTAACAGATTAGAGCAGCCACACTGTCTGCGGAATACGCGCGTATCAGGTGCGGTCCAACCACACCGCAACCGCGACCCCGCGACAGAATAGAAGTGAAGCGGATTTTTTCCGCAGCAGTCACGTAACAAACCTGCTCCACGTCCGCCACGCAGTCAGCGTGTCTCAGAGGCTGCGGTTGAAAACGGCATGCATCTCCGCTCACATGCTCTGTTAGGCAGACTAGACAGCTCACATTTCAATGAACAAAAATATTTCTTTATATTTCAAACTTTAAAATAAATCACAACCAGGTTGTAAACTATAGTGACACTAGTAACTAATGGGCCATTCAAGCGCAAATGAGAACTGTTCGCGGGGGAAGTCACGTGTTGAAAAAAAAGAATATTCGAATCTCAGAATTGAAAATCGAATGCCAACCCACTGAACGAATATTCGAATATTCGACTGTTCTAGTACAGCCCTAAACTTGCAAAAAAGCACCATGAAAGTAACATAAAAGTGGCCCATATTACACATAGTCATAACATAGCTTGAAGTCACATCAGTACAACATCTGTAGTCTACTGTCAACCATTCCAATCGAGAATGTTCTTGACCCCTTTCTTTACATATCCAAAAAACTGCTGCTGAATTCATATTCTTACACATTATGCCTCTGCTCAGCTCGCTGCACTGGGTTCCCACAGCTGCCAGAATAAATTCAGGACGCTATTTCCATCTTATAATGCAGCCAACACTCTGAATCTTTACTGTCCACAAGCCATTATCAAACCCTATAGCCTGTGACCAGTCTTAATGGGAATTTTGTGGTCCAACTTCAATATTTGACTCGTCTAATTATGCAATTTGTGTCTATCACTGTTGCTGCAATGTTTTGCGATTATACTGGTACTTTGTTGTTAATAGAACAAGATTAGTTTAATGCTTGGCTTGTATCCTTTAGCTACTTTAGTATTTGTCACAAATATAAATGTATGCAAATGTGCAAAAATATAAGCTGTGCATAACATGTAACATAAATGGCTTTGAAATATGGCGTCTGACAAGAGCGTAAATGTAAACGTAAATAAATAATCACACTTTCACTTGCATTTCTAAAAATAATCATGCAATATTTCAACATGTAATGCCAGCATATGGTACATCCATATGACAACAGTTTACAGATATAAGTGTGTGACTGTGAACAAGGGCGATGAAGAACTCTGTAAGGTTTGTTCACCACATGCAAAATGCTACTTTTTGAATTTTACAGTAATTTGTCTGTCCTTGTGTCACTTTGTCTATTTTTGTCTATTTTTTCTTCAAAAATTTATTCTTAAATGCATTAAATAGATCAAAACAGACATTTATAATGTTGAACTTTTGAACTTTCTATTATTAAATCTTTATATATATATATATCTTACAGCAACATATACATATACACACATATATATATATATACAGGTCCTTCTCAAAAAATTAGCATATTGTGATAAAGTTCGTTATTTTCTGTAATGTACTGATAAACATTAGACTTTCATATATTTTAGATTCATTACACACAACTCGAAGTAGTTCAAGCCTTTTATTGTTTTAATATTGATGATTTTGGCATACAGCTCATGAAAACCCATAATTCCTGTCTCAAAAAATTTGCATATTTCATCCGACCAATAAAAGAAAAGTGTTTTTAATACAAAAAAAGTCAACCTTCAAATAATTGTGTTCAGTTATGCACTCAATACTTGGTCGGGAATCCTTTTGCAGAAATGACTGCTTCAATGCGGCGTGGCATGGAGGCAATCAGCCTGTGGCACTGCTGAGGTGTTATGGAGGCCCAGGATGCTTCGATAGCGGCCTTAAGCTCATCCAGAGTGTTGGGTCTTGCGTCTCTCAACTTTCTCTTCACAATATCCCACAGATTCTTTATGGGGTTCAGGTCAGGAGAGTTGGCAGGCCAATTGAGCACAGTAATACCATGGTCAGTAAACCATTTACCAGTGGTTTTGGCACTGTGAGCAGGTGCCAGGTCGTGCTGAAAAATGAAATCTTCATCTCCATAAAGCTTTTCAGCAGATGGAAGCATGAAGTGCTCCAAAATCTCCTGATAGCTAGCTGCATTGACCCTGCCCTTGATAAAACACAGTGGACCAACACCAGCAGCTGACATGGCACCCCAGACCATCACTGACTGTGGGTACTTGACACTGGACTTCAGGCATTTTGGCATTTCCCTCTCCCCAATCTTCCTCCAGACTCTGGCACCTTGATTTCCGAATGACATGCAAAATTTGCTTTCATCCGAAAAAAGTACTTTGGACCACTGAGCAACAGTCCAGTGCTGCTTCTCTGTAGCCAGGTCAGGCGCTTCTGCCGCTGTTTCTGGTTCAAAAGTGGCTTGACCTGGGGAATGCGGCACCTGTAGCCCATTTCCTGCACACGCCTGTACACAGTGGCTCTGGATGTTTCTACTCCAGACTCAGTCCACTGCTTCCGCAGGTCCCCCAAGGTCTGGAATCGGTCCTTCTCCACAATCTTCCTCAGGGTCCGGTCACCTCTTCTCGTTGTGCAGCGTTTTCTACCACATTTTTTCCTTCCCACAGACCTCTTGCTTGAGGGTGTCAATGATGGCCTTCTGGACAGCAGTCAGGTCGGCAGTCTTACCCATGATTGCGGTTTTGAGTAATGAACCAGGCTGGGAGTTTTTAAAAGCCTCAGGAATCTTTTGCAGGTGTTTAGAGTTAATTAGTTGATTCAGATGATTAGGTTAATAGCTCGTTTAGAGAACCTTTTCATGATATGCTAATTTTTTGAGATAGGAATTTTGGGTTTTCATGAGCTGTATGCCAAAATCATCAATATTAAAACAATAAAAGGCTTGAACTACTTCGAGTTGTGTGTAATGAATCTAAAATATATGAAAGTCTAATGTTTATCAGTACATTACAGAAAATAATGAACTTTATCACAATATGCTAATTTTTTGAGCAGGACCTGTATATAACATATTTTTTACTATTTAAAATAACTGTTTTCTTTTTGAATGTATTTTAAAATGTAATTTATTCCTGTGATCAAAGCTAAATTTTCAGCATCATTACGCCAGTCTTCAGTGTCACATGCTCCTTCTAAAATCATTCTAATATGCTATGCAGGATTATCTGAAGAATAGAAAGATCCAAATACACTATACCCTTCAAAAGCTTGCATTCAGTATATTTTTATTATATACAAATAATATATGAAATAATTATATGATAAAAATAATTATATAAATTAATACTTTTATTTAGAAAGGATGCTTTAAACTGACCAAAAGTATACACTGTTAGAAATTTTCCTGTATTTTTACAGTAAGTTACTGGCAGCAAGGTTGCCAGCAAGTTACTGTATTTTGTTTTACAGCACTGTACTGTAAAACAAAATACAGTAACTTGCTGGCAACCTTGCTGCCAGTAACTTACTGTAAAAATACAGTATTTTTACAGCAATTTATAATTTGTTTCTACTGTTATTTGCTATTGTGTAATTATTATTGATTATTGTGTAGTTGGAATAGCACATACATAAAGTTATAACATACAATTGTGATACTACTATAATTCAGATTAACATTACAAATTAAAAGACAATCCAAACATATAAAAGTATTTTTATTAAAAGTTTGAAAACATTTCAGTATGGTGTTTGCCACCCAGAGTACAGTGCATCAACAATTTACAGCCATGAAAGTATTTTAAGTAGAATATAAATGAAACAAACACATGCATCTTGAGAGCTGAATTGGCAATCAATGTCCTAAGAGAGAACTTGATTTTTCTTAAATCTATCTAAAAGTTAAACTATCTTAAAATTAGCAAAAACAACAAGAAGTGTTTTATAACCATCGTCCCTAAATGCAGGGCATGTGGGTGGTGGCAAACAGGCCACTGTCCCTCTCTGTGAAGTCCTCCTTTTAAACAAATCATTTTGGATTGAATGAAGCTGTTGACATGCAGAGTTGATGACCATCACTGCGCCACCGTCCTGATCTTCTGCTCACTCCATGTCTGGCAGTTTATTTATTCCCATCAGTGGTAAAACTGAAACACAGTCATGAAACACACACAAAGACAAAAAACATTATTCATAGAACCAAGAAAAATGAACAGACAGCATGGGGAAAATAATGAATGAAAATTCTGTAGCATAGATGAAAAATAAATAAATCAATACAGTTGAAAATTCAGAATGTGCAAAATTTATAAGAAGGATATAACAGATAAAATGCATGTTATTGTATATTTAGTACTGACCCGAATAAGATATTTCACATAAAAGATGTTTACATATAGTCCACAAAACAAAATAATAGTTTAATTTATAAAAAGTATCTATTCAAAAGTTTACATCCCCTTGATTCTTAATACTGTGTTATTACCTGAATGATCCACAGTGATCAGTTTGTGATAGATTGTTTAGTGATAGTCACGAGTCCCTTGTTTGTCCTGAACATCCTGCTCACAGTTCTTTAGAAAAATCCTTCAGTTCCCAAAAATTACTTGGCTTTCCAGAATTTTTTGTATTTGAACCCTTTCCAACAATGGCTGCATGATTTTGAGATCCATCTTTTCACACTGAGGACAACTGAGGGACTCATATGCAACTATTACAGAAGATTCAAACTCTCACTGATGCTCCAGAAGGAAACATGACGCATTACAACTATAAAATTAGAAGATCAGGGTAAATTTAACTTTAAATGCTGTCTTTTGCTAAACATTTAAGTACACTATCTTCTGTAGCTTCTGAAGGGCAGTACTAAATAAAAAAAAATATATATTTAGGCAAAATAAGAAAAATTTACACATCTTCATGCTGTTCAAAAGTTTTCACCCCTTAATGGATTGTGTTTCTTCCTTCTGGAGCATCAGTGAGTGTTTGAACCTTCTGTAATAGTTGCATATGAGTCCCGCAGTTGTCCTCAGTGTGAAAAGATGGATCTCATCATTCAGCATTCCTTCTCCGCAGGGTGCACAGACAAGTGGACCACACTGTATCGCTGCAAAAAAAAAAAATCTAATAAATTTGATTCAGTAATGTGTTAGCCTACTTGTTGATAATGTATAGGCTAAAGTCACATAGACTGATGCCTATACATGAGTATTTCATACACTCCAACAATACATCAGAGTTGTTTAAAAAAAGCATTATGTTTGACATTGCTGAAGATTTTGGCATGCATTTTATTTGTCTTTGTTGACTTATTGATCGTTATACACAGCTACAAAACTGATCTCCCGCCTAAATAATGTTAATAAACTGTAAGATTACCAACATCTCTGACCCCAAACCACACATGTACATCTGCAAGTGAAATTATATTTCTCAGCCATGTTTAAGCGACTATGTCCAGTATTAACCGCGACCGTGAAGCGAACTGCAAATATATATATATATTGCACACCATAAACTTATATTAAAACGTGCTCGTGTTTGTCAATGGCATACTCGAATTGGACCACAATGTAAAAGGGATCCCTATAGAGATAGACAATTGTTTAATCGTAACAAATATCCCTTTTGTTTAAACACAAACTGCCGTTTATCGGTCTTTGTCATTGACAAACACGGTCATTTTACCTCACATACGTTACCATAGTAAAGCAAGCTTCGTTCAAACTCGACAGAAACCGAACAAAACTTACCAAAACGGACTCGGTTTGCCTTTCCACAGTTCTAGCAAGCATTGACTCTAGTTTTGGTTAAAATAAACCATAAACTAATTCGCTAGATATGGAAATATCGTGATTCGTGAAGGCAGCGGGAGATTCGACTCACAGAGTTTACAGCACTGAGAAAAAAGATTATAACGACCGCGGCTAAACTTGCGGTTTCATTACACACTAAAAACCATGTACACTATATGATAAAAACCTGATATTAAATTTAACTTACCGAACTTTCAGAAATCTTCCGTTCCGCTTCTCTCTCCGGTCAGCAGCAGTTGTGTTCTGTCTGTGTGATCTGACCACAGGTGGCGCCGGCGCGCTATTTACAGCAGTATTGCGTGGCGTATTAAAGTTAGGCTACAGCAAGGTTACAGCAACACTAAAACGTACTGTAAAATATTCCCGCCGAATCAAAATAACCCATAATGCAATATAAATTACAGTATTTTACTGTGATATATAAATTTGGTATCATACTGTAGGTTTTTACAGTAATGTGCTGCTAAATCTACAGTGATTTCTATAAAGACATTTATTATGTTACAAATGATTTCTGTATCAGATAAATGCTGTTCTTCGGAACTTTCAATTCATCAAAGAAACCTGGGAAAAAAATCATATGTTTTCAAAATAATAATAAATACAAATGTTTTTTTAGCAGCAAATCAGAATATTAGAATGATTTCTTAAGGATCATGTCACTGGAGTAATGATGCTACAAATTCAGCTTTGAAAGCACAGGAATAAATAACATTTTAAAATATATTAAAATAGAAAACAGCATTTCAAAATTGTACTGTTTTTGCTGTACTTTGGGTCAAATAAATACAGGCTTGGTGAGCAGAACAGACTTCTTTATTAGATTTAAAGTTTTTTTTTTTTTTTTTTTTTTTTTTAGATTTCAGTTTTGTAACATTTTATATATATTGGTAAATATGAGCAAAGGCTGCTGTGAAAATAAATCTGCATTCTTTATAACAAAAAAAACAAAAAAAAAAAAAAACTTTCATTCAAAATATTCACAAAATTCTAACCTATCATTAAACTAAAACAACAAAGCGGGGGGAAACTCACATTATGAAATAAATGTTCTCCAATGGATGTTGGCCACAAATATTGGCACCTCTAGAAATTCTTATGAGTAAAATATCTCTAAAGGATATTCCCATTCATATTTACATTTTTTTAAAGGTTAGAATTTTGTGAATTTTTTTAATGAAAGATCAAAAGGATAAACCATGCAGATTTATTTTGACAGCCACCTTTTCTCTTATTTACCAAGGGTGCCAATATAAGTGGAGCGCACTAATGAAAAGTAAATGCGAGAAAAGGTCTAGCATCATTCATCTGCAGATGCCACTTTGCTTTATATATTGTTTCTATTGCAAATATATACATTCATCAATAGTGTGACTAAGTATCCAAAAGTGTCTAAACACTTTGTGCGGCCACTGTATGCTAACAAATACATGCGTGTGTGGAAAGCCTGTTATGCTGGAGTACTTACTGCTGGCAGTGTGGTCCATAGCGCTGCGACCCACGGTCAGTGCACCAGAGGAAATATGTCAAATCACAACTGGGCATGGGGTATGGCACAATTCATTAGCTCAGCCCTAATTGCCATGGCATTTCAAAATGAAACATCGTCATCTGTAGCTAAATACAGAACGTGAGGAGAAGCAGCCACATGATTGAAACAGAATTGTCTTGTACAGCATGTGTGCAAATGACATTTGTTAGGGAGCCATTTAAGACACTATATTTAAACCATGTCATGGGTGAACAGCCACTGTAATGGGAATTATAATTCGACTCAAACTCAGTGGCATAATTTGGTGGAAAACAGTTTGCCATTATGCTGCGTAACATCATAATCGCAGAAATTCTCACATCATCTTGTTTACAGTCCATATTGTCCCACATCTGTGTTTAGAAGGCACAAAAACAGTCAGAAGTTCATCCCTTCTCACTCTGAGATCGGTAGGTTATGCCAGTGCTCACATGAGAGAAACCAGGCAAGGTAACCCTGAGACCTCCAGGTGTGAAAATGGGTACCCACCACTCCTACTACTAATGGAGTGGTTTGAGCACATGTATATTTGGAGAAATGGCTTTGCGTGCCAAGCTCCCCTGCAGCGACAGTGAGACAGAGAGAGTGAGGGAAAGGGACAGACACGCCTGGATGGTCAGAGCCCCGGGGAGATTGTGCAAGGTTCATGTGGGGCAGCAGGAGAAGGCAGCCTTGCCTTGATGCAGTCCTTGTAGCTCCTGATTCCTGGAGAGAAATATGCATCAGTTGAAACTAAACCAGTTTCTATAACTTAGTGATTCTGGATCCTTGGTGCACTTATACCTCACCTTTAATATACAGTTGAGTTCCCTTGTTTGTCCTGAACAGTTGAACTGCCTGCTGTTCTTCAGAAAAGTCCTTTAGGTCCCACAAATTCTTTGTTTTTCAGCATTTCTGTCTATTTGAACCCTTTCCAACAATGACTGTATGATTTTGAGATCCATCTTTTTACACCGAGGACAACTGAGGGACTATGCAACTATTACAGAAGCTTCAAACGCTCACTGATGTGCCAGAAGCAAAATTGATGCATTAGAAGCTAAAAGAAAACTTTTGAACAGAATGGAGATGTGTACATTTTTCTTATTTTGCCTAAATATATATTTTTTTTATTTAGTACTCCCCTTCAGAGGCTACAGTAGATAGTAAAATGTTTCCCAGAAGACAAATTAAGTTACATTTATCCTGATCTTCAAATTCAAAAGGTTTCCACTCACAGCTCTCAATGCATGTTTTTTTCCTCCTGGAGCATCAGTGAGTGTTTGAACCTTCTGAAATAGTTGCATATGAGTCCCTCAGTTGTCCTCAGTGTGAAAAGATGGATCTCAAAATCATACAGTCATTGTTGGAAAAGGTTCAAATACACAAAAATGCTAGAAAACCAAGGAATTTGTAGAACCTGAAGGATTTTTCTGAAGAGCAGCAGGCAGTTTAACTGTTCAGGACAAACAAGGGACTCATGAACAACTATTACTAAACAAATATCACATCTGAGGAGTGAGGATCATTCAGGTATGAACACAGTATTAAGAATCAAGGGTATACAAACTTTTGAACAGGGTCATTTTTTAAATGTGTTTTATGGGAAATATCTTATTCGGGTCAGCAAAAACTTATTTTGTATGATCCCTCTTATTTTAGTAAAATAATTTAACATTTTGCAGATTTTGAAAGCAGGATGTAAACTTTTGACCTCAACTGTCACGCTTTATACAATACAGATTGTATCAAAACAGCTTTACAGTATAAAACAGGAAAATAATGTTGATAATGCAAGGGGACAAGAGTAAACACCAAATTTTCCAGTTAAAGTCAGTTTATCATTGATTCAGTAATGTCATTGTCCATTTCAGTTGTGCAATCAAGCTAGCAATATTGCCAGAAATTAAGTGTCCCCATCGGTGACAGAAATGGAGAAAAAAACCTTGGTAGAAACCAAGCTCAGTCAGGAAGATAGTTCTCTGGCCAGACAAAACCAGCATGATGTGGTTTAATTCCAGGCTACAAGACTCCAACACTCATGCTATGCATCATTTTTAAAGTAGGGCTGTCAAACAATTAATCGCGATTAATCACATCCAAAATAAAAGTTTATGTTTACATCTGTGTACTGTGTATATTTATTATGCAAATATAAATACACACACACACGCATGTATATATTACGGAAAACATTTTTTATATTATATATATATATATATATATATATATATATATATTATATATATATATACACACAAGGGTGTAACTTTGGTTTGAGAAGTGGGGGGGACAGAAATTTGGGGAAAATGTTTTTGTTTCATCGCCGCTACCGCAACTAAGATGGCTGCTCATACATTAGTGTACTGCAGTGTGGGCACGACGCGCGCATCGACACATGTAGACTCAACACTGGGGACATGTCCCCCCCCGTCCCCAGTGGAAGTTACGCCCCTGTATATATTTATATAATCTAAATTGTATACAGGTGTAAATATATATACATATAAATTAATTTTTAATATATACATGTATTTGTGTAATAAATATACAGAGTAAACACACATATAGTATGTAAACATAAACTTTTATTATGGATCTGATTAATCGCAATTATTCGTTTGACAGCCCTATTTTAAAGATTAAAACAGTAATATTGTTAAATATCATTAAAATGATATTTTAATATATGGATCACTCCAGTCTTCAGTGTCACATAATGATTTAGAAATCATTTTAATATGCTGATTTGGTGCCTCAGAAACATTTCCTCTTATTGTCAATGTTGAATGAGGAATCTTTTATGAATATAAAGTTTTTTATAAAAGTGAATCCTTGCTGAACAAAAGTACAATTTTTCTTATGTTATTCTTATATGGAAGCTCATTTTCGCCATGGATTGTTCTCTGAGTAGCGTGATACAAAACTCAATTCTGACTTCTTTCTCAGAATTGTGATATAAACTCACAATTGTGTCATATTTAAATCACAATTCTTACTTTTTTTCTCGGAATAGAATGATATAAACTCACAATTGCGAGAAATTAAGTCAAAAGTAGATAAAAACTCACAATTCTGACTTCTGTTGTCACAATTGCAAGTTTATATCTTGCAATTCTGACTTTTTTGTCTCAGAATTATGAGATATAAAGTTGCAGTTGTGAGTTATAAGGTCCAATTTTAAAGGGGGAAGACTGATTCAGAGTTTATATCTCAATTCTGACTTAATAACTTACAACCCCAAACTTTTGAATGGTAGTTTACAAAATAACAAACCAAGTGGCATCTACAAAGAAACAATGCTAGCTTTTCTCAGAATGAACTTCTAAGCCACCTTTTGAACCTTTTGTCAGTTTCCTTCAAATACCACCAAGAAACATGAATATTTACAATAAACATTTTCCGGACAATTTGACACCCAGAAAGTGAGAAAGTTGTCTTCATTTTTAAACAAAATTGTAATTTTCTTATTTTATTTTTTTATTATCTAACAAACTTATGTTTTGTGTGTGTCCATATTTCTTTAAAATAAATGCCACTTGTTTTGTTATTTTGATATAATTAAATTAAATTTAAATTGTGGTTTAAGCATCTAAATACTTTTTGTGACCACTGTAGGGAAGGTTGTGCTTTGAGCCAATTTCAGATCAACATCAGATTGTCAGTGTGAATTGCCATTTTAACTATTTTATCAATGTCCTACTACATTTCTGGGTCTTAAATGTGGTAGACTTGTTGTGTTACTGTCTATGCAGGGTCAGAAAGCTCTAGGATTTAAACAAAAATATCTTCATTTATGTTCCGAAGATGAACGAAGCTTTGGAACTACATGAGGGTGATTAATTAATAACAGAATTTTCATTTTTGGATGAACTATCCCTTTAATTATTTAAAATAAGAACAATAACGTGCACTTAGAAAACAGATAAGGTTAGCTTTTATTTTGTGCTAACATTAAAGAGCAATGAATTGGCTTCCTCATTCAAGTTGAGTGTGACAGTTCCAGATGCTGTGTTTTTCATCACAGAAAGCTTTTCAGTGCCCATAGTATCCTTTCACCCCTTGTCTCTCCCTCTCTTTGCTCTGCCTCGCTCTAAAATTTGATTGTCCTGTGGGATATCAGCAACTTTTGAATACTGCACAGCTCCAAAACAGACGTGAGTGTCTTAATAATAGTTGCAGCCTAGAAAGTCAAAGCTCTGTAGATAATGCCAGTCAGAAAGCCAGCAAGCATGAAGCCCCAGTTGCTCATTTCAATATAATAGATTCAGCCAAAATATCTTATATCCCCCTTTAGGATATGCTTGGAATGGAAATTATTTTTTTTTTTCAGTAATAGAATTTAATCAAGTCAGGATGTTATTCAAATCTTTAATCATTACTGAAATAAAACTTTTATAATATTGTTTATCTGTTCCCCATCACAAGTGTGGTTTGGAGTTCACATAATAGGCCTATATGGTGCTTAAGTTTTGTGAAGCGTTGAATGTTCTCATTTTAATTTGACTGCTGGTGCCAATTTATTTTGATACAGTTGGTTGATCAGCATTCCACCACTACATTTGCTTTGCGCTGCTATCTGGTTATGCAAGATAATGAAGGTCAAAGGAGAGGCGCGGTGCATGTTAAAAAGCTCCTGCTTCCATTCAGGAGGTTCTGACCCCACTCACAATCTGTGTGTGTAGTATACCAGTGTAATATACTGGCTAACATCGTGTCAGAACACACGAGAACATTCAAGACGCAATACACATACTCTGACGCTGCCAAGTCAATCACAAAACACAGCCAATCAGAACAGTTGTCTCTGTTTGTCCGCTTTCAGTTTAGCAACGCACTGCAGATGAAAACAGTAAAATACCTTAACATACCTTGTGTTTTCATTATGTTTCACCAGACGGATTCTAAACGTACAAGATCAGTCTTTCCTCGTTCATGCTTGAAGATTACAGAGCCGTTGGAAAAACAGACTTGCCACCATGCGGTCACGTAGTAAGTTACGTGGTTCATGGAGCTCTCAATAGTTTTGAACAACTTTGTTTAAATTGGTTTAAGCAGGATAGCCAGCAGTTTTACTATTTTTTTTTTTTTGGCAATTTCTGGTAATTATTAGCGAATAATATACATTGGTTTAAACAGCGCTGGATGATTAAGTGCGAAAAGCGTCCGTCCAATGAGTTTTCAATGTGGGCGGGGCTACCAGACGAGATGGCACAGAAATAGAAACGAAGCAGACAAAATGTATTTTAGGACAAAACATTAATTTATTAAATATATAAAAATGCATTTTTTCATTCATGTGGAACTTGATGCATTTGTCATAAAATATCTTTTTTTTTTTCTCTGTACTCCAATAAGCTTTGTTGTGGGCGGAGTTAGGGCTGTGCCGATATTCGGACGCGAATTATAATGCGTGTCTCGTCAGTAATGCCGGTTCTCTGATTAGCCGTAAATCTTATTCACCTGTTCATTCATGCAGCCGCGTTTACTACACAGAGCCGTAGTTCGCTGACAAGCTATGCAGTTTCACGTGCAGAATATATGTATCGCCTGCGATACTGAAGGCGATACTTGCGTAGCTTGTCAGTGAACTACGGCTCTGTGTAGTAAACGCGGCTGCATAAATGAACAGGTGAATGAGATTTACGACTAATCAGAGAACCGGCATTACTGACGAGATGCGCATGATATCGCGTCTGAAAATCGGCACAGCCCTAGGCGGAGTTACTCCACAGCAGAAATGAAAACCAAGAGCCAAAAATGTAGCCTACTGTCAGAAAAAAATACTTCTCTGATTAACATGGAAAGATATCAACTAAATTTACAAAACGGCTAAAATAAACTTTAAAGGGACGGTTCAATCAAAAATAAAAAATCTCTCATCATTTAGCCTACTCATTACTCATGCTTATAAGGAAGCAGGTTTCTACGACGGCGTTTGGCGGTGCCATGTAAAAAAAAAAATAAAAATCTAAGATTCTGAGAATAAAGTCGAAATGTTTCGAGATTAAAGTCGAAATGTTTCGAGAATAAAGTCGAAACATTCCGAGAATAAAGTCGAAATGTTCCGAAATACTTCCGTGCGGAAACAAAGGCCGTTGTGATGGTGACCTGCTTGATTTATTAGCCTAATGTTTATTTGATGTCTGTTTTTAAAAGCATGGAAGAGAATTTGTGCTGTTCTGTTTATGCATTTAGAAACGGAACATAACAAAACATAACGTTTAGATATTGTTTCAGCTATTAAAACAGTTCCGTTTTGTATGTATGGCATTTCGTTTCTGTTTTAAGTTACCGCAGTAAAGGTAGTTTGCGGTTTGATAGGACATTCAGATTTCGTTTGTCTATAAATACACCGTGCGCTGTCATAGACATGAAAATAAAACTGAATGCCATTCTCCATGATTTATGAATTCAGGTGACGGCGTCCTCCTGGCCGAAATAATGTTTTAATCATTGATACTTTTAATTGTATAATGCCTATCGCTCAGAAAGTTGGACACTTAGAAGATTGAAACTGTCATTTTCATCAGCTTGATTTGTGAATTTTTTTGCAGCAAAGCTCTTGTCCGTAAACCCCTTGGTAAGTCCGCCAGGAAGGAATGTGAAAGATAGGTGTTCTATATCAATAAACACGCAGGCTTCTCGAATACAAAAACATTGTTTTTAGGTCAAACCTTGAAAAGGTGAAAAGTTTTTATCGCTTGTCTTTGCACTGCTCCCATTTTCTTGTATCATAATGTTTGCCATTCCAGTGAATAACGGTTTCCAAGCCATTGATGTATCATCTGATAGACTGATAGACTATTGTGACTATCGCGATTTGTATTTTGATTGTGACCTTCCACAGTTTGATTGTTATAGGCTACCTTTCCTTAAGTCCTTGGGTTCTATTTTCTGATAAAGGTTTTAAAGTATAATTTTGTCAGTAAACCCTTTCCTGTGTCACTAACATCACTATTCTGATCTGTAAAAACTTAACTCAGTTAAATGTTTATCTAAGGTAGTGGAATTTTCATATTTATTTGATTCCACAGTGTTTGCTGATTTGTATTTGTTAAAACGATATACGTTATTTTATATGATATTAGTCTACATCAAGGTGTATTCCTTGTAAATAACAAATGTGTCGGAGGGTAAGGGGATATTTGAATTATTTATGAATAAACTAGTGTATTCTGAGTGTAGCAAATATCCTGACTAGAAATCTCCACTTTGAAATGCATCTTTACAGATTAGCTACATTATGAAAGAGTTTTTGGTTTTGATTTGTTTTAATTCGTTAAGCAATAATTTAAAGCTCTCCATATATGTTTTTATCATGCCTGTAAGGCATGTATTGTTTTGATGGATAATTTTAAATTGTTTCCACTGGAAAAAAGTGCAAGTGACGGCACTGGCGCCTGCATGCCTTTAGCTTCCACTCTCCGCACAAACGAATGGATAATCGCCTAGAACACGATATTTAACGTTTAAACCAACATTGTTTTATACTTTAACTGTTTTATATCTATAGATTTTTATTTTAGTCATTAGTCATTAGTTCGTGATGATTTGAGAAGGCAAAATGATCAAACAAACAGTCTTCTGCTGGCAGCTGTTCGTTACTTAAAAAAATAACATTCATATTTGACAAATAAAAAATCCTCCCAACAACATTCCAACTTAACTTAATAAAAACAGAAACGAAATCACTTTGCCATACATACAAAACGGAATAGTTTTAATAGCTGAAACAATAGGCTATCTAAACGTTATGTTTTGCTGTCTCTAAATGCATACAGAACAGCACAAATTATCTTCCGTGCTTTTAAAAACAGACATCAAATAAACATTAGGCTAATAAATCAAGCAGGTCACCGTCACAGCGGCCTTTGTTTCCACACGGAAGTATTTCGGAACATTTCGACTTTATTCTCGAAGTATTTCGACTTTATTCTCGGAACATTTCGACTTTATTCTCGGAATATTTCGACTTTATTCTCGAAGTATTTCGACTTTATTCTCAAAGTATTTCGAGTTTAATCTCGGAGTTTCGACTTTAATCTCGGAATCTTAGATTTTTTTTTTTACATGGCACTAAAACGCCGTCGTAGGTTTCAGCCACTGATTAAAAATAAATAAATAAAATGTTTTTGCGACTTTTTTCCCCCTCACAATTCTGACTTTTTTCAGGGTTGTGAAATAAACTCTCATTTCATTTGAGAGTTAAGTCAGAGCTGCGAGATATAAACTCGCAATTCTGACTTTTTTCTCTGAATTGCGTAATGTAAACTTGCAATGCCAAGTTACAAGATGAGAATTGCGTGATAGAAACTTTTTTTTTTCTTACAAATGCGACTTTGTGTCTCGCAATTCTGACTTTTTCCCTCAGAAGAAAAAAAAATAATAATAATATTCATTACACACAGACTGATATATTTCAAATGTTTATTTCTTTTAATTTTGATGATTATAACTGACAACTAATGAAAATCTCAAATTCAGTATCTCAGAAAATTAGAATATTACTTAAGACCAATACAAAGAAAGGATTTTTAGAAATCTTGGCCAACTGAAAAGTATGAACATGAAAAGTATGACTATGTACAGCACTCAATACTTAGTTGGGGCTCTTTTTGCCTGAATTACTGCAGCAATGCGGCGTGGCATGGAGTGGATCAGTCTGTGGCACTGCTCAGGTGTTATGAGAGCCCAGGTTGCTCTGATAGTGGCCTTCAGCTCTTCTGCATTGCTGAGTCTGGCATATCGCATGTTCCTCTTCACAATACCCCATAGATTTTCTATGGGGTTAAGGTCAGGCGAGTTTGCTGGCCAATTAAGAACAGGGATACCATGGTCCTTAAACCAGGTACTGGTGGCTTTGGCACTGTGTGCAGGTGCCAAGTCCTGTTGGAAAATAAAATCTGCGTCTCCGTAAAGTTGGTCAGCAGCAGGAAGCATGAAGTGCTCTAAAACTTCCTGGTATACGGCTGCATTGACCTTGGACCTCAGAAAACACAGTGGACCGACACCAGCAGAAGACATGGCACCCCAACCCAGACAGCAAAAATCATGTGGTCTAGATCCGGCCCATAGATCCGCAAATCCGCAAAACGTTGTCTTTTGGCACAACGGGACAATACCGGCACACATCAGGTTTTCCCTCATCTGGACCAGCACTAGGCCAGCTCTGTACCAGACTCGGCCCGGATCCGCTCTGCGACAGTAGTCCGCGCCCACTGAAACCAGGCCCGGGCTGGATCCGTCTAAGACGGTGATACAGCACTGAAACGGATGCGACTGTAATGCGGATTTGCCGGTTTGAAAATGAATCCGGCACAGAGTCAGCTGCTGTCTGGGAAACCATCACTGACTGTGGAAACTTTACACTGGACCTCAAGCAACATGGATTCTGTGCCTCTCCTCTCTTCCTCCAGACTCTGGGACCCTGATTTCCAAAGGAAATGCAAAATTGACTTTCATCAGAGAACATAACTTTGGACCACTCAGCAGCAGTCCAGTCCTTTTTGTCTTTAGCCCAGGCGAGACGCTTCTGACGCTGTCTGTTGTTCAAGAGTGGCTTGACACAAGGAATGCGACAGCTGAAACCCATGTCTTGCATATGTCTGTGCGTAGTGGTTCTTGAAGCACTGACTCCAGCTGCAGTCCACTCTTTGTGAAACTCCCCCACATTTTTGAATGGGTTTTGTTTCACAATCCTCTCCAGGGTGTGATTATCCCTATTGCTTGTACACTTTTTTCTACCACATCTTTTCCTTCCCTTCGCCTCTCTATTAATGTGCTTGGACACAGAGCTCTGTGAACAGCCAGCCTCTTTTGCAATGACCTTTTGTGTCTTGCCCTCCTTGTGCAAGGTGTCAATGGTCGTCTGTTGGACAACTGTCAAGTCAGCAGTCTTCCCCATGATTGTGTAGCCTACAAAACTAGACTGAGAGACCATTTAAAGGCCTTTGCAGGTGTTTTGTGTTAATTAGCTGATTAGAGTGTGGCATCAGGTGTCTTCAATATTGAACCTTTTCACATTATTCAAATTTTCTGAGATACTGAATTTGGGGTTTTCATTAGTTGTCAGTTATAATCATCAAAATTAAAAGAAATAAACATTTGAAATATATCAGTCTGTGTGTAATGAATAAATATAATATACAAGTTTCACTTTTTGAATGGAATTAGTGAAATAAATCAACTTTTTGATGATATTATAATTATATGACCAGCACCTGTATATAGGCCTATGTACAAAATATATACAAAATATACATAAAATATATACAAAATATAGTGTCATTCGTTACAAGCAATATTTATTGCCTATAACAATATTTAATTAAGCCTAAAACAAATGTATTGAAAATGAAACTGAAACTCGTTTTCATGTGTGACTCTAGACGCAGTGTAACATTTGGTTGTTAAATTATTGTTTATTATGTAAAGAAGCTTTTATACTTCTCTTGTGTCTGATTATCTACTTACAACAGCATATTGTGCATTTTGATTATTGTGCATGCTGATATTATTCGGGTACTTGACTATTGCATGAATAATGATCTTTAAGATTTTTATGTTAATTGCATTTGAAATAAAAAGGAATAAAAATGTGTATTCCCTTAGTTCAGCTTCAACAGATGAACAATTTATGGACCCAACTAAACTAATGATCTGTAAGTTGATTTACAAATAAAAGTACAAACTACAAATAAAAATTATGGAAGAGTGTTTATTTTGCCCAGAAACAGTATAGATGATGTCTAAATAAGACTGTAGTTTACCTTATAAGACATTAAAAATACGTTGACAATGACCACATCAATATTGGAAGTCTAGAAGACATGATAAAAGACGTAAAACTTTCATGGCTCTTCAGGGGACACTGTTTCAACGTGCAACAAAGACGTTGGGAAACTCTCAACTGCGAGTTATAAAGTCAGAACTGCGTTAGTAAACTTGCAATTCCAAGATATAAGATGAGAATTACGTGATATAAACTTGCAATTGCGAGTTATAAAGTCAAGAATAGTACTTTTTTCTCAGAATTTTTTTATATATACTCTCAACTGCGAGAAATGGACTTGAGATAAAACTCCCAATTCTGCCTCCCAATTTTTTCTTACAAATGCGAGTTTGTGTATAGCAATTTGACAATGACTTTTCTCAGAATTGTGAGATATAAACTTGTAATTGCGTGTTATAATGTCCAATTTTGAGGGGAAAAGACTGATATGTTCTCAGAATTGCAGCGTGTTATAAAGTCAGACTTTCAAGATATAAATTGACAATTTTGAAAAAAATTACAGAATTGTGAATTCATATCACGCGATTCTGACCTAATTTCTCAGGATTCCGAGTTTATATCTCACAATTCTGAGGACAAAAAAGATCAAAGCTGCAATATGTAAACTTGCAATTACCTTTTTTATTTATTTATTTTTTTTATTTTGTGGCAGAAAGTGGCTTCCATACCCTTATGTCGTCCCATATGTTGTGACTTTCTTTCTTTAGATGAACACAATAATCCTTCTATGTGAGTCCATATAATGCAAGTATAGTAACCCAAAAGTTGACATTGACCGTAACCAGTATGACCCCAGAAGATAAATAATTTCTTCTAAAAAGAAAACTAATATTTAAATATAATTCTAAGTATAATAATGATATAGAATTGATGTATATCGCGTACAAGCCTTTTAATGAATGATTAAAATGCAGCACAATGATTGTTAACACAGCTAGACTGACTATTCGTTTGTATCATGATATCCATGACTATCCTGGCTTTATTAATGGCTCTATCCAGATTTGATACCTAAAAAAAGAAAGGCCTAAAGACATATCAAAATGATCCTAGTGATGTATAACCCATTTCCTAGGGCCCCATTTCCTTGTCCCATCTGTCTACTGAGAGCATACAGTACACATACAGAATCTACACCAGTACACTAAAAAGAAATCAACACAAAATGCCATTCAAAAAACAGTTTATATATTAATAATTTATTAAGTAAAATAACACAGGGCTTGAGTTTATCCACAGGACCATGAAATGCAGAGTTACAGTATATTTGAAATAACATGCACCGACGAATCAGGCATTAAGAATGTAAACACTGAAATATGCAAATCAATGAGAAATTAAATTGCATGAAAATAAGCAATAGAGCTCATTATAAAGATATCTTGGGACTGCACACTACACTAGCTCCATTTCACTATGGGTGGCAAAGATGTGGAAACACTTCAGCAGAATCAGCTGGGCTAGGCTACATTTCTATCTCTTTCTTTGTTCTCCCTCCTCTGCTACAGACCAGAACCTCATCTATCCCAAAAGCCCCAGAGACACAGGTCCCCGCACCAGAGAGGCCATCTGTCAAAACAAGTTAGACGTCACGTCACAGCTTGCCACAACTGTCGTAATTGTAGAGAAAAAGCCACTACGAGTGTGCTTATTCAGGTTAAAACTCTGAACTACAGCCTCAGTCGCAGACAGTGTGATGTAATACCGTTTGCATTGTAACCAATTGCATTTAACGTTGCATTTTAACCAGGGTCAGAAATGAACTTTGCATTATGGGGCCATTTTTTACATTTGTAAGTTCTATAATTATAAAAAAACATGTTGTCTTAAATGTCAAATACTTAAATTTACACAATGGCTTTAAATCAATATTTTGAACTGTTGGCAATAACAATAGACTGTTTAGAGCTCAACAATAGACTAGAGATCATGGGGCTGCAATATGACAAAAATCATTACCGTAAATTATTGCTCTTTAAATTGTAATAATGATTATTAATATCGATATAGAAAACAATGTAAAACGTTTTTGTTTCGTTTTGGGCACATCTGGCTTCATCCACAAACATGTCGGTCCGTAGTCTAGTCTAGCACAAGTAGTGCAAAAACTCACGTTCTGATCGCGGAAGCTACGAAATTAATATTTTATTTACATCGTAGCTGCACTGTATTGTTTATGATGAGGGAATTCACAATCGTAGGCACAACAGCTCCGGTGTTTTCAATGCTGACTAATCTAATCGCCTCTGATTGGTCAGTGTATTCTTAAATTTAACAGAAATGCGTTTGATTGGTTAAAAGGCTCAACGCTGCGCAAAACAGCGCATAAATCCAATCTGAGGCAGTGTGAGCGAATCTAAATGTAATTCTGTGAACTCACACTTTTCATTATTTTTCACATTTCAGTTTAATCGTGACAACCGTAATTCATTCTTTAATTGTGCAGGGACATTTTTTTTGCCCATTTCTGACCCTGATTTTAACC
This sequence comes from Cirrhinus molitorella, assembly GCA_033026305.1. NCBI lineage: Eukaryota > Metazoa > Chordata > Actinopteri > Cypriniformes > Cyprinidae > Cirrhinus > Cirrhinus molitorella. Next base: position 21,187,750 of record CM065124.1, on the reverse strand, counting down.
TTTTACCCTGTTTTGACAGATTCTGGTTCCTAGCTAAATTGATCAAAACCTGAAAAATATTGCTAACACTTTACAATAAGATTCCATTTGTTAACTACACAAATTAACAGTGAAAACTTAACATTAGGCCTACCTAAATCGAACCTTATTGTAAAGTGTTACCAAAAACTAATCACACAAAGGCTTCTTTGTTGTCGATATGCACATCTTTTCACTCCTTTGTCCTCATACAGACAATTACCTCAGAACATGTGTCATTCCGTCCTCTGCACCTCATGGGGTTTCCTCTGTCGTCATATCCCATCATGCATTTTTTATGATGTCAGTACTTTCTGCAGAGCCAATCAATATGCTGAAAAACAGGACAAAGCAATCTACACACTAACTACACTTGAACTCAGAAGAATAGTTGTCACACAAAGGCAACTGTACCAGCTGTGTTTTTCCATCAGTTATATCTTATACCTTGTCGTGCTGCAAACTGCCCTCATTAGGGTGGGATAAGTGGTTGGTAGGATATCCTATATCCTGATAGGAAACTCAATATTTCACAGCTGAGCAGTTAAGTGTGCTTCTGAAGAACACTACATTGGTAAACATCAGCTAAATAGAGTATTGCATGTAACCCTGGACCACAAAACTAGTCTTAAGTAGCACAGGTATATATGTAGCAATAGCCAACAATACAATGTATGGGTCAAAATTAGTGATTTTTCTTTTATGCCAAAAACCATTAGCATATTAAAGGAACACTCCACTTTTATGGAAAATAAAGTCCCCAGTTATTTTACTATTATCTTAGTGGCTTAGTGCTGATCATATTAGAAGTTACTTAGCTGGGGACTATTTTCAGGTGCTGCGTAATATCATTGCGCCTGCTGCACCCATGGTACGGCAGCAAAGTTCCCTGATTATTACACCAGAATAAGAGTATAGTTCCTATCCACATCAGCCTGGAAAATCGCAACTTTTCATTTTCTGTCGGTCTTTGTACACAATGTTATTACAGAAGAGTCAAGTTTTAAATAGAAAAAATATTTGGTCATTTTTGAACGAGAACCTAATGGTATAATCAGATTCAATGATTTATGCTAAGCTATGCTAAAAGTGCTACCGGCAGACCCGGTGATCGGCTGAATGGATTCAAAAACGGTAAAACTCATCTGTTTTCAACTCTAGGGGAGTAAGAAAAATGAGCCTATTTTCCAAAAAAGTGGAGTGTTCCTTTAAGTAAAGATAATTAAAAAGATATTTAGTAAATTTCCTACCGTAAATATATTAAAACTTAATTTGTACAACTTTAAAGGTGATTTTCTCAATATTTAGATTTTTTGGCACCCTCAGACTCCAGATTTTCAAATAGTTCTCAGCCAATAATGTCCTATCCTAACAAATCAATAGAAAGCTTATTTATTCAGCTTTCAGATGTTGTATAAATATCTTTAAAAAAAAAAAAAAAAAAAAAAGACCATTATGACTGGTGTTGTTGTCCAGGGTCATATATATTGTATAGGTAAAGTGATAGTTAATTGAGTGGAACAAATGAAGAGTTCAGATGCAAAACCAGCTAAAAACCATCTTGGTCAAAAATGAGATAATGATACTGAATAAATGCTCTCAACACATCCATCAAATACTTTTACTTCAAACTCGCTAAAATCAGCCCAATCAGAAGTACCAGTACTTACATAGAAACCTATACATCGGAGCCTGATAAAAATGCATTTTTAAAAGAAAGATGTCAGATGGATTTAGAGGCTTTTGCACCTGAACTCTTCAAATAGTGTAAAGTAAAAAATTCAACTACTGCATGTGACCAATCAGCATCATTAAACTTTACAGTGCATGTAATTCTCATTGCTAAGAATAACGACCTCTTAAAAATATCATTGACTTTCTCATTATGTGTGCCTATAATTTCTCCTTAAAATGGCCCGTGCTCTTCCACGATCATGCGCTTCAAAAATGAAATTCATAAATTCAGGAATATCTGGCTGCACAAATGTCCTCCGACTAAAAATAGCATCTGATCAGTGGTTTCCCTGACTACAACCCCACTGTAAATGTCTTAAGACTTATACAGAGATGAGCAAAAATGTGTTTTAAGGCTCTGATCTCAGAGGCAACCTTGATACAACTGGATGGAAAAGTAATAAAGATGTGTTTGAGATGTTGATCGAGTGACATCAATGAGACTCGTAGTTTAAAAACTGCTTTGTCTTTAACGACTATAGACAATTTTGCTCTCTTTGAAACACAGAGACACTATAGTCAACATTTTATAAATTATGTTTAATCATATATATATATATATATATATATGCATATATATATATTTACATTTAGACCCCATTTAAAACATCATGCCATTATTACTTTGATTGTATGTCATTTGACACCTATCATTTTGCTGGTTAAATAAACTTTGATAATGAACAGCTTAAATTACAATCAACTAAAGGTTAACCCTTGAAACTATTTAAAAGTGTTGTTTAACATTTTTGATGCTTAAATTTAAAATGTAATTAATAAACTTAAGTGGTTTTATTATAGCTGTTGAAGCATTTCATGTTTTCTTAAATCAAGTCACAGCTATAATGCTATTTGTGGCCGATTAAAATCAAAGCATGATTAAAAGGAAGAGTTTCAATCACAAAACTTAGAGAAAAAAAAAGAAAACATACACCAGTGTGTGCATTGTGCAAATGTGTGCAACTACATCACATTGAGAACAGGGAAGCACTGTGTTTAACATTCTGTCAACCTCGCAGCTCATATCATAAAACAGAGCTACAGTTAAAATAGCAGATTAAATGATCATGGTTAAAAAAAAAAAAAAAAAGTTTTCACTTCTTGCGAGGGACCTTGTCACCCAGAGGCACGTCATCCATGAGCTTCTGCAGATGTGAAAGGCAAAGAAAAAGTTTAATAGCTGTTCAAAAAATAAGTCATGCTTATTGACTTAAAAATGGACAGTATGAGCCCACCTTAAGTAGTCTAGCAGAGTATGCTCTGTCATCTTCTCCTTCCACCTGTCTGACATCCACATGGTATCTCCTGCAGGCCACAGTCAGCTCATCAAGAGCATAAAGGGAGGCGGGGTCGATAGAATGGCCATTAATGAGGCTGACCAGGTATTCTCGATAATGCTTCCTGAAACACAGAGGATAACACTATTTTATTTACTCCTAAAATGGTATTTCCTGATCACTTACTCAGCCCCATGTCATCCAAGATGTTTATGCCTTTCTTTCTTCAGTCGAAAAGACATGAAGGTTTTGGAGGAAAACATTCCAGGATTTTTCTCCATAAAGTGGACTTCAATGGGAACAAATGGGTCCAAATTGCAATTTCAATGCAGCTTTGACACAGATACGTCTCTTACGTGCAAGATGTCTGTTAAAGATCTCTTGATCTGGAAAGCATCTGCTCTGTACAAATGTCTGACAGATGTCTTTCAGATGTCAGTTTTACATACATTCTAAATCATAAACATCTTAAAGTATTGCAGATGAGCAAACACTCTAATAAATCCGTCTTGCAGATGTAAAAGCAGACTTCAAATAGACGTCTCTGAGATGTACGTGTGCTATCAGGAAAAGGGCTCTACATGATCCCAGCCAAAAAATAAGGATCTTATCTAATGAAACAACCAATCATTTTCTAAAAAGATTTAAATTGATATACTTTTTAACCAAACGTACTTTTTAACCAAATGCTTGTCTTGCACTAGCTCTACTTCATGGATTACACAGTCACACTGAAAAGGTTGTAGGTGGACGTACCAACCCAGTGTTAACAAAGTGAATGAAATTGAGTTTTTCACCCTTCCCTTCCTTTTTGAAACAAAGTACACAGATAAAGAACTAACCACGTGTTACACAACGTGACTAAGTATTGCGTGAAGTCACGGGCATGTTTTGCAGAGCTAGTGCAAGATGAGCATTTGTGGTTAAAAAGTATATACATTTTTATTCTTTTTTAGAAAATGGCAGATTGTTTCACTAGATAAGACCATTTTTCCTCAACTGGGATCATGTAGAGCCCCTTGAAGCTGCATTGAAACTGCAATTTGGACCTTCAACCCATTGGCTCCTATTGAAGTCCACTATATGAAAAAAAATGTTTTCCTCACAAACCTTAATTTTTGCACTGCTGGTTCCATCATCCTGAAGTAAATTTTTTTAATGGTTTTGGTTGAAAGTCTGAAATAACATCTGGGGTTAACAAAATCTCAACATATTTTTTTTATGTGTTGTTAACAAGTGGCTAAATGGGACTGCAGAGATTGTTGAAGACATTAAACGTCATCACGCCAAGCAGGCAACTCATCTGCTTTTACAGCCTCGTTGAGAATATACTAGTGGTCCTGCAAATTTATTCTAATTCAAACTTTTAGATCTTAAAGACTGAAAGAGCTGTCAGAAGCTTAGCGGTGGTGATGCTGAAATTCATTTATAGCCTACTTTAAGCTTTTTACTTCTGGCTATTGGCAGTTATTCCAAAGAAAGACTGGTTTAAAAATGATTCACATTGATAAAGTTGATGGTACTGCCAAAAATGATGCAACCAAGTGCAAATTTATTTTTTTTTTTTAACATTTTTGTGGAGTTACTAAAGTTCAGTTAGTAAAACTGAACTTTTTGTGTTAAGAACATCTTAATAATCTAAAAACTTTTTCCACTTTAAAGAACCTTTTGTGGAATGGATGAAAAGGTTTCATGAACGTTAAAGGATTTGTTCACTTCCAGAATAAAAATGTCTTGATAATTTACTCACTCCCCATGTCATCCAAGATGTTCATATCGTTCTTTCTTCAGTTGAAAAGAAATTAAGGTTTTTGAGGAAAACATTCAAAGATTTTCTCCATATAGTGGAGGCAGAGGAACAAGGGTTAAATAAATTAAAATTTCTATACTTTTTAAACATAAATGCTTGTCTTGCACTAGCTGGACCTCACGCATTACGTAATCACGCAGACGTGATGTAGGTGGAAGTATTGAGTTTTTTGCCCTACCGCAGACAAAAAACTAACCGTGTCTGACTTTTCCAACATGATTATGTAATGCATGAAGTCGTGCATCACAGAGCTAGTGCAAGAGGAGCATTTGTGGATAAGAAAATGGCAGATCGTTTCACTAGATTAGACCCTTATTCCTTAGCTGGGATTACGTAGAGCCCCTTGAAGCTGAATTGAAACTGCATTTTGGACCTTTAACCTGTTGGCTCTCATTGAAGTCCATTATATGGAGAAAAATCCTGGAATGTTTTTTCTTAAAAACCTTAGTTTCTTTTCGACTAAAGAAAGAAAGACATGAACATCTTGAATGACTTTGAGATGATTAAATAATAAGGAAATTTTTATTCTGAAAGTGAACTAATCATTGCAAAGGAAAAAGGACGGATGCCGTCAAAATGGTAACATTGATGTCACTCACTCGCAGAGTCCCGCCTGGCCCGGCTGAGTCTGAGCCCCACACGGCGAATCGGTCTGACGAGTCCCTTCATCTTTCTGCTCGATCACTCCGCACACACCTGACGCAAAAACAACACAGCAAGAATGCATTTGGGGGAAAGGCAGAGTTTTCGAGGAAGATATTTTCAGTAAAGAGAAGCGGAACAGAGTGTGAAATAAAGCTGTAAGGAGTAGGTGTATGTGTGTGTTTGACAACGATTTCATGGTACAAATATAGCCTCGGCCTGAGAAGCGGTAATTGGAAGGCCGTTTAGTCGGAAAACTGTGCTTTGCTATATGATGTCCAGCTTTTAGGCTTTCATTACAGTAAAAGCAATTTTGCTCCACTGGGCAGTTGAGATAAAGCGTGAAATTGCAAGCAAACTAAACTTTAAGACAGAGACGAGCAAATTAAATGAAGAGACAGACAGATTACAGAAGTACTGGGGCAGATAAGAGAGAGTGAAATAAGGTCACAGTTAAGGCCAGATCACACCAAGGATGATAACTATAAAGTTTTAATAATCACTTTAATTCTAGAGGAATAGCAAAGTCCAGATCACAACTATAACACACAGAGGAACAATATTGGAGGAAACAGTCAATCAGAATCCACCTGAGCTCAAGCATTTAAAGTGACAGACAGCATACACTACCAGTCAAAAGTTTCTGAACACTAAAGATTTCTCTTCTGCTCACTAAGCCTGCATTTATTTGATCCAAAGTACAGGAAAAAAATGTGAAATATTTGTTCCATTTAAAATAACTGTTTTCTATTTGAATATATTTTACAATGTAATTTATTCCTGTGATTTCAAAGCTGAATTTTTAGCGCTATTCCTCCAGTCACACGATACTTTAGAAATTATTGTAATATTCTGATTTACTGCTCAAAACAACTTTCATTATTATTATTATTATGTTAAAAACAGCTCAGGTTTCTTTGATGAGTAGAAAGTTCAGAAGAACAGAATTTATCTGAAATAGATAAATTCAGGTGGATTCTGATTGACAACCCACCACACCCACTTCGAACACTCTCACTTTCTCCTTCTGTCCCCTCACTGAGACAGAAGTATCAAAACTTCTCCTCTCCAGCCACCCTACAACATGCCCACTTGATCCCATCCCCTCACACATTCTTCAAGCAATCTCTCCTACTGTCTTACCAGCACTCACACACATCATAAATACATCGCTCCTCACAGGCACTTTTCCAACTTCTTTTAAGCAGGCTCGGGTAACCCCACTGCTTAAGAAACCAACACTGAACACCTCACTTCTTGACAGCTACAGACCGGTCTCTCTGCTTCCATTCATTGCAAAAACCCTCGAACGAGTTGTTTTCAACCAGGTATCATTGTTCTTTTCACAGAACAACTTACTGGATCCTAACCAGTCAGGTTTCAAGAGGGGCCACTCAACTGAGACTGCGCTACTGTCAGTTACTGAAGCCTTGCGGACAGCAAAAGCTGATTCTAAATCATCAGTTCTAATTCTGCTTGATTTATCCGCTGCTTTTGACACCGTCAACCATCAGATCCTCCTGTCCACCCTCTCATCGCTGGGCATCACAGGAACTCCGCTTCGCTGGTTTGAATCCTATCTCACCGGTAGGTCATTCACGGTAACCTGGGGAGGAGAGGTATCCAAAACACATCAACTGATCACTGGGGTTCCTCAGGGATCAGTTCTTGGTCCTCTCCTCTTCTCCATATACACAACATCACTGGGTCCCATCATAGAGTCACATGGCTTCTCCTACCATTGCTATGCTGACGACACACAACTCCATCTTTCATTTCAACCAGATGATCCAACAGTACCTGCACGGATCTCAGGCTGCTTGGCGGACATCTCAACGTGGATGAAAGAACATCACCTCCAGCTTAACTTGGCAAAAACTGAGCTTCTTGTTTTTCCTTGCACTCCAAACTTACAGCATGGGTTCACCATCCAGCTGGGCTCTTCCACAATCACTTCTTCAAACTCAATCAGGAATCTGGGTGTCATCTTTGATGACCAGCTGTCTTTCAAAGATCATATTGCAAAGACTACTCGATCTTGCAGGTTTGCTTTGCACAACATCAGAAAGATCAGGCCCTTTCTAACAGTGCAGGCTACACAACTTCTTGTCCAGGCCCTTGTCATCTCCAGACTGGACTACTGCAATGCTCTTTTGACTGGTCTTCCATCATGCACAATCAAACCTCTACAAATGATTCAGAATGCAGCAGCACGGCTGGTCTTCAACGAGCCCAAAAGATCCCATGTTACACCTCTCTTTATCTCCTTGCACTGGCTCCCAATTGCAGCTCGTATCAAGTTCAAGACTCTGATGCTTGCATATAGGACAACCACAGCTACTGCACCTGCTTATCTGCACTCGCTATTGCAAATCTACACCCCCTCCAGAACTCTGAGATCTGCTAGTGAGCGACGCCTTGTGGTACCATCACAGAGAGGTGCTAAATCACTATCCAGAACATTCTCTTTTACTGTTCCTGGCTGGTGGAACGATCTTCCTACCCCTATCCGGAATGCTGATTCCCTGACAAGCTTCAAGCGACAGCTTTAATCTTTTTATTCCTTCCCTTTCTAGCTTGTACTTGTCTGAAGCACCACTTGAAATCTGGTATTATAGCACTGCCTGTGTCTGTTTGTCTCCTTAAGAAGAATCGCTCTATGTTCTCCCAACTGTATGTCGCTTTGGACAAAAGCGTCTGCCAAATGCCTAAATGTAATGTAATGTAAATGTAAATAGAAATCTGTTGTAACAATATACGTCTTTATCATTTTTGATCAATTTAAAGCATTCTTCCTAAATAAAAGTATTACTTTCTATAATTTCTTTCCTGAAAAAAAAAATGATACCGACTCCAAGCTGCTGAATATATGGTATAGTGTATGATGTTACAAAAGTTTTTTTATTTCAGATTAATGCTGAACTTTAAAGCTTTATATTCATCAAAGAATCCTGAAAAGAAAAAAAAAAAACAGCAAATCAGCATATTAGAACGATTTCTGAAGGTTCATGTGAAACCGAAGACTATAGTTGAAAAATTTAGCTTTGATCACAGGGATAAATTACATTTAAATTTTAAAATATATTCAAATGGAAAGCTGTTGTTTTAAATAGTCAAATATTTCACAACATTACTGCTTTTGCTGTATTTTGGATCAAATAAATGCAGGCTTGGTGGACAGAAGCAACCTCTTTAAAAAACATGAATAATCTTACTGTTCAAAAACTTTTGACTGGTAGTGATCTTAAGTATGCGCTTACAATAAACAAAACATTATGGTGTGCTGATGTGGCTGCTTATATAGTTATCATTCTGTGTGTGAACAGGCCTTTAAAAAAAAAACAAAAGAATAAATCTTAAGACGTACCAGTCTGTGCTCCAGGTGCAGTGTCAGTATTGTAGTTCACCCCCTTATTCTGAGGAAACAAAATGACGTTCAAATAAGTATTTGAAATAAAACGGTGGAGATGAGAAGTGATATTTCACAACCAAACCTGGCACACGAGTGCTGTGCGTGTGAATGTGGAGGAGGAAGTGTGTGTGCCTGTGTTAAAGCAAGAGTGTGTGTGTGTATACCTGCAGTAAGGCCTGAAGCCTGGCAGGCTCCCAGTCTCTGAGGTAGAAGAGGCAGTCTCTGGGGTGATGGGCATGCAGACCTGTCACAGTACACTGGTTCACTGCACACGTCTGCCGAAGAAGAGTGTGAGGGAAAGAGGATGAATAAAAAGGAGGGAAGAAACAGTGCTCCTGAGAAGGCTTCTACTTTTAGCCCAGCCATAGCTGGCTTCAAACTGAATATCACAGTCACGTACAGCGCCGTATAACATGCACATAGAGCTACAAATAGGCACAAACAATCCTAAGACATCAAGATGAGACAGGAACTCACTGTGTGGAAGGGGTTGTTACATCCACTGCAGAACTGATACCTGCACTGGGAACAGCTGAAGTGCATACAGCCGCCCTTGGCCAGAGCATACTGGAACCTGCAGTTAGGGCAAGCTACAAGACAGAAAGACAGGCAGATAGAGAAAAAAAAACACTGCATGACAGAAAGAATTGGCTGTGTGACAGTTTTTTCACTGTATACTGCGAATGTTTACATTTTGTGTTTGATAGAAACATGAAACAGGATTTACATAATCAAACAGACTGTTTGTCTATTGTCGTGACAATCAAATCACACTGAAAATCCAGGTAAATCCAAGAGATCAGATTTTTTTATCCTGTAAACGTTAACAGACAAGTACATAGACACTGCAACACAAAACTGAAACAAACCTTAAAATGAAATGAAATAAGTTTTGAAAGAAATAAAATATCAATCATAAAAGGAAATATTTACATATTTAAATATATTTTTATGTATACAGTCTTTGTATTTATTACATATTTAAAGGATTAGTTTACTTTCAGAACAAATGTACAGATAATGTACTCACCCACTTGTCACCCAAGACGTTCATGTCTTTCTTTCTTCAGTCGTAAAGAAATTATGTTTTTTGAGGAAAACATTTCAGGATTTCTTTCCTTATAATGGACTTCTATGGTGCCCCCAATATTGAATTTCCAAAATGCTGTTTAAATCCAGTTTCAAAGGGCTCTAAACGATCCCAGCCAATGAAGAAGGGTCTTATCTAGCGAAACGATTGGTTATTTTCGAAACAAATTGTTTTCCGAGACGAGACGAGCATTTAAGGTTAAAAAGTATATGAATTGTCTATTTTTTTTTAAATGACCAATTGTTTGACTGGATAAGATCTTTCGGGCACCATACATATCCATTATATGGAGAGAAATCCTGAAATGTCTCAAAAAACATAATTTCTTTACGACTGAAGAAAGAAAGACATAAACATCTTGGATGACAAGGGGGTGAGCATATTATCTGTAAATTTTTGTTCTGAAAGTGGACTAATCCTTTAAGTATATGTATTTATAAACCATTGATTTCATATTTGTACACTAAAAACCCACAGCCTGCTGGGTCATTTTTTTGGGGTTGTTTTTACTATATTTTACTTTTAGCATATTTATATGCTTGGTAGGTTTTTCTTAACTGAGCTGTTGGGTCATTTTTAATGCTGGGTTGCTGTTTTTTTTAATTTTTTTTTTCATATTTTTTTTCATGTTAAGCCTGTCTCTGATGAAACCACCCAGCTGCTGAGTTACAGTCAGAGCGTATGTAAATGTATTTAATATTGTAAACTATGCTGTATTAACCCAAATAAATTCAGTTTGTCTTATATTTTTATCCATGGGTCTTCTGCTTAGTAATAAATGTTCATCTTTTGATTATTGCTGTTGCCTTTACAGCATAATTTTTCATTTCCAACCAAATTTAAGGCAGCAATATAATAATTTTTAAACAATAGTTCACTTAAATAAAACAACCCAGCATGTTGAGTAAAAACATTTAACCCAACCAGCTGGGTCAAAATAATCCAGCATGTGTTCTGTCCAATATTAACCCAGCGCTGCATTTTTTGAGTTTTTATTGAGTTGTTGTTTGTTTTTAACATGCATACATTTTATAAATGTATTTATTTAATAACAGTTCCCGAAAAGTGGTGTTCAAATTTGTAATCCTCCTTACTGAAACCTAGAATGGGTGTGAACTTGATCTGAATAAGGCTATAAGACCACATTTTAGGCTATGAGACCATATTTTCTATTGCTGACATTTAAGATCTTGATTTGTCAAAATTAATACATGCCGCATACCCATCTGTGTTACAGGCAGACAGATAGATCTGTTTAAAATGCCACCTATAGAACTTCATATTTAATATTTCATCATACTGAATCAGTAAAATGATCTTCTGACATATAGACAGAATGACAGATATACAGATAAAAAGAAAGCCAGGTGGATGGATTCAGAAGAACAGAGAGGGAGAGATAAGTCTTAACTGAAACACTACACTAGAAACAACTACTGTGCAATCAGTAACTCTCTCTCTCACAAGGTGTGAATAAGTCAGAATAAAAATCCCTGCAAGTGAAAAATACCCAACATTAATATTTGATTCGGTTTTCCTTCACCACTGGACCAAACACAAGCAAACAGACTGTATGAGCAGGCAACATGTTTCTTAAAGGGACAGTTCACCCAAAAATATAAATTACCCCATGATTTACTCACCCTAAAGCCATTCTAGGTGTATATGACTTTCTTCTTTCAGATGAATACAATTAGAATTACATTAAAAATGTCCAAGCTTTTTCAAGCTTTTTAATTGCAGTGAATGGGTGTTGAGATTTTTTTTTTTTTTTTAAGATTTATTTTTGGCGTTTTTACTTTTAATTAGATAGGATAGATCAAATCTGACAGGAAGTGAAGTGGACGAGAGAGGGGACGGGATCGGGAAAGGTCTGCGAGCCGGGACTCGAACTCGCGACCCCCGAAGTGCAACGGCGCTCTGTCAACGCACTGCCCACTAGGCTACCGGCACCCACTGGATGTTGAGATTTTAAAGTCCAAAAAAAGTGCATCCATCCATCAAAAAAAAGTACTCCACAAGGCTTCAAGAGGTTAAAAATGGCCTTCTGAAGCAAATCAATGCATTTACTTAAGAAAAATATCCATATTTAAAACTTTATAAACCGCTAACTTCCTCTAACTGTCGTACGAGTGTTCATGAGAGAGTGGTGTTCCCAGATAACGTAGGACATAGGCGTAGCATAAGCTCCAGTGAGAATATGCTAGTATGGTGAGAACCAAGTTTTGTTTACAGCAAAGGAAACTCAGTCTCCTCTTGGCTTATATCGAAATCCTCTGACATTTCTATTTACAAATCTGCATTTTGTACTTCTAATTTGTGACTAGTGTTTTGTTTTGCTCTCTCCTCTGCGCCTCTGCGTTTGTCACTTCTCACTGGAGCTTACGCCACGCTTACATCCTACGTTATCTGCTAGAGCGCCACTCTCTCGTGAACGTGCACAGGACAGTTAGCGGAGGCTAGAGGTTACAGTTCATAAAGTTTTAAATATGTGATCCTGGACCACAAAACCAGTCATAAGGGTAAACTTTTTTAAACTGAGATTCATACATCATCTGAAAATTTAATAATTAACTTTCCATTGATGTATGCTATGTTTGTTAGGATAAGACAATATGTGGCCCAGATACAACTACTTAAAAATCTGGAATCTGAGGGTGCAAAAAATCGAAATATATTTTTAAAACATTACACATACAATAACATTTACATTTACACAACCGCATCAGTTCACTTCCCGAAGGCCTTTATTAACCCCTTGGAGCTATGTGAGTACTTTTTATGATGTATGGATGCACTTTATTGGACTTTAAAATCCCAACACCCATATTTATTATGTCATCATAAAGTTCGGAAGAGGCAGAACATTTTTTATGTAACTCTGATTGTATTCATCTGAAAGAAGAAAGTCATATACACCTAGGATGACTTGAGTAAATCATGCGGTAATTGTCATTTTTGGATGAACTATCCCTTTAAGGTTAATACTGCTCAGAGCCATTCTGTCAGTCAGTGTGGGGCAGGGGTGGTGATGGCAGTGGTACTGTTAGCTGTGAGAAAAAGTGGATTAGAAGAGTGAAAGGGCTTCTAAAGCAGATCAAAAGGTGACTCACTGATCCCATTGTCACGCAGGTATCCAGCCAAGCCCTGCTTCTGGTATTCGGGGTCATTCTCTCGCTTCCACAGCTGGAACTGCTCGCACGAGAGCCCCATATGCTGCGGCTCCCACTGAAAACAGATAAAACATTAACTACCATCATTCAGTGACGTATTCATTCATTCATGTTTTATTACATATACATGTGAGTTCGTTTTGGATTTGTTGGTAAACATAATGAGTTATTGCATATGCGACACTATTCTGAAGCTACTGACTACTGTCATTCTTCTGTAAAAAACTCACCGGTTTTTTACACTGAGCACAGAAGCTTTTCCTGCACTGCGTACAGGTGACCTTCAGTTGATCGCCGTCGTAGATGAAGCCATATGAGCACTGTAGAAATGAGAAGAGAATGAAAGAGATGCACGAGATGCAAGCACCTCACATCACACACCTATTTTCAGATCACTGTAAAACATTTCTAAATGAGGCTACAGCTGTTGAAGCATGAGAACTATCTCTGAGAAGAAGTGAACAGTGAGGAAGTGTAGGGAGGCAGTGTCACTCACATGGCTGCACCACAGGAACTTCGGGTCCTTGATGAGAGCCTGCTCAGTCAGCTTCTTGTGGAAAAGATCGTACACGTCTGCTTCAAGACAATCCCTGAGCTGGGCAGTCACACGCGCACACACACACACACACAAAAGATTGTTTCATACGTCACAGTGAGTAGCTTGAAGCCCAGTTTTATTGTTTTTGTGTTTTAAGTCTTAGCGTTGCACTGGCCATCTTTATTTTTTTTCCTCTCTTGCAGTACCTGTATGTCCAGAGTGGAGAAGTAGCTGTTCAGGTGCTCAGGGTCGTTGATGTCAGGCTCTGTGCAGACAGGACACACCATGTCTCTGATGTGCTTGTCTCTCACCGCTATGGTGAAATGCTGCTTAAAACATCCACAGCACACAGAGCACTGGCACGATGTCAGGGACTGCATCTATGACAGACAGAAAAATCACACCAAAAATAGTCCTGACTTAATGTAAGGTACTTTCAAACACATATATTAGTCAATAAAATGTAACACCATTTTTCCATGTAGAGATCATTTGTGAACAGGACTCCGTATGACATTATAAACTGTCAGAAAGTAGAAATACAGGTCCTTCTCAAAAAATTAGCATATTGTGATAAAGTTCATTATTTTCTGTAATGTACTGATAAACATTAGACTTTCATATATTTTAGGTTCATTACACACCACTCGAAGTAGTTCAAGCCTTTTATTGTTTTAATATTGATGATTTTGGCATACAGCTCATGAAAACCCAAAATTCCTATCTCAAAAAATTAGCATATCATGAAAAGGTTCTCTAAACGAGCTATTAACCTAATCATCTGAATCAACTAATTAACTCTAAACACCTGCAAAAGATTTCTGAGGCTTTTAAAAACTCCCAGCCTGGTTCATTACTCAAAACCGCAATCATGGGTAAGACTGCCGACCTGACTGCTGTCCAGAAGGCCATCATTGACACCCTCAAGCAAGAGGTCTGTGGGAAGGAAAAAGTGTGGCAGAAAACGCTGCACAACGAGAAGAGGTGACCGGACCCTGAGGAAGATTGTGGAGAAGGACCGATTCCAGACCTTGGGGGACCTGCGGAAGCAGTGGACTGAGTCTGGAGTAGAAACATCCAGAGCCACCGTGTACAGGCGTGTGCAGGAAATGGGCTACAGTTGCCGCATTCCCCAGGTCTAGCCACTTTTGAACCAGAAACAGCGGCAGAAGCGCCTGACCTGGGCTACAGAGAAGCAGCACTGGACTGTTGCTCAGTGGTCCAAAGTACTTTTTTCGGATGAAAGCAAATTTTGCATGTCATTCGGAAATCAAGGTGCCAGAGTCTGGAGGAAGACTGGGGAGAGGGAAATGCCAAAATGCCTGAAGTCCAGTGTCAAGTACCCACAGTCAGTGATGGTCTGGGGTGCCATGTCAGCTGCTGGTGTTGGTCCACTGTGTTTTATCAAGGGCAGGGTCAATGCAGCTAGCTATCAGGAGATTTTGGAGCACTTCATGCTTCCATCTGCTCAAAAGCTTTATGGAGATGAAGATTTCATTTTTCAGCACGACCTGGCACCTGCTCACAGTGCCAAAACCACTGGTAAATGGTTTACTGACCATGGTATTACTGTGCTCAATTGGCCTGCCAACTCTCCTGACCTGAACCCCATAGAGAATCTGTGGGATATTGTGAAGAGAAAGTTGAGAGACGCAAGACCCAACACTCTGGATGAGCTTAAGGCCGCTATCGAAGCATCCTGGGCCTCCATAACACCTCAGCAGTGCCACAGGCTGATTGCCTCCATGCCACGCCATTTCTGCAAAAGGATTCCCGACCAAGTATTGAGTGCATAACTGAACATAATTATTTGAAGGTTGACTTTTTTTGTATTAAAAACACTTTTCTTTTATTGGTCGGATGAAATATGCTAATTTTTTGAGATAGGAATTTTGGGTTTTCATGAGCTGTATGCCAAAATCATCAATATTAAAACAATAAAAGGCTTGAACTACTTTGAGTTGTGTGTAATGAATCTAAAATATATGAAAGTCTAATGTTTATCAGTACATTACAGAAAATAATGAACTTTATCACAATATGCTAATTTTTTGAGAAGGACCTGTATGTCCACTGGTAGACATTTTTCAAAAGGTTTTCTCTTGCATTCCACTCAAGAAATGAAATCATACAAATTTGGAACAACATTTTGAGTAAATTATGACTTGATTTTACATTCAAACACTGAAATTCTGTCATTATCCAATCATGTTGTTCTAAACCTGTATGACTGACTTTCTTCTGTGGAACATAAAAGAAGACGCTTTGAAAAATTATCATTTGCACTTACATTATATGTGACCCTGGACCACAAAAACATAACAGTCAATTTTTGGATATTTATACATCACCATCAGATTTATACATGAAAGCTGAATAAATAAGCAATTCATTGATGTATGGTTTGTTAGGATATGACAATATTTGGTCGAGATACAAATATTTGAAAATCTAAAATCTGAGGGCGCAAAAAAAACGAAATACTAAGAAAATCACCTTTAAAGCTGTCCAAATGAAGTTCTTAGCAATGCATATTACTAATCAAAAATAAAGCTGATATATCTACGGTAGGAACTTTACTAAATATCTTCATGGAACATGAAGCTTTACATAATATCCTAATCATTTTTGGTATAAAAGAAAATTTGATAAATTAGACTCATACAGTGTCTTTTTGGCTATTGCTACAAATATACCCGTTCAACTTAAGACTGGTTTTGTGGTCCAGGGTCACATATGGACATATATTACAATAGAAGTCAATGGTAACCAAAACTGTTTGGTTACCAAAATATTTCCTTTTGTGTTCCACAGATGAAAGTCATACAGGCTTAAAACAAAATAATGGTGAGTAAATTATGACTTGATGATGACTTTTGGGTGAACTTTTGCTTTCACAGCTCATGTGCCTAAAGGTAAGGGCATTCTGATGTAAAAAGTGCAAGATTTGGAGCCAATCACATAGAAGGAGCTGACGCAAAGTACCTTGCTGTGGGGAAAAACTGACAGGCAGATGGGGCACTCCTTATTCAGCACACGGCGAATGAAGTCGCGGTCAGGTGATTCACGCACAGCCTGAACCACATCCTCCAGTGTGTAAGTGGCCGTAGGGTCCCGCAGCAAAGACAGAACCAGCTCACAACGCCCCCAGCTGGGCAGATCAAACACTGCCAGCAGCCTCCGGCACACATGCTAAACACAGACAAAGAATAAGTTAACTTAATTAATGTTAAATAACATAACATTTAAAGCGACAGTTCACCCAAAAATGAAAATGCTGTCATTAATTACCCACCCTCATGTCGTTCCAAACCTGTTAAACCTTCATTCATTTTCAGAACACAATTTTTTTTTTTTTTAATCCGAGAGTTTTCTGACCCTGCATAAACAGAAATGCAACTGGCATGTTCAAGGCCCAGAAAGGTAGTAAGGACACTGTTAAAAATAGTCCATATGACATCAGTGGTTCAACCATAATTTTATGAAGCTACGAGAATACTTTTTTCACAAAGAGAACAAAAATAATGACTCACCACACGCATATGTTGTGTACATGTGGTGAAGACTGACAAAGAAGAGAAGAAATTGTTTGATAAAGTCGTTATTTTTATTTCTTTGTGCATAAAAAAAATTTTCTCGTAGCTTTATAAAATTAAGGTTGAACTACTGATGTCACATGGACTAACAATGTTCTTACTACCTTTCTGGGCCTTGAATGTGGTAGTTGCATTGCTATCTATGCAGGTTCAGAAAGCTCTCAGATTTCATCAAAAATATCTTATATATTTGTGTTCTGAAGGTGAACGAGGGTCTTATGGGTTTAGAAACGACATGAAGGTGAGTAATTAATGACAGAATTTTCATTTTTGGGTAAACTTCCCCTTTACCATTTTCACCACTGACCACTTTGAACACCTTCAAGCTGGTGGCCAGTTAATTAAAGATAAAAAAAAATACACCTATTATACAATTGATGAGACAACCCAAGCTGTTTTGTAAAAACTGTTTTGCACATCTAATGGTGTAAAAAGCAATGCAGTGTCTCAGTGGAACTCCATTAAGGTAAAAGGACAGTCACCTGTTTATCTGGATGGTTGATGTCGATGGGGGGCTCTGGTTCATCGCTCCACATGCGCTGATGGAATGGCTCCAGTAAAGGGCGCTGCAGCAGAACAAGAGCCCCCCTCACATCCCCTCCACTTTGCCGCAGGGCTTCTTCACAGCGGGTCACATCATTAAAGCCCAGAGAGGCAAGCTCTTTTACCTAACAAACAAAAACAGACAAAATGTTATATTTACAAGGAATGTACCTTTATTACATTTCCGGGCAATACCGATAAGCTGATAATTATTGTCTTGATAATTATTATTTTGTGTACAACATTAAAATGCAATATTATTTTGTCTAAATATTAGTGCTGTCAAAATTAGCGCATTAACACAGGCAATTAATTTTTTCCAGTTTAACATCTTTAATAATATTTAATGCAGTTAATGCAGGGGCGGAGCTAGGGTTGGCCACCCCACTCATAACTGCTGTTTCTGTCTCTTTTTTGCTTGACAAGAATTGCGTTTATTTAACGCAGAACGTCTTTACAACCACATCAAACAGGAGACTTTTCAGACACACACTCACTTCGCCTCAGTGACAGGTGCTAGTCAAACGAGCACGGAAATGTTACAGGTGACAAGGCAGCTTGAGTTGAACAACAGTGAACTGCAGTCAGATGAGAAGTTGTTTGGCCATATGTCAGTAAAAATAAATTTTCTTGTCCTGTCAGCTGTTATACTGTGCTTGTAATACGTGCTCTTCAACTGCATGCACAAATACAATGGTGAGCACTGTATCATTTCATATTAAAGTGTGAATAAAACTACAGATCCGCGTAATGTTCAGCAGTGGCAGCTCTTAAAGTAATAGCAGACAAACAACCCAATAACCCAGCTACTGTGATGTCTATTAATCAAAGAACAAAAGATAAAAAAGGAAATCAATAACTTTTGTAGCTTTAAGGACTCATCTATTTTTAATTTAGAATTAAGTGTTTGATAACTATTCAATTTCTGTATTTCCTACTGGCTGAAGGCCACAGGTAAATAATAGGTTTATGTGAAAATTGTTTTAAGTTCACTTAAATTAGAAGATGTTATTTTGTAAAGTCTAATAAACGTTAAAATTGATAGCTCTCAATTATACTGTAATGTTGAATGTCTATTGTCAATTGATAAATATTAGAAAAAAAAAAATCCTAGTAGTATTGGTATCAGTGACACTCGCCTTTAGTCATAAAAAAGATGCCATTAAACAAATGTTAAAAATATACTGTCTTTATATTGTTTCTACATTAATTTGAAGATTGAATGCGAAATTATTGCAATAGAAAAGTACATTTAAAAACTTCAATGTTAGATGGGATTAATCAATTAATTTCAGAAAAAATGCAATTAATTAGTTTTTTTTTTTTTAATCGATTGACAGCACTAATAAATATATTAAAAATGAAACACTAAAAACTACAAGTAAAGTTAGCCATCACAACTTTCTAAAAATTATTTAAAAAATGACATTTAACATTGTTATTAAATTATTTGTGACTTTACGTTGTGCGTGGTGGTACTCTTGTGAATGCCGACACATGAAGTTGTTATTTTTGTTTTCATTGAGCACGAAAAGTATTCTCATAGTTTCATAACATTTACTTTGAACCACTAATGTCACATCGACTATTTTAATGATGTCCTTGCTACCTTCCTGGACCTTGAAATTGTCAGTTGCGTTGCGTCTACAGAGGATCAGAAAGCTCTCAAATTTATTCTGAATTTGTGTTTTGAAGATGAACCAAGGTCTTGTAGGTTTGGAACGACATGAGGGTGAGTAATTAATGACAGAATTTTCATTTTTGGGTCAACTAACCCTTTAAAGTTACATCACTGACTATTCTGAAAGGTCTAGAAACAAAAAAAAAATCCAAATTAAAACCATACATGCTCATTCAGTATCAGTATTACTGTGATTAGTTGCACAAGAATAGTCTTCACTCACTTTAACTTTACGGTCTCTGAGAACCTGCCTGACAGCCTTCTCATTATTGCCCCCTGCTGCGAGCCAGGCCCGTTTGGCTTCTGCTCTGGACAGGGGCACTGCATTGCTCTTTTGCCCATCCTGGCCATTGTTCCCCCCTGAACCATTCGATTGTGCATTGGGTTCTTGCTGACAGGATGCAGCCATCACACAGATCTCATCGAGCACATGAGGTAGCTCTGCTTTCAGCCAGTCATACGGAGTTACATTACTGTTTCCCGACACACACATGCTGGTGTAAACCTCCTCCGGGCTCACTCCTTTCTTCTCGCCCTCCTGAGAAAAAAACAGAGACAATGAGGATGCTTGTAAACTTCTGAGAATGATGCCCAGGCTACAACAACAACAATATTGGACTTACACGAATGAGCTGAATAAGTTTAAGTCCTTCCTCCTTCATCAATCTTTGCCTTTTCATATCAGGGTCCTCAGTGGGAATGACTTTAGGTGGGGTTGGAAGCGGTGTGACGTCCTTGACTGGTGAGAGTGGGAGGGGCTTAGAGGGTGATAGAGCAGGCTCTGATCTCGAAAGACAGCACATTTCGCATGCAGTTGATGGTGTGTGGTTGACGTATGTACAAAACTGGCAAACCCACTGAATGACATAAGAAAAATAAGAGAAGTCAAAACAGGAACCATTCAGGATACATTCAGGATAAAACTCAGCGTGAGGCTCATTACATTTACAAATCAGAATATGCTCATAAGTTAATGAACGTTAAATAGATTGTATTACACAATCTGCAATCTCCCGCTCTCGCTCTTGAAACAATACGGAAGTGACTGAAGCTGCAGTTCATCAGCTGGCCGCTTGAGGCTAGCTGCAAAAGGGAGCAAATCCCCATAGACTCTAGTGTTACAATGCTCAACTTTATAACAGATAAAAACATGTGTACAGCCTGGTGCAAAAAGTGGTTTTAGTTTTTACAGCTAGTTTTGCCCTTCATGACAACTCTGAGGGGGTGAATTTATTTCTAACTTACCCGTTTAAATTATATTAAGCATTCAAATTCTGCATAATTAAGGGCGTGGCTGCTTGAGTGACAGGTGTCAGGCAGCCGTCACATTACCTCAGCTTACTCCAGCAGTTGAACTTGGCATCTCTGCCGTGTTACTGCGTTAGTTTTTTCTTAGGATGTTACTTTATCAGGATTATTTTAATCATTTTAAAAACCAGACATCTTAGCTCCACCCACGTCTCGCCTCTTTGTCCATTTTCTATTTTCCTGGAATGGCGCGCTGTGACGCGCTTCCAAAACGGCGACGACAGGCCCCGCCCAACTTTTGCTTCAAAAACGCTCTTCAGAAACCTACGGGTGACGTCACTGACACTACGTCCATGTTTTTTACAGTCTATGGTGTAACATCCATCAGCAGCACCAAAAAGAACTGTGATCTTTATTTAGGACACCATAAAAACATTGGCTCATTATCAGTTTATAAAGCTAAACTTCCTGATAAACTGTGGAGAACCTTTTGCAACATTGTTCATTCTGTTATATTATCTGACATATTATCAGATGAGAACAAAACTGAACTGAACTGAGCTGGATGACGAAACTATTGTCTTCTGTAGAGCAGCTTTTAGCTGAATAAAATTTGATTCATAATTTATGAATTTTGCAACCTCAACACTGTTGTTGAACTCAATTGAATCAACACTGAACTGACTTGAGATTAATTACAATACTGTTGCTGAACTGAACTTATTTCATAATTAATGAACTTTACACACTTACTGAATTGGAGCTGAATAATAACACAATTGTCTTTTTAGAGCTTTACGGCAGAATTTGAAATAGTCTTATATTTAAAGAAGTTTGCATAATTTATGCTCTTTACTACTAAGAATTGCATATGGAATATAGTGGATGGTGGCACCTGGCTGTCCATTAGTCCTGCGGCAGAGGGGGTTGGACGTGAGGGTGCCACAGGAGGTCGGGTAGCCAGACGAGGGCGCTCACACACCTCGCATAGAATGCTGCTGCCTGCATTCACCACCGTGCAGCTTTTACATTGCCACTCTAATTGAAGAAAGTGATAGAAAACAGAATTTAGATGTTTATGTCATGTCGAATTACCAAATTGACATATCAAAAGGTCAAACAGGACTGATGGCCTATTTAGTGTTAAAAAAGTGAAAGTAAACTAGAAAAAAAAAGAATGTACAGACTAACCAGATATTGTAGAGGGCTGAGACGGCTCTTCCTGTAGAGATGGAGCAGCAGAGGAGAGACGGGGTCTTTCACAGGTATCACACAAAACCTGCTGCATTGTATTTACTGTAGTGCAGTATGAACACTCCCATGTTGACAGCGATGAGCTGAAGAAAAAAGAAAGAAAGACAGATTTGTTGAACATAATCCTGTACACAAATACAGTTGAAGTCAAAAGTTTACATACACCTTGAAGAAATGTTACTTCAAAATGTTTTATCAAAAGAAGGGTGATCATACAGAATGCATGGAATTTTTTATTTAGTACTGACCTGAATAAGATATTTCACAGAAAAGACATTTACATATAGTCCACAAGAGAAAATAACAGTTGAATTTATAAAAATGACCCTGTTCAAAAGTTTACACACGTTTATGTGAAATATCTTTATAAAAAAATAACATGCATTTTGTATGATCCCTCTTATTTTGGTAAAATAATTAACATTTTGCTGATTCTACAAGGTGTATGCAAACTTTTGACTTCAGCTGTAGGTTCTCTCAACCTATCAGACTAACAGTGCTAACCTGAGCCGTTTTGTGGCTTTTGAGGAAGTCACAGGAATCCTAACGTGTGTGGAACGTCCTGAATGGGAGTGATATAGCTTGTCACATTCTGTGCACAGCCGCTGAGTACAGGTGGGACAGTGAGCAGACACCGGAAAGATACCACATATGGTACAGCTCTCTGCAAAGCAATTTAACAGAATAGAACAGAAATTGTAAAAACGGACACTCACAATTAAATATTTTCTTTAAAAGGAAAGCCTGGGTTGGTAAATGTGACATGCTTACCTGTATGTTTAGAGGGCACTAGAGAAGAGAGAGAGAGGGCTGGACTGAATGGAGATTTAGGCTGAGAAGGAGTCGACACAGGTGAGGGAGTTTGTTTTTCCCATGGTCTCTCACTAGGAGAGAAGGCAACTGAATCTGTGCTGATTTCCTCATCCTGAATAGACATTATATGGACACTGTATTTAAGTAATCTGCAAAAGCACTTTCCCTAATACATACATACATACCGTTCAAAATTTTGAGGGTGGTAAGAAGTCTTATGCTAGCCAAAGCTGCATTTGTTTATTAAAAATACAGCAAAATGTTTACTATTTAAAATATGTTTTTTCTATTTTAATATATTGTCAAATGTAATTTATTTGTGTCGACAAAGCTGAATATTCAGCAGCCGTTGCTTCAGTCTTCAGGATTACAGGATCCTTCAGAAATCATTCTAATATGGCGATTTTGAGCTCAAGAAACATGTCTTATTATTGAAAAAAAAAAATTGCGCTGCTTGTACATTATAAGCGTCTTTATTGTCAGTTTTAATCCGTTTAATGTAAAAGTATTCATTTCTTTCAAAAACTAAAATCTTACTGACCCCAAACTTTTGAATGGTAGTGTATAGTATATCAGTTTTAATCTACTTTTTTGAAGTTGAAAAAAAGTGCACAGACAAGTCATAGTTTATAACCATATACAGTCAAAATTTATTCAGACACCTTCAACATTTCTTACTTTATCAGTTTATTCGCTATAGTTTAGAAAATGGTAATAAAATATGACAAGAACTGCGTCAGAAGAAATTCATCTTGATAAACTTTGATAGGAAGGTATGTAACAAAACATGGTCAGGTGGTCAATATGTCAAATCAAATTTTTGTCCCAAATTTTTAGCAGTTTTACTGGTAGCCCACTGTATGAATAGTTTTTGGGTATAATATGTCACAGCTTGCTTCATTTTTATATCCTCAGTTAGATAAATGAACTATAGGGTCCTGTACCCACTCGTAAAAAATAAATAAAAATAATCTAAAATTATATCTGGTGTCTGAATAATTTTTGGTTTGACTGTAAATAATCAGCCACATCTAACTAAGTGCAAAATAGTAAAAAAAAAAAAATTGTACCTGCACAGTGAGGGAGGGAATAAGTCTTTCAAAAAACTCTGGATGAGGATGGGTACCCTACAGAAAAGAGACAGACTCTATGTGAGCTGAAGCTGAATGTTAATTTGTGAAAAAACCCATTGAGTGCTTATACTTCACAAGCTCAGACCTTGATTAGCATGTCCAGCTCCATACGAAGGGACATGACCTCAAGAGTCACTGAAGCCACCTTCCCAACATCAGGCTGGTCAACATCATCAGGAAAGCTCAAGCCATCTGGCTGCTGATTGGTGTAGCCATATAGGTTCAGTACTGCTCTGCCACCCTAAAGGAGGAAGAGAAACAATAGTAACCACAGATATTTTATGAATCATACCAAAAAAAAAGCATAATCTCATCCACCACACACCTGAATAGAGTCTACAGTGGTCCTGAAGACAGGGTTGTTGTACTTCACTGTACGCCAGAACTTTGGCCTGTTGGGGTTGGTAAGATTGGAGCCATACTTCTCCAAGATGTTAAGAGCGGTGGAAAGTTTCTGCAGGAGGCTGAGGGACTAAAAGGATCCCAAGATATTAATGTACAACAGAATAGTCTGAACAAGAATAAATTACAACCAAGAAACAACAACAGTTGGTAAAAATGAACTAGGAAGTCATTTTGTCTGCACACAAATGAGTGGAAAGATTTTTTTTTTAACATAACACCTGAGGAAACTGTGACAGATTACACAGTGCTATCTATTATTACAGCTGAAGTCAAAGGTTTACATACCTTTCAGAATCCACAAAATGTTAATTATTTTACCAAAATAAGAAAGATCATAAAAAAGTGCATGTTATTTTTTATTTAGTACTGACCTGAATAAGATCATTCACATAAAAGACGTTTACATATAGTTCACAAGAGAAAACAATAACTGAATTTATAAATATAACCCTGTTCAAAAGTTTACAAACACTTGATTCTTAATACTGTGTTGTTACCTGAATGATCCACAGCTGTGTGTTTTGTTTGTTTGTTTGTTTGTTTAGAGATAGTTGTTCCCTTGTTTGTCCTGAACAGTTAAACTGCCCACTGTTCTTTCAGGTCCCACCAATTCTTTGGTTTTTCAGCATATTTGTGTATTTGAACCCTTTCCAACAATGACTGTATGATTTTGAGATCCATCTTTTCACACTGAGGACAACTGAGGGACTCACATGCAACTATTGCAGAAGGTTCAAACGCTCACTGATGCCTCAGAAGTAAACACAATGCATTAAGAGCCAGGGGTGCAAACTTTTGAACGGAATGAAGAATCTTTTATTGTTATTTTGCCTAAATATCATATTTTTTTTTTTACAATTTGTACTGCCCTTCAGAAGCTACAGAAGATGCTTACATGTTTCCCAGAAGACAAAATATTTTAAATTTTAAATTTAAGCTCTTAATGCATTGTCTTTCCTTCTAAAGCATCAGTGAGTGTTTGAACCTTCTGTAATAGTTGCATATGAATCCCTCAGTTGTCCTCATTAGTATTAAGAATCAAGTGTATGTAAACTTTTGAACAGGGTAACTTTTATATATTCAACTATTATTTTCTCTTGTGGACTATATGTAAACATCTTTTTTATGTGAAATATCTTAATCAGGTCAGGACTAAATAAAAAAGAACATGCACTTTGTAGAACCCTCCTATCTTGGTAAAAGAATTAACATTTTGCAGATTCAGCAAGGTGTATGTAAACTTTTGACTTCAACTGTATGTGCTTTATGTCAGTCATTCACATGGCCAGTATCAGGCCTGTAACCACCAAAGCCAGTGATTGGAATGGAATATGAAAATAAAATTGATTATAATAAATTCTTTATTTTATTGTTTTTTTTCTTTATTCCTTTAAATCCTCCCACTATTCAACTTTAAATTAAAACCACCATTACTACCCCTTCTTGTCCAATCTTCAAGGCATGGTCTTGGCCTTGTATGAGGTCTCTCCGTGCAGATGGTCAAGTCATTAAAAAGTCAAACCTTTGCTTCCTGCTGTATAATCATACACTCTTTGGTCTGAGGAAAATGAATGATTACACCAGTTCTCACCTCCTTCCTGTTATTCCCACTACTGTTCTCCGTCAGCATGCTTTCAGCTGCGATGTAGTGATATTTGCTAGAGGGCGGGAGGGGGATGTTAGCCATGGCTGCCACCCCTGCCCTCATCTCCTGGGCAGAACTTGGAGTAGATAAGCTGTCTTCCGCATTCACCCTCACCTCCTCCAGCTGATCAGTGAGAGAGGCCATAGCTGAAAGTGAAAGTCATCAAAACTTTAGGTTTATGTTAAACACACAGGGCCTGAATTACCTGAGATCATTGTTTCTCATTACAAAGCACAAATGAACAAACTAAGTACACTGTAGTTGAGTTTACAGTTAAAGTTTAGTGGCATTAGACAAGGTGGCTTGCTGATTTATTATGTTTGAAGCATAAACAGTCAACAACACGTCTGTTGTTTTACTTATTAAACATACGGAGTCATGTTATCGTTTATTTGCAGTGAATGTTAATAGTTTACAGGTATACATGACTGTCACATTGTTCAAACAATCTGTATGGATGTTTTTACAGTATATTCATGTTAGCTACCACGCTACGTTAGCTGAATGGTGAATGGAAAGTGAAACCATAACAACTCACACGAAGCTAGTTAGCTACTTCTTTCTTCAAAATTAAATCTTAGTTTCTAGATAAACTGATGCTTTACGGTCTTCGTTGTTATTTGTCTAACCTGTACAGTCAGATGTGTTTATGTACTCAAATAAAACCCCTATCGCTAGTTTAACTCGATCACTGCTATTGAATACTAGTACGCTAGCAGGCTAACGCTTAACAATTATAGTCAAAAAACTGCTCTGCGACATTACAGAGAAACATCTAGATGTGTCTCTGTTAATACTTTTCCGTCAAGTCAACTGTCTTAGACATTTTATAAGCTGTCGACAAATAATAACATACTCACCGAGTATTGACAGAGGAGCAGTGCTTTCATTCACTCACACATATAACTGAAACATACATTTACCCGCATAGAGGCGCTGTGAGGAAGAGCAAACTGCATTTCAACAACAAAACAGTTCTTGTAAATGGATGCATTGATAAATAACAGAGAAATGAATGACTGACAGGAAAAACTATAGAAATGTAAACAAGAGTCATGACAGGAAAAACGGTGCTTGCCACACTGTGGGGAATATTAAACAACACTGTAATAGCAATAATGGATATTTTTAATGAGAAAATGTATGAGACAAAACTTTAAACTGCTTATGATGTGCTTATGAAAACCTGACGTCAATGCTTTACAGAGTAAAGAACAAATTGGATACACCTGCTGGCTGCCATTTGATTGCATTAATGTGGCTCTCTGGAAACAAGCATGAACCTATAAATCTGAAGTGCAAAGCTTTAATGCCAGAGTTAGTCGCTCTCGCTCTATGCACATTTAAGTCCACTTTGTCACTTTCACATCTAAGGTTTGTCATTTTTGTTGTTTTACATAAAATATGCTTGTTTATGTAGTATTACAAACATGCTTGTCCGTTTAAATTAACGTTCCCGTAACTGATATTGTTTGTTTGGTTTAATCCAACGTGGTTCACTCAGAGTGTTTTTTTTCTTTTTTTTTTTAAAACAGTATTGCGGTGTTTTGTATCCTGTGTTGTCTTTCTTCGTCTCCTCACAAGACATGGAAGGTAATCTTCTCAACCCATGACCTTGTTGTTAGTACCATGCTGTACTGTTTGAGTTTTAGGAACACTGTAATGCTAGTAGCAGCTGACAAATGCTAATTGTGTATAATTATTTTTATTAAAGGCATAAACAACACTTCACAATCAATGGGAGTTGGGCAACCTCACCATCCAGTAAACCACACCAGACCCTTTTTCTATGTTCAGCCACCATCTCAGCCCTATTTCATGTATCAGTGGCCCATGAATCCATATGGCCACTATGGCTTTCCAGGGCCAGGTAAGTTTAGGCTTTTTGAGGCACTGCTTCTAGAGGGCTTGCCACAATTTGGTTAGTTACCTAGATGTGCAGCCATACTGGCGACTATATTAGCTTAATATTTCGCCTACCTGACTGGAAGTGATTAAAAACAAACATGAATGTTGTTAAGATTCTTGCTCTGGAAGTCTGTTCAGTTTGGCCAACCACAAGCACTTTTGTTCTTCAGACAGGTTTGTTTTGTGTTTTTGCACTCTTCTCCTTTTGGCAGTCTATAGTACTCGATGTTTTTCCCAGTCCGAGCGATTAGTATAACCCAAAACCATTATAGCAGCAATGATTAGCAAAATATGCAAGTTTTGTTTGGTTCAGTAGCATTGTTAACGTTCAGTGCCGCCGATGGATGACGTGTCATGAAACACACTATAGTAGATTTTCACTTGCTTAACTTACTCACTCACCCCTTCCCCCCCCCCTCTTTCTTTTGTTACAGCTTTGCACTTCGGCCGTCCCTACATGGCCCCTTATCAGTTTATGCAATATCCTGGGTATGTGATCCCACATGCACCCATGCAGCCAGTCGATTATAGAAGAATCAACCCCCACTTCCCTTCCGTTGCATCTTATGACTTGCGTGTCCGCCACCACTTCCAACACGCAGGGATGCATAGGGAGACTGCCTGTTCTGAGGTCCAAACAGATCCTAGTGATTCAGTCAACAAACTGATAGACAAAATTGAGAGTCTGAAGGCCTGTGAACAAGGTGGTGACAAGGGGATTAACACTGTGGTCTCCTCTACTCCTGATGTAGTGCAGGGAGAGAAAATTACCTGTTTAAATGAAGACTCTAAATTAGAGCTTGCCTCTCAGGAAGGCAAGGAGGAACAGTTCAATCAGGCCACAAGGCCCACAACCTACAGCGACTCTGCGTATGATGCTGAATCTAGCCAGGGGAGACTGGATGAGTGCGTGCTATCAGATGTTCTACCCCTTGACAGTTCCTCTGTCCATGAGGAAGAGGATGCCAATGAGAATGATGAGCAACAGAGCATTGCTGAGGAAATGTGCTGCCAAAATGGAAAGTTGACAAGTGCAACTGGCAATGTGTTCTGTAGTGGTCCTGATCAAATGGAGAACCTTGATTTGGAGAAACCAGGTGATGAGCAGATACAGAATATTGCATCTACTGATGCTACTGCAGTTATGGAGCCTCTTATAAAGCTTTCTGAAGACTTCGACCTCCCGTATCAAATCCTTCGCCTGCCCTGCAATAAGACAACAACTGGCCTCAGTCTTGAACGAGAGATTGACCCACTTGTTTACTTTGATTCTCCATCTACTCTGTTGCCTCCACAAAACTACTTGTCCTCAATTGGCAGTGCATATTCCTACAGCTACTACCCTCAGGTGACCCAAGAGCGCCAAAGTGTCCTGAGTCCTTCCATAGATGAGCTCTCTTCCAGAGACGAAATGTTCTCCACTGACGTGGAGGATCTCGAACTTGTTCCAGGGCACGTCTATGTTGGTGGCGGCAGGTTGGCTGAAACCAGCGACGCACCTGTTCGCAGAAAAGAGCTCTTGAGCATGGAAAAAACTTGCCCTGTCTGCCAGAAAACATGCGTGTGCTGCGGCTCAACTTTGCAGGATGAGGTAGGAATGTGCAAAATGGCCGAACACAGCCATCCTGAAAGAGATGAGGTGTCTGATCAAGACTGCGAGTATGACCTCGATGCAGAGGTGCGGAGTAACTGCGAGTCACCGAGAATCTCCAAGAGGAAGTGTTGCAGCAGGCATGCGCTGCCCTCTTGTGGCCATCACTGTGCCAAACACCGGCACAGGAAGCTGCTGTGCGAAGGCCAGGAGAGCTGTGATCTACGCGAGCAGGCTCGTGTCCATCCCAAAGGAGAGTGCTGTGAGGAGTATGGCTCTCTGGCTAAAGCAGATAAGAGAATTCAAAAGGGTTCCTTGTGCAGGCCTTGTATTGGTAAGGGTTTATTTTTTGAAATTTGCATTTTAATGCTGTCACAAGGTGGTCAGCTCATGCAGACATATTTTTAGAACGACAATGGAGAGAGGGTGTCGTCTCTGACCAAGAGAATTGGGCGAGCTGTGGTGCCAAACCAAGGGCTTGGAGGCAAGTTAGTGGACCTCAAGATCAAGGTAGGACATTTAAGTGATTTGAAATCCTCTGCAGTTGTTCAATGCAAGTGTCAAGTATGGCTTGTCTTTTTGATTTTTATAAAGGGAGAACTCCATTGAGAAGGCCGACTTGTAAGACCATCCACCAGCAAAGGCCAAGAAGTGAATACGATGACTATGATGAGACCGAATTTACCTACTGCCAGAGAGGCAGAGGTGAGTTTAGAGTTTTAAACTACAGCAGTCAACAAGTTGATCAAAACCTTTCAAAGTGGTCCTAAAACATTTAACTCTTGATCCATTTCAAATGTTGACTACTATAGTTAAATCATCACTTAAATTTTGGTTTTTATTTGTGCCGCATCTTTGTCCCATCAGGTGCTATGAAGAAAAGAGGCACAAGATACTAAACCACGATGCACTGCTGTAGTACTTAAATGTATTACCCAAAACTTGCGTAAAATGCACTTCACTATGAATATACACATGGACACTGTTCTTGACTGTATGTAACAAACAAACCAAAAAAAAAAAAAAAAAAATTATGACAGTGATGTACACCTTGCTGCATTTCCAGTGCTCAAGTTAACGTTCTATTTTGGGTGCAATGCATTCATCTTAATATTATACTGAGATTGCTCTCATCGGACCAGGCCTTGACCTGTGCCTAGAAGGCTTTTTTTCCATCATGTTGCTTGATCTGGGAGGTGTGGATCTTGTCTGGTTTGCAAAGGCTTTGCATATGGGCATGGTCAAGGAATGGCTCACTGCGACCAGTTTCAAATGTTGGGCACTGGAGATACAGCCGGTTTAAGGGGTGATGCAGGAAAAAAAAAAAAACGGATGAGAAATAAAGTGGACAATTTGCCAGTTTGGCCACTCTTAGTCCAGTTGTGTCTTTTGTTTTTATTACTATGCTATTTTTATACATCTGTGTAATGTTGACATGCAGACAACTCCACCTAGCTGTACAGTGTTATTGTGTCATTAAAGTCTCGGCATTGCACTTCAGCTGTGTGCAGTACTTCCTCCCCCTTTTTTTTTTTTTTTTTTTTTTTTTTTTTCTTCCCTCCTGCTGTGGCCTCCCCTTCCCTTTTTTTTTAAAAAAACCGACAGGGTGCATTTGTTTGCTGCTGTCGTACATGTGTTTTTAATTTGCAAGGGCCAGATCATTAGTGTGGACTTGATTCCAGCATCTCAGTTGGTGGTGAACTTTAAAATGGAAACTTTAGTTTAGTGCTACATTTTTCACAACTGTTTACCTCTGACCAAATATGTGACCCTGGACCACAAAAGCTTCAAACAGTCTTAAGTAGATGAGGTATATTTGTAGCAATAGCCAGCAATACATATGTCAATATTATTATTATTATTATTATTATTATTATATTTTATTTTTTTTTTATGCCAAAAATCATTAGGATATTAAGTAAAGATCATGTTCCATAAAAATATTTTGTGAACTTCCTACTGTAAATATATTCAATTTAATAATATGCATTAAGAAATTCATTAGGACAACTTCAAAGTTGTTTCTGTTGTGTGTGTGTGTGTGTGTGTGTGTGTGTGGTGTTTTTTTTTTTTTTTTTTTTTCTTTTTTTTTTTTTTCTCAGTATTTTATTTTTTGCACCCTCAGATTCCAGGGGCCAGTTGCATAAACTTAGCCTCTATGTTAAGACAGTGTCTTAAGTATATTTTTACCATCTATCAATTAACCAAAGTGTAATCACTAATCAGTCTTATTTTTTGGATTAAACTTGGATTAATCTACATTTTTCTACAGTTTTAAATAAACTATCTGACTTCTTTTTAAGACTAGTCTAACCTTAACCTCTAACAGTGTCTTAAGTACTTGTTTTATCAACTATCAGTTAACCAAAGGGTAATCGGTCTTATTTTTTTTGGCTGCAACTTGGACTAATCCACATTTCTGAATTGAATAAAAAAAATTATGACCAGTCTTAAAGAAAAAATTAGCTTACTTTTTAGCCTAAACCTTTTTATGCAACCGGTATCTCAACCAAATGGTGTCCTATCCTAACAAACTGAAATGGACCCTTATGATTGGTTTTGCATTCCAGGGTCACAAATACTAAAGAGTGACATTTTTCTAAATCTATACTGTAAGGTGTTTTCGTTTCCCCCCCAAAACCTGTCACTAGGATCTAATTTTTTTTTAAAGTTTGCCTAGGTGATGTCTCGCCTATGACTGACTCTGTTTCTATTTGCAGGAGCTGACACTATTACTAATATCTATGGGGTAAACAAAAGCACCAAATTAGCCCAAATGTCACAAGCTTCTCAGATTCTCCATCTGATTTTATATTTAAGCATTTCAATACGTTATGTCACTTTCAATGACAGCTTTGACATTTAAAAAGTCCATTTGATGGCTTCCTCTAAATTTAACCTGATTTTGCCTAGAGGAATGGTATAGAAATGGATAAACAACTTGTCATGCAATACTGTTCAACAATAAGCAAAATACAAGTTTACTTTAACAGCATTGTGAGTGACGTTATCTTGACTAGTTCACAGTAGTTTGCCCCTTTCAATGCTGTAAATTATCACTTAACCGATTATAAATCAACGGAGATATGTAATATTTCTGCAGTGTTTGCTTAAATCGAGGATTATGTGATTAAGGTGACTGTTTGTTGTACTTACAGTGTGAGGCAAGTACGTATTTGTTTTGTAACAAACATAATCCGCCTTTAAACGACTAGATGATCAGACCTGTTTAGACTCGACTAGCGCTGGTTAAGAGGCGTGGCAAAATGATTAGCGGGCTCTCTATTGGCTGTTCTCTTTGCAGAGGTCACAAGCTATTGGCTGCGCCGTGGGAGTAGCAGAGAACGTTTACAGTACAGCCTTTGAAGAAGGCAGAGTGAAGTATGACAGATGAGGCTGCTATGCATGCGATGTTCACCGTTTGCAGATGAAAACACCTTTCGATGTACAAGGTGAGTTCCCCCCTTCTCTTTCAAAGAAACAGGTGAAACTACTTAGCTTTCTTATTTGTGCAGTCGCATCAAATTTGTTCTGAGATTTTATCTCTTGTTAAACTCTCAAACAGAGTTTACAGTTTCCAATAAAACCTGTTTAGATCAGTTGTGGTTCTATTGCAGCGATGCATATTTGCTGCATGACGTTTCAGCCGCGGTTTTATAACCTGCACTCAGCGTGTAACTTTATTGAAGCACGTTTTCTTTTCAAAGCAAGTACGTTTTTAAACATTAAGTTTTGTTTTGTGCTCTACTGTATTTTACTGTATTATGCATCAGCGTAGTACGGAAGGAACCTGTTCTTTTACATTGCAGAAGAGTTATTGTGGCCAGCTTTCTGTCTCTGTTCCGGTTTTAAGTCTTGTTTTGATTGTTTAGAGGCACGCCACAATGGCCGCGTGTCAAAACATAGTGAGCTACCTACCTAGTAGGCAGCATTTCTAGGTGACATTAAGCCTGTTGGATGCCCAGAAATTTAAGCCGCTCGCCAGGTTTTAAGACACAGCCGAAGGCAACTAGTCTAAATATGCCTGTTTGGGAAAACAGACATGCCCTGATAATGCCTGTACATGTCACACAGTCCAAAATATTTGGGTTATCTTTTTAAATCCCAAAGTTTAGCTCACAGAGTCTGCTAGCAAAAATGTTGATATCAGAGTCTCTGTTTGACATTACTTTGTCCTTGTGACTTCATTAAGAAATTCCTCTGATATTATCTTACATTATCTCATCTCAGTGCTTTGCTATCAGACACTGTTTGATCCACTCAGCATTTGGTTGCCTTTTCTCTACACATTTGGTTTGTTATTAACATGGGGTTGTGTTGATGATCTGCATGTGCTTTAATCACTGCAAGAGTTCTGTTAATTTGACACCCGTGTACAAAGTTAAACGCTTATCTGCCTACTGTCACAAACACACCCTGCTCAGCTGAAGTCCAGCGTGATTCATTTAAAAAAAAAATAAACACAGATGTGTGACTTTGCTGCATAAATTGTCACCCTGGGATGTTTCACATTTCTGCATTGTTTACACAGGTTAACGTTGGAGGTGGCGAGTTGTAACACTAACATCCCACAGGCGTCTTATGTTGGATGAAAAAAGCATCAAAAAGTAAAGGGCCAAGGGCATGCATGAATAGCGCCCCTCCCCACATACTCAAGTCAGCGCATTGCCCTTGAGAAATGCCTCACGGCCTTAGTTTTTAAGTGACGTTTTTCATTTCCCCCCCTTTTTTTTGACAAATCCCCTGATTCAGCAGCATCCATCAGGTTGATGCTCTGCTGCTGCACACAGCTGACGGGTTTGTTATCAGCTTGTTTCATTGTCTTAGTTTGAGATGTTGAACCAAAGATTGACCCTTAGTGAAGCTTCCACCATGGGATTCATGTTGTTTCAAGATAAAATCATAAAAACATAGTTTCACATTTGATAACATCTCGTGAAGCGCATCTAAAGTACCAATCCCATTGCATTTCTTTAGTCATGTAGTTAATCCTCTGTTGTTTTAAAGTAAAAGCAAAAATTTCCAGTCCGGGCTGAGTGAAAGCTAGCTTGCTCAGCATAATATGAGAGATTGATGCCAGTACAAAAGTGAGAACTCAAAGGACATGTTCTCAAGGTTACACCTTCTCAAATATTTCATGTGATTTAGAAAATGTGCCCACAGGACGTTTAATAGATTGGCACGTTTTCTCCCCTGTGTGCCGTACCAGAATTGCTGAAGGAAATTATGCAATGTGAAATTGAGCTAGAATGGTTTTCATGGTAACTGAAATACTATGAAGCACACAAATTTTCCATGACACTGAGCTTGATGCATAGTAGGGGGGTGCAACAGTTCTCAGTAAAAAATTGGCAAAAAAAAAATTGGCAAAAGCCAAAAGTTTTTTTGGCTTTTGGTATAAATATATTAGCCCTAAGTTTATCTTATTAAGCTAGTGTGCTCCAAAACAATGACAAAATTTGTGTTTACAAGATATGAGCATTTAAAACATACAGTCTCATCACTTCCACCAATATGAATCAACGATTTTGATGACATCATGCTGCACTTCAGCTTTTCATCAAACCTCCTGTCCAATCAAATGCTTTCTTGAATCTGTAGCGTCCTGCCCCCTACACTGTAAATGGACGTCGAAGCTGCGGCTGAGAGATCAGTCACTTGTTCACAGAGTTAATACTTTCTGTATGGTGAATGGTATGTAGTGCGCAATGTAGGCGATAGGGAACGGTTCAGACAGCGTAAATGTGCTTTCAGTTGGGGCAAATGAGGTCTGGTTTCGAGTTGTGTCATGCGAACCGCAGCAGCACGCAGTCTACATCGGACTTTGGCTAAGGTCCACAGACATGCCATAACATGTGCGATTTGGCATGTATTAAACTACACAGCCTCAGCATGATTATGATCACCAGTTTGTTTTACTAAGTTTCATATTGAATCTAGGGAGTAATCTATTAGACTGTGGCTATCATAAGCTGTCAAATGCGGCTTTACCGAGCTCAGCGGCTCTGACCCGAGCGGATATAAATGGAACGCTATTGGCTATTGTAAAAAAAAGTAGGCGGGCTGCTGGATATGGCCCACCCTGTTTTCCTGTTTCAGTTGAAATTATGTCACCACATAGAATAACGCTGCGTGCTTCAAGGGAGTGGACAAACAATTCACTCTTGTTCAATGCGGAAAATGAGCAGTCATTTATTCCGTCATCACCCCATGCGCATATGCAGGTGAGACCTGTACAGCACACATTGCCATCTATGTTTAAAATAGCTAATTTAAGCAAGTTTTTGCCAGTTTAAACATTTAAGAGCCAGAAGACGTGACCTCGTGCGCAAACCGCCTCTCAGAACGTGCGCAAGTCTTAAACTCTCTTTTAAGTATTTTGTTTGAATGGACAAATTCACACAAAAATTACGTCAAAATGCCCGTCTTGGTAAGTATCCTAGCAGACATAGCCAGCTGAATGTAGATGCACTGGATCAGTGCATTCTCTTAAAGTGACAGCACTATATTAACCAAACGGCAACAACAAGGAAATAACTCACTGCTCTTGATTAAATAGCTTTTCTAACTTTAATAAAGATTAATCTTTAATTTATACAGTCAAAAATACAATGTTATTTTACATTTAATTGCTTTATTCAATTTCTGTACCTAAAAACTAATGTTAGGCCTACCTAAAAACCTAAAAAGCACTGTTTATTTAATTTCTATCTTTTATTTAATTTATTTGTGCTGTTGCTTGTAGTTAGATTATTTGTTCTTATTTTATGTTGTTTTATTTGACAGAATCATTTTTCCCTAAACGCAGAACATACCGAACCGTACTCAAACCGTGACTCTAAAACCGTGAGTTACCATAAGTTGAACTTTTGCACCCCTAGCATCCACATTTGTTTAATTTTCGAAGCACTGTAATGGCACCAATTTGATGAGCATGAAATAATCATGACTTGAAACAATGGTTTCATTTAGCAAAAAAGTTTATGCAAAGCCCCTTAGATGTATTAGTAAATTAAAAGTATTCATGTGTGGAAGTCTCTAAAGCCGTCTATGAGATTTCTGTAATGTGTTTTGATTGGAATTCCCAAAGAGAAAGGAAATATTTCCGCCTCTCCATCGCAAGATAATGTGCACCTAATAACGGATAAGCCCTCAGGGGCGTCCGTCCATTCAGGGCACAATAGCAGGCTTAATTGCATTATTAATTATTTTCCCCCTCAAGGGATGGAGTGGAATTATACTTATATGAGCAATTACTTACATTATATAAACCTTTGAACTTGAAAGAGAAGAGCACAATGCGATAACTGATTCGTTTTGCATGTCATGGTCACGTGAGCAAATTATAATGTTATGGCTGAACGTGTAATAACAGAGTCTGGTCTGAAGTTTATGAGGCTTGAACTTAGTCACTTGATAACAGTTCGTTCTTTTCTCAGGTGATTGACGTGTAGTACTGGCATACTTCATTTCGCCTTGAATATTCCTCCCTTAGTGACAAGCATTGAGGCAAGCAATTAAAATGCATATTAGCTGTACAGTACCTGAAGGAAACAAATGCCCTCAAATAAATTTTATATGAGGTTAGGAAATATTTTTTAAGCTCTGAATTGGTTAAGGTCAGAAGGAAGCATGAGTGCTGGAGGGGTTTTAAACTCTCATTCACTGGTCAGCTTCATGCATGCTAATAGTCATGTGTCATGCAGGTTTCAGAAATTGTGCCTGTGGGCTCAACAAAACTAGGTCACATTTTGCTGTTGCTTGTAAGGAGAACTTTTTCATCCACTGAAAATTTGTACTCCTATTGTGTGTGCACATAAACACTTGAAGTGGATTGTACTGGGCTGGCTATTGAGTAGAACAGCATTTTATGGCAATGATTACAAGGTTATACTGATAACAGAATACATAATCATGCGATTTATTTGTATAGTGCTCTTCCAAACTTAAGGAGACACAAAATTCCATGTTATCATCATAAATATTAAACCGTGTAAGTGAAGACCTAACAAACAGTACATAAATGGAAGAGGGATGTAAAGCAGAGGAAAAAAGCAGAACAAGGGACACAGATTAGCAGTCAGGAGAGGAGGAGTACTAGATGTGTCATGGGCAAGGTATTTCACCCCCTTATCATGTGATCGTGACTCGTCTTGCACAAATTGAGAGATGCACAAAGTGATAAGCATTCTTCTGGAAAATATTTTTTTAAAATATTGTTTCTGGTTAAAACATTTGGAATCTGTGCTAAATGAATGGTGTTAAATATAAAATATACAGTTTGTAAAATATAAATGTATTTAGATGAAAGTACACTACCAGTAGACATGTGCCGGTATTCGGTAATACGATATATCACGATAATGAATATGCACGGTATTGTTATTGTGGGCATTTCAAAATACCGAAAATAATTGTTTATTAAAAGTTATTCCGAATTTTGAAAGCATTTTAAGCATACTTTTCCCATTAACTGGTTAAATGCACAACACACTTGTAAACTGCGTCGAAGATGCGTGATGTAAACAGAAGCACATGGCAGAACGCCTAAGGGACGCTCCGGATTAAAGTGAAAGTGTCATTCACTCTCTGACAGCAGATGGCGCTAAACCGCAAATGCAACGTTAACCCAGAAACAAAGCAGCTGCGCTACTTTCTAAAACGTATTTAAATGATTTATTTAGCCATTTAGATTTTTGTATTTGCAGTGGTGTTTATCACAACACCAAATACTTAAATATTCAGACTCCATAGGCTATTTATTTTAACACTTTTTACATTTTAATCTGGACTACAACATGCCCTAGATATTGTTTGAAAGTGTATTCTAAGTGATTCTTTATTGTTCGGTCACACTTTACTTTAGGGCTTCATTAGTTAACATTGCTTACTTAATTAATTAATTAGTTAACATAAACTCCCAATGAAAAATTATTCTAAACATGCATTAATCTTAGATAATTCCAATATAATAATAATCAAATTAAAATTAAAATCAAAGTTTTTTTTTTTTTTTTTAAATAAACCGAGCTAACATGAACTAAAAGTTGTATTTTTAACAAAGATTAATAACTTCTGTATCAAATGTAGCTTTTGTTTACTGATCATGTTAACTAATAATAATTAACTAATAAGATCTTACTGTAAAGCGATACCTATTGGTCTTTTAATTCTTTTGCACTTTAATCTGTGTAAAATTTTGAACTTTATACATTTTTTGTGTATTGCTTTATTGTTTTAATGTTCAGAATTTTTTTACTGTATTATGACATCACTTTTTTGCAACTAAATTTCAATACCGTGATAATACCGTATACCGTGATAAAAACATTATCAATTTATCGCAACATGAAAATTTGATACCGGCATATCCCTAACTACCAGTCAAAAGAGCTTTCATGTTTTTTAAAGAAGTCTCTTCTGCTCACCAAGCCTGCATTTATTTGATCCAAAGTACAGCAAAAATAGTAACATTCTGAAATATTTTTACTATTCAAAACTGTTTTCTATTTGAATACATTTTAAAATGTAATTTATTCCTGTGATCAAAGCTAAATTTTCAGCAACATTACTGAAATGAAACATATTATTATTATTATTATTATTATTAACATCATCATCATCATCATCACTATCTAAAACATTTTTTCAGGATACTTTGGTGAATAGAAAGATCCAAAGATCAGCATTTGTCTGAAATAAAAGGTTTTGTAACAGTATATGCTGAAATTATAGAAATGACCGGTACTACTTTTATTTAGCAAGCATGCTTTAAATTGAAAGTAATAATAAAGACATTTATAATATCAAAAAAGATTGCTATTTCAGATAAATGCTGTTTTTCTGAACATTCTATTCATCAAAGAAACCTGAAAAAAATTCTACTCAGCTGTTTTAACATAATAATAAAAATAAAAGCAGCAAATCAGAATATTAGAATGTGACTGGAGTAATGAAGCTACAAATTCAGTTTTGAAATTACAGGAATAAATTAAATTTGAAAATATATTCAAATGTAAAATGGTTATTTTAAACAGTAAAAATATTTCAAAAGTCTACTGTTTTGCTGTACTTTGGATCAAACCACCTGCAGAAACACTCTTTTCTCTCTACATGCACCAGACACTTTCTTATTAAGAATCACCCCATCTATCTACATACACCACAGGTCCTCGCTATTTTGCACCACCATGTTTCTACAGTAACAGAAAAACTGCTCTACAGAGCGCATTTGTCAGTATGTTGTTCTTGCGAAATAAAACACTGACACAATGATGAATAAGTAACAATAATATTCACAATAATATTGGTTTACTGAATAATTCAGTGAACATAATTCCTTAATTTAGCACTGGCTACTCGCTAAAATGTACACACATCACCTTTAACAACCCATTAACCTGTGCCATCTACAGTTTCATGACAGAACTTGGCATTTATTGGTGAAGATATATTCAGTGGCCATACCTTATAAATGCATTCTTCTATTTTATGAAATATGAAATTTTAGTGTCACCTCTAATTTCTTCTCATTTAAGGCACATTTACCTCCATTCTCCCTACTTTAAAAATGGATACATTTTAAGTCTGTTAATTAACTATTTCTTTTGCTCTTTATCATGTATTTTCCTTTATTTTACAGAGCTATTGCATCATTAGATGGGGAAGGATATTCCTGTGGATTGCCTTTATTTCCAGCTGTGCTCATTGAATGATTTAAAACCCTGCTTGGATCTGTGCTAAACCCATGGTAAGAATCACCCCATGAAGCAATCAAGTCATTTCACATAATCATAGAATTAATCACATATAATTAACCAATTAAGCCGTTCTGTTTTCAGTTCACATACACGATTTAGCCTCAGCATTCTTCACCATCGTTGTCTAGGCTTAGGGTGACTGTGTCAGTCCTAATCCCTGCTGATTTGTTTACATATCCAGGGTGTCTACATCGAAGTCAAGCCTGACAAGAATTTCGATTCAGCTCACAGCTAGCGCATAATAAATGAACCCCTCTGCCTGCACGTGTATGCGGCAAAACTTTTCCCCTGGATTAAATTCTTGACAGTCTGTTTTGATCCAACATATTTGTCTCGCTTTCACAGGCAGAGCTCAATGTGGATTAAACATCTGACGGCCCAATCAACACCGAGTGTTTAACAGAGAAGTGCACTGGTGATACATAGATCCACATTTTAAGGACGATGGAGACCTCGTCTCAGAACTCCAGGCTTGAGTGCCAAATCTGTTTCAACTACTTCAGCCAACGGCGTCGTCCCAAACTCCTCCACTGCCAGCATACCTGCTGCTCCGTGTGTCTGAGCCAGATGAGGCTCAGCCAGAGAGAGCTTCGCTGTCCTTGGTGTCGTTGCGTGACGCAGATCCCCATCGGCCTTTCGGTCTCGCATCTTCCAGACGACCCGGAAGTACTTTCCATTATCAGTCTGTCTCACTCCTCGGAACACACTCCCATCTTTATACACTTACCCAACAGCGGCTGCTACTTGCTGCCCGTCCCTCTGGACACAGATGGGGCGTTGCTGCCTGGACAACCGGCCTGCCGTTTTGGCCCTAAAAGCGTTGGGGTGTTAAGCGTCTCGGATGGCGGGAACCTCGTGCTGGGAGACGACACGGGTGAGGAAGGAATGGAGGAAGAGGTGGCAGTTAAGACCACAGCATGGACCGGGGTTTGCACTGTGCTACTTGTGGCGTTCATATTGATTTTTCTGCTGGGTATTGTGTTGCATAACATGTCCTGCGTGTCCAAACGCTTTACAATTATTTCCTGCGGATGAGATGGGTTGATGAAATTCAGTTGTAAAGGACCAAACAATATGGGTCGAAATCTTTATGATTTCAGATGTGATCGTGATTATATACATCACATACTGTGACTATATATGGTAGATGAGCAGAACGGAATGAAGTCAAGGGCACAATCTATGCAATTTGTAGTATTTCAAAAGACTACAGAAGCCCTGATTCATTCATTCGTAGGGCATTTGTTCAATTAATGTGCAGAAATGTCATTAAAGTATCTAGCAGTATTGACTCCATGTATCTGCATGTCTTGTATGTACCTGAGGGAAATTAACTTGGTCTCTAATGCTACAGTAGAGTTGTGTGTTATTGACAGTCTGTAGGGGTTGTGCGGTTTGTGACTAAGTGCTAAAATGTAGAAATCAATTTAGATATTACTACATAGC
Organism: Cirrhinus molitorella; assembly: GCA_033026305.1. Classification (NCBI taxonomy): domain Eukaryota; kingdom Metazoa; phylum Chordata; class Actinopteri; order Cypriniformes; family Cyprinidae; genus Cirrhinus; species Cirrhinus molitorella. Next base: position 21,146,033 of record CM065124.1, on the reverse strand, counting down.
TGCACTGCCTATGTTGCTGTATGTATTTGATTGCTGTATGTTTTAAGGTGTTTCAACTTTGCAGTTTCTTTAAAATGCCACAAATCAAATGTTTTTTTTTATAACAAACTGTTGCTTTTTACTCATGGGTTTTGACTTTGTCTTTTGATTAAATGAATGAAAACATCAGTCTCGGATTGATTTGTGTGATATTTATGCTTAATGCAAAACAAATTATTATTTTTATTATTGTGATTATTAATATGAAACCTTTTGACTGTTTTACAAGCTGCTTTTTTGCTGTTTTTACAAAGCTGCCTAAATCAGTATCTTTCATGTATGGGGCAAGTAAAATTTGCATTTACATTTATAAATTATGGATTTTTCTTTTATGCTAAAAATCATTTGGATATTAAGTAAAGATCATGTTCTATTAAGATATTTTGTAAATTTCCTAGTGTAAATATATATATATATATATATATATATATATATATATCATTCATATATATATATATATATATATATATATCATTCATATATATATATATATATATATATATATGAATGAAGAGTTCCGATGCAAAACCCTCTAAAAGCCATCTCAGTCAAAAATGAGATAATGATACTGTGAATGCTCTTGACACATATTATACATCCATCATATACTTTTACTTCAAATTCGCCAAAATCCCACCCTCAATCAGAAGCACCAGTACTTACATAGAAACCTATACATCTGAGCCTGATAAAAATGCATTTTTTGAAGAAATGTGTCAGATGGATTTAGAGCCTTTTGCATCTGAACTCTTCATATATAAAACCTTATGTTTTGATTAGTAATATGCATTGCTAAGAACTTTAGACAACTTTTAAGGCGATTTTCTCAATACTTGCACCCTCAGATTCAAGATCTTGGTCATCTATTGTCCTATCCTAACAAACCATACATCAAGTGAACGCAAAATCTCAATTGAAAATTTGTTTTGGGTTACATTTACATTAACAAAGGATAAAATAAACTATTTATGTATTTATTCTTTAAATGTGATTTACATACATTTTTAGAAAATGTCCTTGAAGGAATAGTTAACTCAAAAATGAAAATTTTCCCCACGATTTACTTACCCTCAAGGCATCCTAGGTGTAGGCTATGTGACTTTCTCTTTCCAGACACCTTAAAAACCCATACGCCTCCGGGGGGTTAACACATGTCTTCTGAAGCAGATCCATGGGTTTTTATAACAAAAATATTTCTCTGTTTAAAATTATAAACTCAAATCATTGACTTCCGGCAACGGTGTATGCGTGTTCGCGTTATTTTTATTTATTTATTTTTTTTAATGCAAAAAAGTAGAACATACAAGTAATAAAAATACAACATATAAACAAACAGAAACAAAAATAACAATAAAAAATAAAAATAAAAAAACAGCATACATACAATTATAATGCATGAACTTACAATGTGCCAGGGCGATTGAACATTGTATCACAGTATTCCAAACATGTCACTGACTTTTTATTTTTTTAAAAGTCTTATTAAAGAGATATAAGAGTCCAAATCAGAACAAAACAAACTTAACATAGGAGTAGAATTAAGATATTTTTATGTATTTGAAATTTTGCTCATAAAATGAAAAGATTAACAATAAATTCTAGATATGTATTACTTTTATTTTCGTAATATAAGATAATATCCTTTAGAGTCAGCATCTCTTTCTCACTATTACAAAAACAGCATACATCATCAATATCTGTAAACCTAGATATTAACGATTTAGAAGGGTAAATGGTATGTAGAATTTTGAAGTGTATTTCTTTTATTTTATTATTAATACAGAATTAACCAGGCTCTTTTCCAGTCAATATTCTCAATTACAGAGTTCCAAAAAAAATTCCCTCTAGGAGATATTTTATTCTGTTTTTGGAAAATACTACAAATATATTTGTTATTGCATTTTTTCTCAGTGAGCTTAACACCTTCTAAAGTTCAATTTGGGCTCGTCACAGATAGAGAATTATAACAAATATGATTTTTACTGGAATAGCTTTAACAACCAAGTTAAATTCCCTAAACTGTACAGGGAAACTATAAATAGACATAAATTGTTCATAAGTTAAAATATTCCCAGAATTGTCAAACATTTTTATAAGATGATTAATATCTTTGTTGAACCAAATTTTTTAAAAAAAATAAGGATTTATTTGAAACAGTTATATTACCATTATTCCAAATGAAGGAGGTGTGAGGAGAGAAATTATGAGATTAACAAATTTTCCAAGCGAGAACAGCTTGCTGATGAAATTTAGATAGCTTGAGGGGGATTTTAGAAATTTTATAATCACATGTTAACAAAAATTTCAAGCCACCAATTTTATTTAAAGAGAGTATGAGGAATATGGTTCCAAAGAGAATTAGGGTTGATCAAACATCTCTTAAGCCAATTAATCTTAAAGGTCTTATTTACATCCTCAAAATAAAACATCTCCAGACCTCCTTCAGCCTTCTTATTTGTGAGAACCCTTTTCTTAAGTCTTTGGGATTTATTTTTCCAAATAAAGGAGAAAAATAAATGATTAATATCTTTACAGTTAGAATCTTTGACATACAATGATAACGAGGGATAAACAAACCGAGATAAGCCTTCTGCTTTGGATAATAAGGCACGTTGATAAATGGAAAGATCACGTTGTAACCAACAATTTAACAGTAATTTTGTCTTCTTTAATCTAGAGGAAAAAATTTTATTTTGTCTATCAAGAACAGTTTTTGTAACATAAATTCCTAAATATTTGACAGAGGATTTTATCGGAATGTGCATAATATATTTATCATTCAAGTTGTGTAAGGGGAGGATTTCACATTTACATAAATTTAAAGTTAGGCCAGAGGCCACTGAAAAATGATTGATGAGATACAGCTTCTTCGTTGACCTCTGACTCGATGTATGACGTATGCCGCATTTGTAGTGATAACAGAGATTCTCTATAATGGGGAGATAGGAGGCTTGTTATGATTTACTATTGGAGAACGCGTAACGGCTAACTTGGACTACGTGCAACACTTCAGCCAATCATATAATGGCAGTGACGTGAGTGGCCGAACGTTGGTAACAGTTTTTTTTTTTTTTTAAATTCAGTTCCATCATTACAAAACAAAGGCACAAGGCAAGTACATGCAACATTGTACATCTCGAATTATACAAAAAGCAACAACAGGAACAAACAAAACAAAACAAAACAAAAAAAAAAGAAAAAACACATAATGAATACATATACTAAAAATCTTTTGTTGTTTTCAGAGAGATGTCTGCTCGTCTGATATTGTGTAACCACACTTTTTGCCTTCAGTAAAGAAGTTCATAAGAGTTGAGTAAGTTTAGTTGTGGATTTGTTTCCAAGCCATTGTAGAAGAAAGTTATTACTTGTTATTACTTTCATAAGCGTTGCCAGCATAAAGCACTTTTACTTTTATGGAATATGTCCTTTTCTGACTGCTTACAAATAAAACATATTTTCAATTTCCATTACTTTTAAAGTCATCAGGAGAAAACATAAGTGAGTTGCTAATAGACAGTCCAATATTATATAATATTCTATGTACACAAAATAATAACTTTTGTAAGTAGAACCTTACATTTCTTCATCCTGTGAAAATCTGAACAGTGACAGCCCAATTCTGGACCGGTTTTTGTAATTAAATGTACGTTGCTAGGCAGGAAAACGGTCACAAATTACTGGTCACTTCGGTGGACATACAGTTACAATTAGGTTTTATTCTGCTCATAAAATAGATATTTACTCAAGCCACTAAAAATGTGATTTATTTGTTGGAATATGGAAGACACTGAAAGAATTAATTAATATTAATAATAATGATAATTTATGTCACATTAATTAAAAAGCAATCACACGATCAACACAACAGTCACTGTTCATTACAATTCATGTATTTATTGACTTTTTTTTCATTCGACAACATACAATATAATATCATATTTTATGTTATTCATGTCCTTTTTCCATCAAATTGCATCAGTGTCAAAATTGCATCTACATGCAGTTTTAGTCATTAAAATTAACGTCTTCTCATTACTGTTAAAACCTGAAAACATCATCATTCATTCATCAAAATAGTAATGGTGTAGAGAGAGACGAGAAGATACACAATATCATTCAATGTTAATATTAATTACTGCGGTAATGCCGTAAATGAGTCCTGTCTGTCGCAACATTCCTAGTCTGCCTTCCCTTATAAAATGACACTTTTATCATATTAAAATTCTGCAAATCGTTCCAAGAAAAGTATTGTTTGGTGTAAAACGTGTTGAACATTAACAGACAGACTTGTGGATTCCTTAAATGAATAGCTATTTCCTTTCAAAAGCTGTTTATTTAGTGCAGAGAAGCCTTCCCTCCATTTGACATCCATTAAAAAAAACAAAAACAAACAGCCGCTGGTCTCCTTCCCTGCGTTCCATCGTTAGCTTTAGCCGTTATGCTCTATTGGCTAAGCCTTGCAGGCTTGACTTCCAGTGGCTTTGGTGATAATAAACATAGAGCAATACTAAACGCCGGTAAGGAATTAAACGTCGAAAATGACAAGTTAAAAAAAATGTCAGTGGATTTCACTATAAAAGAAGAAGAGCTTGAGTTTTTTTTTGCACAGCCTTATTTGTTTGAACGGGAGTAACGTTACACCATCCGGGAACTCGCGAACGCGCATAGGGCCGTTACCGGAAGTCAGTGATTCAATCTCAAACCTGGAAAAGGCTACATACAATGTAAAAAGAAAGAAAGAAAGAAAGAAAGAAAGAAAGAAAGAAAGAAAAAGCAAAATGTACCGGAAATTTCACAGACATTTCCTTTAACTCAAAAAAAATGAAATGCAGAGCAAAATTAAAAATACAGGTTGAAGGTTTTGTTGTTGTTGTTTTTTAAATCAAATGTAAATTCATGTCCCAGTCACATTTTCTTGGTTAAATAAACATTACTTGCACTCCCAGAAAAACATTTCTATTTTTTACATCAACAACTTAACCAATATTCTGTTTATTAAAGCCAAGTCTCATCAAGTTATTGTTTTAAATTCAAATACTTTACATTTTACATTTGTTCCATAATAATATCTCAAGGCAGTAACAAATTAAATCATATATTTTATTTGTGAACCAATGTTCAACTTTTAACTATTTTTGAATATTTCAGATCATCAGTCATCTATTGGTCACAGACACAGCGATTAACTTAAATGTCCGCTGATACTCATTAAAAACTAAGATCATGTTTTCATACCATTTCATTACCAAGTATTTTGACGTAACAAAGTAATTATATTTAAATGTTGTTACTTACTTTTTAAAAATTAGTCTTCTCATTAGCACCATTATATTGTTCATTATTGTACGATTTGTATGTTTTGTCTTTAGGGGCGGGGTTAGGTGGGTAGGTCATTCATATGAATTGGGGAATGCGTAAGGTTTACCAAAAATGAGCCACTTCGTAAAATATGTATGAATAGGGTATGTTGAACTTCACCTGACCAAACCCAGAAAATAGGTCTCATTACTTCTGCTTGTTAATAGCCGTAATAAATAATGGCGATATCAATTGACTTTTACAGTAATCATTTAAACGAGCTAGCTGTTTTTATTGTGGACATTTTATTTGGTATTTATATATAAATATTACTAAAAAAACAAAAAACACACACAAAAAAAAACCCTTTTATATATCAATCCACATAGCCTATGTGATGGAAATTGGTTATGATCATCTTTAGTGTCCACTTTGAATAGGCATTTTGAATAAATCAGCTTCATATTTAACGAGGCATATGCAAAATCTGTGAACCGGAGGCAACAAGACCTGTTTACCAAAAAACTGAGGTCTGTTTTATTTTATTGCAAATATCAGAAAAAATACAACAGTTCAAATAATAATGGATGACAGTATATAAAAATAATAATAATAACAATAAATAAGGGAAACAATAAACTATAAAAATACATAAACAAATAATACTTACAATTAACAAGAGGTACAAAGGTAATAACAATTGTCATTATGTAACATTCATCAAATCATTATACATTTTCACACATTTGACACTTTTTTTGTTGTTAACATTTTTAAGTGTTGTAATTAGGTAGTTGAAGACACATAGAAAATTCCCTATATATTCTATGTTATTTTTACAATGAGAAAAGTAACAGAATATATCACACAGATAAATCAATGTCTAAATTGGATTTTGCAGAAAGAAATTTTGACAAGTCAGACCAAAATTCTTTAACCATGGGGCATTTGAAAAAAAGATGATCAATAGACTCAGTACTGAAATTACAAAAAATACAGTTCAAGTGAGCATTACCAAATTTTGATGTAGTCTCATTAGTGGGGTATATATTATGTAAAAATTTTAATTGTAGTTCTTTAACTTTGTTGGGGACACAAAATTTATGAGGTAAGAGCCATGCTTTTTTCCAGTTAATCTTGTCTATTAAAGAATTCCAAAAAAAATTCTTTTTCTTAATTGAAACACATTTCTTATACTTTTATTACTACATTTTGGGTCGAAAATACTTTTATCATGAACCAAAAACATCTGCTCACCTTTTACAATCTTTTCAAATGATAAATGGCATTTCATTAAATGCACAAGACCATTTGGTATAGCTTTCACCACTTTAAGAAATTCCTTATGAACAACAGGGAAATTGTATTTACACATGAAATCAAAGTAAGAATAAACATTCGCTTGTGAATCTAGCATGTCACAAAGATAATTTATATCTTTTTCATGCCAACTTTTAAGAAAAATTGACTTGTTCTTTACTAAAATGCTTTCGTTGTTCCATAGCTTCACTTTATGCGGGGAAAAATTGTGAACAAAACGAAGTTTCCAAGCCAAAAGTGCCTGTTTGTGAAATTTAGAAAGCTTTATAGGGAGTTTAGAATAGGAAAAGTTACAAGTTAACAAAAATTTAAGACCTCCCACCTTTTCATACACATTGTTAGGGATAAAGTACCAAATAGAAACTGGTGAATTAACACAATTCCAATACCCAATTTACTTTAAAAGTATAATTAACATCAAAAAAATCAAGCATCTCAAAACCACCATCAGCTTTCTTACCACAGAGAACTTGTTGCTTCAAATGTTGATGCTTGTTTTTCCAAAAAAAATTAAACAATAAACTGTTAATTTGTTTACATGTATTATCTTGAACAAATAATGACAAAGATGCGTATATAAAATGAGACAAACCATTTGCTTTTATTAATAGCACTCTACCAAGAAAGGATAAATCTCTTTGAAGCCAATTGTTGAATATTAATTTAGCTTTTTTGATTTTAGGAAGAAAATTCATTTCTTGCCTAAGAGATATTTTTTTGGAAATTCCGAGATATTTCACATTATCTTTAATGGGTATGTTAATAACAGAGGTTTCAAGGCTATCAAACAAACAAAAAATTTCACATTTGGGGATATTTAATTTTAGACCAGAAGCCTCTGAAAAAGTGTTAATAATTTCAAGGGCCTTTGCAACCTGATTTGTGTTTTCTAAAAACAGGGTTGTGTCATCCGCAAGTTGTGAAATTCTGATCTCACGGTCAAAAATGTTCAACCCTTTAATATCAGGACTGTTTAATATTTAAAGAAATGAATTCCACAACTAATAAGAACAAAAAGGGGGACATTCCACAACCTTGCCTCACTCCCCTGTTAATAGGAAATCTATTGTATTAAATTGTAAGAGAACTGAGCTATTAATATCTTTACATAACATTCTTACCATTTTTAAAAAATTCTCTCCAAAACTAAACAACTCTAGAGCAGAAAATAAAAACTTATGCTCGATGGTGTCAAAAGCTTTGTAGAAATCTAGAAACATTACTGTTAAAACATTGCTTTAGAGTTAATATGATGTTTCATTAATTATTTCAGATAAGCCTGTTTTTAATCTCTTTGCAAGCACTAATGATACAATTTTATAATCTAAATTTAGTAATGTAATTGGCCTCCAGTTGTCAAGAGAGAGAAGATCTTTGGTATGAAGGTAATAAGGCCTTGTTTCATAGAAGTACATAAAGCCTCATTAATAATGCATTCATTGTACATTCTAAGTAATGGTTTCTTGATAATTTCCCAAAAGTATGCATAAAACTCAATAGTTAGGCCATCTGAACCCGGGGATTTACCCCTCTTCATAGACTGCATTGCTTTGGTAAGTTCAGTTAAATCGAGGTCGTTATCGCAAACTGCTTTAAAATCGCTTGAAATTACTAGAGTGAAAGGTTTCATTTTTTTGTAGAAAGGACCTTGCATAATTTTCATTATAATTTGAGCAATACAGTTTGTTAAAAAAAGAGTATATATATTTATTAATTTGACTGGGATTTTTATTAATACTATCATCAATTTTTAAAGTTACTAGACTATTCCTTTTTATATTTCTCTTTTCCAGAGCAAAAAAAATAACTGGTGTTTTTCTCTCCCATTTCCAACCATAAAAACTGAGGTCTGTTGCACATATAGAGGGTATGCATTGACGTAATTTTCCCGCCGGAACACGCCACCTGAGCTGGACTGAGTGGCAAATGAAGCAGCTGCCTGAATGAATTTAAATAGGGACGCTGCGAAAACGCGAGTAAAACAAAACGATAATCTTTTTGCTGGACTTGATATAATGTTCCTTCCTTACCAAATATCCAGTGGTCCATGGATACTGATATGCAGAATCGTGTTTCCTGACATTTATATGTGCCTGACTTCAACGCCGGGGAAATAAACAAAGCAAATTTGCCTGTGAACACATTTTGTAAATACAAAATAGGTTGGTCTAAAACCCTGGTGATCACTTATCAATGTTATATATATGGTTATATCGTCCAGCCCAAAATCTTATATCCGTGTTTATTTAAAAACATCCGGATGTGCATAATTTAAGATGGTAAATATTTAATTGTTGAGTTGTCAATATGATAACAATACAATATATAGTGCATGCTTTTACCCCAAAATTGAAAATATTAACATGTAATGCAAATCCATGTTTCACTGCCTGGAGTCCATTTGTTTCTTTGAATTACAGCAATCCATTTGCTTTTCTTTTTTGTAGCTTTCGGCAGCCTGTAAAAATATACCTCAGGTTTCTTGTCAAATCTCTTTGAACAGTCATTCGCAAAGCTCGTTTTCATTTTAGAGGTATTTTGTGTTCTGTCGCAACATTTACGCTGAAACCAATGCTGCTACTCATTCTTTTTGCCACTCAGTGGGTGGAGCTGCACTCACTCCAGCTGACAGTGATGTCACGTGCATACCCTCTTTACCCTATTGCAGTGGTTTTCAATCCTGGTCCTGGGGACCCACTGCTCTGCACATTTTGTGTGTCTCCTTTATTTAACACACCTGATTCAGATCATCAGCTCGTTAGGAGAGAGATACATGAACTGAACTGAGTGTGTCAGATAAGGGAGAAATACAAAATGTGCAGAGCAGTGGGTCCCCAGGACCACGATTGAAAACCACTGCCCTATTGCCATGAGATTGGGTTGGTTCATTCAGACTTTGCGAACGGAGAACATGTACGTACACAAGAGGCGGGATTTGTAGCATAAACCAATCACAGCCAAACACAACCAGTCATATCCAGTCACAATAGGTGCATTTGGCTTAAGGCAGCGCTGTTCAGCTCGATCAAATTCTGACTAGAAGCAGTGCATGCCAGTTAGAAATTTTCAAACGATTTGAGATGGCGCCGACGGCACGTGACTGTCACGAGTGGCATCAAAGTACCGCAATAGTGATTCGAGACCAGCCGGCTAAGGCCCCGATCACATCGAACGCGCATGTTATGTCTGAAAACGCAAGGTGCACTGCCTTTTTTTTGGTGACTTTTAAAAAATTAGCAGTGCGCAGCAGTTTTTTTATGTTGCTAGGAAACCATCAAACCATTTGATTGGACAATGGAAAAAACGTGATGACGTTAAGCGCTTTTCTGCACAGAGTTGCTTTTTTTTCAACTTCAGGCGCTCAGAGCGCTCCTGCCAAAACGTGAGGCGCCGGCAGCGCATATACAGCACTCAGAACGCTCACTGCCAACCGAAAACAATTCAAAAAAGGCGCCTCGCACTGCACAAAATGCATTCTGTCTGACTGGGGCCTAACTGGCCTCCGCAGAGAGCGGCTGCACAAGCTTTGATGACGTAACAGCTGTTTCACGATTGTTCAGATTCACCGCATGACAACGATCACGTGTGTTTCGTGTTTATTCCAAGTTTTTTAATTCCAATAATTGCCACAAATCTGTGTTTTTAGAACAGTATAAGCTTTTTTGTAGTCAAATCTGTAGTCAAGTTTATCATGAAACATGGATAATATACCCCTACTTTATTAGTATTTAAATAGTATATGTTTATGCTAAACTATATTCTTGAACAGATGGCACTGTATTAAGCAGTATAATAAAAGGTGTTTCTGTTGGTCATGAAAACATTTCTGAAACATTTGTTTATTTGACAAATGGTGCATTTTATTCACTTCATCTGTAATGGAGTACGCAAACACTGCGTGAGCGTCACTACCGAGAGCTGAAAGTGTCCGACTTGACGTGTATGTTTTCAACTCCACCCCCATCTGCAACCAACTGATCTCGTTGACTGCCATCTGTAGCCGTGCTTCGAGTCGAACAGACCTATTGCCTCCTCTCACGTGACTTTCCCCAATTCATTCTTAATTACCCCCCAGTAAACCCATGGCAACCCAAGACAGAGGGTCTCTTAAAACTCAGTGGGCTCAGGGGAGGCGAGAAACATAACTCCCACTGTAACTTTACCTGCTGGTGTTGCTATTGGACAATGTTTCTTTAGAAAAACAAGTGATTTATACTCTTTATAATGTTATGTTTTATAATATTGGCGAAGAACAATTTTTATACTACAATATTTGCCTCCTTGGAGGAAACGGCGCTGGCCTGTATAGTGAAAGGGCTTTGTTTTGGATAAAAGCATCTGCTAAATGAATAAACGAATGAATATCAAAAAGTAGCAGCAACAAATAGAGGAAGAACGTCTTATTAATCCCACTGCTTTTATGGGTGTGGTGTTCACAGCAGCGTCCACATTTTTTGGCATGTTTATTGTGTCAGTATGCATATTTAGAGCTCTGCCTAACAATGCCAAAAGAGCACACCTCATTTAGCTCGGCCCGCATCTGTCAACATGCTACAGAACAGCACGCATTTGCTGAAATCATGCAAAGCACCAGGCAGCACTGTACATGATTGATGGTGCTGTCCACATGTCGGTTTCTCCTCTAACTTTAGTAAATCACCTATCCAAAGGGGCCTTTAACAGGCCATTAACACACAACACTGACACAATCCATCTTCACAGTCACACATGCTCACAAATCCTCTTACGCTCTGTACAAGGATGTTGTCATTTACTTTTGAAATATATATTTGGGAAATATATGGATAAGAAATATTGTCAGGACAAAGAGCTTGGGATAAAACAGGTAAAAAAATCATCAGTTCTGACCGATTTTCAATCTTAACTGTCAGCTGTAGGCTAGAAGACAAACTAATCTCAGCTAACGGTTTATGCTGCAATAAGAAACCTAAATTCAGAGGGACCTGTATGCTATATAATTTTATGACTAATGGAGCTAGAACAGCAGGTGGTACACAAATAAATAATACATGTGTAAAATCACTTTCAGGCAAAATTAATTTTGGTTAGGACAACGAGTGAAGTACGAAAACCAAGCTGCAAACAAATTCAGACTTACAGACACCAAAAATGTGCTTGATTTGGGAACGTTAATTGAAATATGCTATACTGTATGTATGCATGAATAGTTGACTCTTCTACAGCGTTCAGTATCTCCTAAGATAGTAATTTAGCAGCTCCAGCCATTAGTAGATCCTACCAGCAGGAGGCACTAGCAGACTGCAAAACAATTGAGCATGATTCCACTTTTCTTCCAAAATTCACTCTGTTTGTACATCTTGATTAAGAGCAGGTGCAATTTAGTCATGATATATAAGGAATGACTCATCTTAAAGCAGCATGTTGGTTTAATAAAAATCAGCAAGTCATCATCTATTCCCTTTGGTCAATCTGGCTCCACTATTATGCCTTTCAAATCTCATTTATAATTTAGTTTGGATGTTCATCATTCAAAAGCTACAGGATTTGTAAAGGAGATCACGTATAGCACACTTCACCTAGGCGAAGAATAAATTATTATTAATCACTAATATAAAAAATGTTCAAAGATGGTTTAAAACAGAAAGCTGTAAATTCTTCTGCTCACAGTGCTGTGTGTACTGATAACTGGAATCAGAAGTATGAGAAAAGACGACTATAAATAAATAAATATTTATCCTTGGATTTTTACAGAAAGACTCTTTAGAGTTCACAGCCCAGACGAGCAATTTCGTCTATTAGAAAGTCTACATCCTTCCTCTGAGTGGCTGGGTTAGAGAAAACACAACGGAAGAAATTCACTTTGTCTTCCAGAGGTTGATAGCCAATCATTGTGAATCCTTCCTCCATCATCTTTGTCTTGATTTGTGGAGCCACCTGTGGGAATTTATGTTAAAATAATGTCAGCTTGCTAGCAGATGATTGGAACAGCTCTGTAAATAACTAAAGGGTGACTGGTTAATTAAGAAATGAAAAGATCATTCATTTCCTGACTCACCATATGAAGTTCTCTGTCTCGCTCGGGGCCTGGAGGAATGCTTTGCAGTCGTTTTGGGAGATACCAAAAGCAGACATTGCTGTGTTCAGGCTGAAATAATACATGAAATCATAAAGTGATATTTTACAGTTGAGGTCAAAAGTTTACATACACCTTGCAAAATCTGCAAAATGTTAATTATCTTACCAAAATAAGCGGGAAATGAATGTTATTTTTTATTTAGTACTGACCTGAATAAGATATCTCACATAAAAGATGTTTACATATTGTCCAAATGACAAAATAATAGTTGAATTTATAAAAATACTCTGTTCAAAAGTTTACATACGCTTGATTTTTAATACTCTGTTGTTACCTGAATGATCCACAGCTGTGTTTTTTTTTTTTTTTTTTTTGTTTAGTGATCCCTTGTTTGTCCTGAAAATTCTAATAGGTCTATTAGATCCCACAAATTATTTGGTTTTTCAGCATTTTTGTGTATTTGAACCCTTTCCAACAATGACTGTAAGGTTTTGAGATCCATCTTTTCACACTGAGGACAACTAAAGGAATCATATGCAACTATTACAGAAGGTTCAAACACTCACTGATGCTCCAGAAGGAAAAATTATGCATTAAGAGCCAGGGGTGTAAACTTATGAACAGAATGAAGATGTGTAGATTTTTCTTATTTTGCCTAAACATCTTATTTTTTTTTTTCATTTAGTACTGCCCTTCCGAAGCTACAGAATATTTTTACATGTTTCCCAGAAGAAATCTGATCAGGAAGAATCCTGATCTTCCTGATAATTTATCCTGATCTGATTTATCTAACTTCTGAAGCATCAGTGAGCATTTGAACCTTCCGTAATAGTTGCATATGAGTCCTTAGTTGTCCTCTGTGTGAAAAGATGTATCTCAAAATCATACAGTTACTGTTGGAAAGGGTTCAACAACACAAAAATGCTGAAAAACCAAAGAATTTGTGGGACCTAAAGGATTTTTCTGAAGAACAGCAGGCAGGTCAACGGTTAAACAAACAAACAAACAAACAAACAAACAAACAAACAAAAACACAGCTGTGGATCATTTTAGGTAACAACACAGTATTAGGAATCAAGGGTATGTAAACTTTTGAACAGGGTCATTTTTATAAATTCAACTATTATTTTATCTTGTGGACTATATGTAAACATCTTTTATGTGAAATATCTTTTTAGGTCAGTACTAAAAAATATGCATTTTGTATGATCCCTCTTATTTTAGTATTTTGCAGATTCTGCAAAGTGTATGCAAACTTTTGACCTCAACTGTATGTAGCGCAGACAGGTTACCAAAATTCACCGACAGGTTACCAAAATTCAAATTTCATTCAACAATTTTCATGGCACTTACTTTTGCTTTGAAGACAAGCTGAAAGTCTGTTCTTCTCTTTAGCTTATAGTAAAGATACTCTGCATTTTCCAAGCAGTGGTTGATCTGTGCTTCAAAACCCTCAGAACCCTACAAAAAATTTATTTAATATTCACTTTCTCTATAAGAAAAGAAAAAAAAACCCTGTTTGGATGGTTGTGCTTCAATGTTTAGAGCTGTTTTTTTCATTTTGACATATTTAAGTCTTTGAAATTTTTGAATCACTCTGTAAAATGCTTTGTAGCCTCTTTTGGGTATTGTGTGAGACACAAAAGAGAAATAAACATTTTAAAGGCTCTCTGACAGAAAAGAATAATACAATATGGTAATATAAAAGAATAAATAAAATGTTTTTTTTCTTAAATAATTGGGGTACAATTTCTATTTTTTAAACAATCTTTTATCTGTACTTGATTCTTCTTCTCTTCTCCACAAAAAAAGCATTTAATGTAAGAGATAAAGTGTGAACAAAGCCCGACAGACTGGATGTACATTATCCCACTTATTATACAGCTACTTGCCACAAAACTAAATAATTAGACACAAAATTATTGATTTGAGTTTAAATATTTGAACGGAAAGCTTCCTTAAAGAAACCAGATGCTAGCAAGTGGCAAGTTCAAACTAGATGGAATTTCACCACATTAATAATAATGGCAATAAAAGACACTGATTTAAGATGAAACTGTAACCAGTTTGTTAGTTACCTTACAATCATCACAAAATGGCAGCAGCCGTATTTGTATAAAACAAGAAAGAGAAGGTCTATGACACCAGGATGACATAATTAAATAATTGTACACAGAATGCTGATTTGACTTTTAATATTTTATTAGCCAACCAAAAGCAAAGCTTCACAACTGCAGCTGACTGCAGCATGAGCCTGCTATTCATTTTTTACCAGTTGTTTTTGAAATGTGTGTGTATATATATATATATATATATATATATATATATATATAATTATATATTATAATTTTTTTTTTCCACTCTGGGAGCTGTTATTTTTTCAGATCACATTTCTGATGGTGGTTGAAAACACATTTAGTTTGAATAAGGAGGCTGTCTGTCATACCTTTGCCTTCCACATGAGCCACAGTTTGAAGACGTCTACGTGCCGTCCACACTGAATGGTTTTGTCCCCAGTGTCGTAGGACACATCATAATGCTTGTCAGGTTGGAAGAGATACTCGGCACACAGCTGATTACATTCCTGCAGGAGGCCCTGAAAACAACACATATCCTTAACATAGCCTTGGTTTTCTATACCTCCTCAAGCGTCAGTGACTCTTTGCAGCCTGTTGTGACAGTGTATGTGCTCCTGGTTTGCCCTGAGCAGGAAAGCTGCCCACTGTTCTTGACAAAAGCCTTGAATCCTAGAAGTTCTTTGACTGTCTTGCATGCTCTGCAGTCTGCATCATTTGTGTTCAGATACTGATATTAAGATCCAACTGTGCCACTCAGGAAAATTGAGGGAAAAATACAACCATCACAAAAGGCTGACACTATCGACACTGAGGCACAATCAAGGACATGTCCTTCTGAACAAAATCAATTTGTGTAAATTCACATAATCATCACCCATACCCTCAGTGGGATGCTTAAGTTTACTGCATTTTACAAATAAATCCTAATTTAATCATGACAAACTATATATTGTTGAAAGGTCTAAGACTTTCAAGTAGATATTTTACCATTTTTTTGTGTTACAAGTTATGTAGGAAAAGTAATAGATTAATTAATGACACGAGTGCACCTCAAAAATTACTTAATAACAAGAGTTCTGACCTTTGTCACTAAAAGACTTTCTTCGTTGCCTTTTTCGTTGCCTTCGTTGCCTTTTTCTATCACGCTTTAGAAATCATAAGAAATTATATATCACTTGAAAACTTAAAATCTCGAAATTCATCCTTCGAAAACCATTTTAAAATCAGACATTGCATTACCATGGAAAATGTACATCAAAATCATATTACAAAATGCTTTCGTTCATGAATTATAAAGAATTAAGTTTGAATACTGCATTTTCATGTCTATGTTCAAAAATGGGAGTGACTAGTTAAGTAAATTTATGTTATGCAGTTTCTTCAGAGCAGTAATAAATTAAAATATAGCTGCAAGCAGCGACTGCCAGGGTTCAAGTGCTTTAAGGCATTTAAGCACATCTGCAAAAAGTCCTTAAAACTTTGCACGCCTGTTTAGAATCACCTGTCTCATATGCACATCAGGTTTTGTGAAGTTTTGAGTTTTCTTTTAGGCTTTATAGGATTTGGGATTCATTCGTACAGGCCCCTTTTCTAAACGACGCCATTATAACTTCCCAAAAGCTTTTTTTTTTGAGTAAAAAACCTAGGACTAGTTTTTTACATCTTCTGTCATTTAATAAACTATTTGATTGACAGCAGTGGTTCTAGAGGCAAAGTTGGCCAGAATGAGAAGTTCTATCATATTATATGAATATCGCGTCTATGTGTGAAAAACCACATGCACAATCATTTACACCATTGAAAAACACAATATTGCCCTCCAGTGGCCGAATTCTTTAAAATTTCTCACAGACCTTTGGGGCCGTGAGTCAAACAGGCCAACCAAGTTTCATTCCAGTCAGCCTCAAACTTCATCGGCCAAAGGCGGCCATGTTTTTTTGAGATACACAAATGTCCTTATAGACACTTGTGGCACTTTGGACCAAGAGAGTGAACAACGATTTTCATGTTGATAGGACAGATGGTTGCGTAGGTAAAGGCATTTTTATAGTGCCAACAAGTGACCAAGCTCTTCAATTTTTGTCCTGCGACCTCAGATTGAGGTCTTACATAAATATCTTGAGTTTGGCGAAGATATCGCATTCCGTTCAGGAGTTATAGGCCTTTTACTAAAAGTGGCCCTGCCCCTTTTTAAGTTATTTTTGTTTTGATAATTATTGTTATTCACTCTCCAGAGAAGATTCCTGCACTGGTTTGGTTACGATTGGCAATTATGAGCAATTTTTGATTGCTGTAGCGCCCCCATCAGGCCGATTGGGGAGAGTCTTGGTGACATTGTAGGGAGTGTAAATACTACCATCCCTCCAAGTTTCAGGTCTGTACAGCTTAGGGTATGGTCTGATCAGTTTTTTACGTGGAAATCGCTGATCTGTGACCATTCTAACAATTACAATAGTGTTTCAGTGCTATGCGCTTGAACCCCTATAAATGATTTTTTTTTTTTTTTTTTTTTTTACATTTTATCTTATACATTTATTATTCATTTATTCTTAACATCATAGATTAAACTCTCCAGCTCAGCTCACCTTCTGTTTCACTAGAATAGTTGAGCACTGCAGTGGGACGCCCATCATCTTGTGTGGGTTCCAGGTCACGGAATGGGCTCTGGATGCAAGCATATAAATAGACTGATGATGTTAGATGTTGAAATAATTCCACCAATTTAAAGTACACAATCAAAATATAAAATTATTTTTTAAATGGAGGTGAAAGTGGAGGTGGAATCTATTAGACAGAAACTTTTTATCCATTTGATGTCTTCTAGGAACAAGCTGTAATTGCAGGTTCCGACCAACCATGAGTACAAAAGAAATGAAAAGTAAGAAAGTTTTTAGGCTGATGGGGGTTGAGTGGGTTATATGTTTTAACACAGGCTCACAGAGTAAATGTCAATGTGCTTTCACCACACTCCTTTTGGAGTTGAAATTGTAAAGAAATTACGTGAATTATCCTGCAGAACACCAGACGTAATGGCAACGAAGGCGGCACTTTGTGTTGATTAAATGAAAATGAAACAGAGGGATGTGGAAGAAGCATCCAGAGAATTGACTGCTGACATTTAAGGTAGATAAAGCTGCCCATGTTCACGTTAACCAACCAACACTAAAAAGTATATATGCAAATCTTTAATATATTGCTGTTTTATTAGTAGAGAGTTGCAAGCTGTGCAAACAGTCACTCCATTATTGTTCTGTGGCACACAGTAAATTTGCAAGCATCAAGATTCAATCTCTGATAGGAATTAAATTAAACTTTTTTTGGAGTTAAACATTGCTTATGCCAAAGCATAATATCACAAGACAATGATATCTGCACACCTAACAGCTAAATGGAGTGAATGTTGCTTTGTTTCCCAGTTAATGTTAATGCATTTAGCAGAGGCTTTTATCCAAAGCGATTTGCACTGCACTCAAGGTATAAATGTCATCACTTCATGAATTTCCGGTGAATTAAACCCATGACCTTGGCATTGCTTACACCACAGAGCAACACATTATACAATCAAAATGATTAATTTAGGTTACCTTTCAATTCCTTGCAGTTTCACACGATGTTTGTTGGACAGAAGCAAGCCTCCACCCCAAGCAGCCTACATAAGGTGAGAGCATTAAAGCTGCATCATTCTGACCAGGGGTAGGCAAATTTGGTCCTAGAGTTTAGCTCCAAACCTGAAAAAAACCTTGCATGCCTATAGAGGGTTTGCACTTAACTTCACAATTTGGTCAGTTACCCGGATGCGTGGCCATATTGGCGATACTCGGATGTAAAAAACAGCATGGATTGCACAGTTAATGTACTACTGAATATGTTGTTCTGCTAATTTATGTTGTCTAAATTATGGAAAAAACATGTGGAAGCTGCTAAAACATAGAGAAGGACGTAGTAAGCTGAGTTTGTCAATATTTTGACAAACTAAAGTTAATAGGCGGTAAAGATACGTACAAGCCGTATTAATTGAGATATAAGCCAAATATTTGACCTTCCTGACTGGAAATTATAAGAACGAACACAAATGTTGTCAAGATTCTTGCCCTGGAAGTCAGTTTAGTTTGGCCAACCACAAACACCTTTTGGTTCCTCAAGAGTTTTTTTGCACTCTTCTCCTTAATTTGTTATAACTTTTGGTAGTCTATAGTACTCCAAATGTTTTTCACGGTCCGAATTGGTACAGCCCAAAACATTACAATAATTTATCATTTTCAGCGGCAATAATCAGCGAAATATGCAAGTTTTGTTCGGTTCACTGGCATTGTTTATGTTCTGCCAATATGGCCGATCGATGGCACGTCATAAAAACACTCTATAGCCTTAGTAATCCTGAAGACACTGATTAGCTTGTTCAGGTGTGTTTGATGATGTTCTAGGAGTTCTAGGACCAAACTTGCCTACCCCTGATTTTGACTATATTTAATAAAATGTACCTAATAAGATAAAACGCATTACATCCACATGCATCCACAGGCCATGGTGTTCACAAATGTCTGCTATTTCATTCAGAGGATCAAAGGCTCCATAAACTGTGGTTCCTGCTGTCGCGTTGACATAAAAAGGCATCAAACCCTGTAAACGGCAAACAGGGATTACACATACACATGCATTCAATAAGCCAACAAATTTGGTGTTACATCAAGTTTTTGGTATGGCATAGTGTACAAGCTAAATGTAGAAGACACAACATATCACACACTTAAAGGAACACTCCACTTTCTTGAAAATAGGCTCATTTTCCAACTCCCCTAGAGTTAAACAGATTCAGTAATTTATGCTAAGCTATGCTAAAAGTGCTAACGGCAGACCCGGAGATTGGCTGAAATGGTAGAACTCACCTGTTTAACTCTAGGGGAGTTAGAAAATGAGCCTATTTTCAAAAAAAAGTGGAATGTTCCTTTGAAAGTGCAGTATGTAAGCTTGACAGCTAACGGTTGAAATGGGTACTGTAGTCCAAAATCAAAATATTGGAGAGAACCATTTCTACCGCTTTCTCCTACTCAAACTCGATGCTCACACGAGTTTGCCAGATTGAGAACATGCGACTAGCCTTGCACTGTAATTTGATGAGTTTTAATGTTCCTTTGCTCATAGATCATTGTGCAGTATGTAATATTGCCAGCTAGTGGTTGAAATAGGTGCTCCAATTATGTCCTGGAATCTGCCAGAAATGCAGATTTTAGAGTAGAATTACTGGCATATTATGTTATTTTTTGGCTTAAGAAGAGTCAAAAACTTACATACAGCACCTTCAACAAAAAATTGATAAAGAAACAATTTTCACTTGTTTGTAGTCATTTGTAGTAAAACAGCAAGTAAAACATTAAGGGCCAGATTTACAAACAGCTTGTGTCAGTGCAATCCGTCTTTTGGCGTTAAAATAGTACTGTCAGGATTTACTAAAGATGCACAGTAAAGAATTAGCGCTGAAAAGGTGTGGACACAGTTATTTTTGTGCCTGAATTTATTGAATATGAATTTGTAGGAGTTTCCCTTTGAGACACAAATTTATAGGAGGAGAGTATTATAATGAATCACACAATGTGACTCCTACAAATAGATTGGGCTGGTCATTATGGAAATAATCTGTCTTTGTCTGCGTCTTTAATGTGTGCATTGTTAGTAAATCACATGCAATTTTCCCCCTTTATCTGTGCTTTTATTTATGGAATTGCGCTCTAATTTGGCCTGTTTAGTAAATCTGGTCCTAAAATAAACATAAAATTTGAAAATCAGGCCTTAACAAGAAAGGATCATTTAGTTTTTTTCTGCTTTCGAATGTCATGTTTAATTCAGTGTTACTGTTTCTTTGTAATTTGTAATGCTGTTTCTCAGTGTATGAGCAAAAGTGTTGTTGACCTGAATATCAGGTGTGTGACTACGTTCTAGCTGCTGGGCTATAGACTTGAATTTTTTCCACTTATGATGAATTTTGATATGTTTACTGCAGAAATTTACATTTCAATAGCAGTTAATTTAATATGGCATGGCTGACCTGACGTGCAAGATCATTTTAGGGAAAAAAATCATATGTAAAGTACAAAAATTCCTATTTATGACCATTTATTATATTGCGGGATATATTCATAATATTCAGTTAGGACAGATAAACCTCTCACTTTGCTGTTTTGCATGTTAAAGCCTGCAACTTGAAGTGGGAGAACCGACATTTCTATTTTACAGAATCTGAAGGTATCTGAATAATGAGGTAATCTGAATCTGAATCTCGCTGTAACTCACATTTCGTGTATATTGCTTTTGGCAATAATGAAAACATGAAAACAATCACAACTGTTTCTGAGTTCTCACTGAAGGGCTATTCAGTATGATGTATTTCTACTGATTTGATAAGTTTGGCTGAGAAGCAGGTATGAAATTATAATTAGCCATACAGTTTTTTCACCTTAAACTTAAACGAGAAGTTCACTTCCAGAACAAAAATGTACAGATAATTTACTCCCCCTCTTGCCATCCAAAATGTTAATGTCTTTCTTTTTTCAGTCAAAACGAAATTATGTTTTTTGAAGAAAAAGTTCAGGAATGTTCTCCATTATAGTAAACTTTTGTGGTGCCCGCAAATTTTAACTTCCAAAATGCAGTTTAAATGCAGCTTTAAACAATCTAAACTATCCCAGTCGAGGAAAAAGGGTTTCATCTTGCAAAACGATGGGTTAATTTCTAAAAAATGTATGATTTATATACTTTTTAACCTCAAACACTCTTCTACATCTTCAAACATCTTGTCTAGCTCTGATTGAACTCTGTGTATTTCAGTTCATGACAGTTAGGGTAGGTCGAAAAACTCCTGTCTTGTTTTCTCCTCCAACTTCAAAATCGTCCTACAAGGCTGTTTTACGTTTTTTAATAAAGGGTGCTTGACCCTCCTTGCGTTTTCACTTTGTAAACACTGGGTTGGTACTTCTGCAGCAATTTAGGATGATTTTAAAGTTGGAGGAGAAAATGAAATGTGAGTTTTTCGACATACCCTAGCTGTATTGACATGAATGGTATGCGCAGCGTAGAGACCAAAACAAAACAATGTCATGAATTAGAAGTACAAAACGAGGATTTGTTAAAAAAAAAAGTGTCCTATGTAATCCACCCGCAACAGCTTTTGTGTACGACTAAGCTTTTGTTTAATTTTAATTTTAATTTTTGTGTGAACTAACCCTTCAATTAACTTTCACACACTTTCAACACACACAAACTTCATAAAGCAGACTTGAGTTATTAGTTGTAAAAAAATATGGGGTATAGGACTTTCATACAGCATAAAGAGCCTAGTTTTTATTCATGTTAAATTCAATATGGTGACTAAAGTCTATCATATGAAATGTTGCATGTTATACAATACCAGTCAAAAGCTTTTGAACAGTAAGATTTTTAAGTTTTTTTTTTTTTTTTTTGTTTAAGAAAACTCTTCTGCTCACCAAGCCTGCATTCATTTGATCCAAAGTACAGCAAAACAGTAACATTTTGAAATATTTTTTTACTATTTAAAATAACTGTTTTCTATTTAAATATATTTTAAATATAATTTATTCCTGTGATTTCAAAATTGAATTTTTAGCATGATTACTCCAGTCACATGATCCTTCAGAAATCATATTATGAATATATCCCGCAAAAAACGTGTTATTTTTTCAGGTTTCTTTGATAAATAGAAAATTCAAAAGAACAGCATTTAAGATATCTTAGAAATCTTCTGTAACATTGTAACATCTTTATCCTCCCTTTTGATAAATTTAAAGCATCCTTATTAAATAAAAGTATTAATTTCTATAATCCCCATGACTCCAAGCTTTTGAGTGGTTTAGTGTATAATGTTACAATGTTTTATTTCAGATAAATGCTGATCTTTAAATCTTTCTGTTCATCAAAGGACCAGTTAGTTTTTTCTGCTTCAGAATGTTATGTTTAATTAAGTGTTACTTGCTGTTTCTTTGTAATTTGTAATGCTGTTTCTCAGTGTTGTTGACCTGAATATCCGGTGTGTGACTAGGTCCTAGCTGCTGGGCTATAGATTTGATTTTTTTCCACTTATGATGAATTTTGATATGTGCACTGCAGAAATGTACATTTCAATGGACATTAAATTAATATGGCATGACTGACCTGACGTGCAAGATCATTTTATGGGGAAAAAAACCCAGATGAAAAGTACAAAAATTCCCATTCATGACCATCTATTATATTGCAGGATATATTCATAATATTCAGTTAGAAAAGATAAACCTCTCACTTTGCTGTTTTGCATGTTAAAGCTTGCAATCTAAAGTGGCAAAACCGGTATTTATATTTTAATAGTTGCAAATTGAAGGTGACATAACTATCTCGCTGTAACTTACATTATATTGCTTTTGACAATAATGAAAACATGGAGAGACACAAGGGGAATAAAATCACAATTATTTCTGAGTTCTCATTGAAGGGCTATTCACTATGATACATGATCACATGTATCAAAATAATTAAAAATAATAACAAATGTTTTTGAGCAGCAAATCAGCATATTAGAATGATTTCTGAAGAATCATGTGACACTGAAGACTGGGGTAATGATGCTGAAAATGGCTTTGATCACAGGAATAAATTAAATTTTAAAATATATTCAAATAGAAAACAGTTATTTTAAACAGTGTAAAATATTTCAAAATGTTACTGTTTTTGCTATACTTTTGATAAAATAAACACAGGCCTGGTGAGCAGAAGAGACTTCTTTAAAAAACATAAAAAAAAACTTCCTGTTTGAAAAATTTTGACTGGTAGTGTCTGATGGTAAATGGTGGGAAGCTGAAAACAAAGTTTTACAATATAAATAATCAGCTCAAAGTTGGCTAATTTTACTAACCTTAGACTTTGCTGCCTCAATGCTGGAGTTCAATTCTAATGAGATCATCTTCCCCCTCACAGAGAAAAACCAAAGAGTAAAGTATTAATCTTGGTAAACTGGACAATGATGAATTCATGATTCCATCCACCAGGCTTACCTTTCGTCACATTTGACGAGTATAACGTTTTCCGAGCCGATGCCGAGAACCGCTGCAGACTTCTTGATTGAATAATGACTCTAATAAGGAAAGCGTATGTTAAAGATGCACAGGCAAGCAGATAACATGATCTGACCTTTTGCTTTACCATAACAAGACATGAAATATTCGAATTAACATCAGTTTATCAGTACTTTAAAAAAAAACACTGCTTTGACACGTAACGTCTGACCTCCCAATCAGTGGGTCAGGAGGTAATAGCTGAAATGTGTTGTGCTATGTGTCTCATTGAGTAAGTGGAACTGTCACAGCATCCCCGCTGAGAGTGGAGGAAGCAGTAATGAGATCATGTACGTGCGCGGAGGTGAACAGTGCCAGGCGTGGTATCGCAGACATCCCGTGGGTCTTCACCGCCGGAAAGAGATGAAACCTCGCCAACAACACACTGTACAGATTGGACATGGTGCCTCCTGCGGAGAAAGCCATTAGCTGTTTAATGAAATACTAATGATGGAAAAGTTCCAATGTTCATTTTTCAAAAACACAAATATATGCTTCCTGTATTTTTGTGCTTTCAGCTTATTACCAGGACAAAAGATGCCATCTCCATCTTCCTCTGGCCATCCAATAATTGAATGCATTTTTCTCAGAACTACTTCCTCCATCAGTATAAAGACCGGGGATATTTCATAAGTGAACCTGTAAACAAGGAAGAACTTAGACTCATATGTGCCCTAAAGAGCTGTAGAAGAAATGTGACTTTGCTGGAAATGACAACTTTGCTTTGCTGGAAATGGAAAATGGAAATGGAAAAGCTATTTTCTACATGCATTTTAATGATTATTTTTACCTCATACTTGTTAATGACTTAAAACTCGCAAAATACTGCAAGCGTACATTCAGATCTGCCTTCATCCACTCAATTATGTCATTAATTTCTCACCCTCATGCCGTTTCCAAACCCGCAAGACCTTTATCTTCGGAACACAAATTGAGTCACTTAGTCACAGAAAAAAATAATAAATTCACAGAAGGTGGTCAAGTCAAGCATTCCGTGACAGATATATCGTTAACAGCTGGTCTATGTGGTAATATATATATACAAGACATCCAAACGCTCACTTATCATTCAGCAACCTCAAATATAAATCTCAAAAAATGTGCGCTATTGAAGCTAGCGGAGTGTGGAAGCTGAATAGTAGCGTGCATGACAGATGGAGGCGCTGGCGCAGTCTCTTAAAATACCCTGTAATTTTAGGTTATCCAAATAAAAGTAATACATCTTTTGAATCTGTGGAGATTCTACATTTACAGCAGGGCTCTATGCTTACTTTTTTCCTTAGGAGCACTTGTACTCCTAACTTGAGCACAGTCAAAAATTTAGGAGCACCTTCTAATCAGTAATCAAATAACCTGAAAATGTGCCTTTCCATTACGAGGTGATATTTGACTCAAAGTGATTTACAGGGGATTTTTTGTTTTTACCTTTGTAATGGCATTTTTGGCAGCTTTATTAAAAGTATGTCATCTTTTATGTCAATTTTCTAAAAAAATATATATATATTTTAAGCTTTTTTTTTTTTTTTTTTTCTAATTAAAACAACAAAACCAGAACAGGTAGAATAAGAATATGTTATCAATCAAATGAAATCAGTATTAACAAAATTTATTTGTACTACAGAGGTGGCACAGAAGAACACAAAAGTGGCTTGTAGGCGTATTTTCATGTTTAATGAAGCTCAGAGGTAGCATGAGTGCAATCAAATTCATAAATGTATGTGATTATTTACATAACATTTTGAATACAGAAATATTAAATGCTTTAATTAACTTAAAACATATTTTAAAGCGAAAACCTGCCAATGGGGGTCAGTAAATCACTGATTTAATTACTGAATCATATAATTCTTTTGATTCGTTTGAACGGCTGATTCGTTAAGGGATAAAGTGACTGTCTTAATGAATGGGAAATTGAATCGTTGATTCGTTTAAAAGCGCACGTTCCTTCATCAATGAAACAACGCTGTGTTTGAATGGAGATGCGCAGCGGCTCAGTTGTGACTTCTTTCAGACCATTTTTGATGACGAAATAGAGCAAAATCAGGCAATAGGGTTATAGTCAGACAATGTAAGTCACTTAATATTAACTTCTTGTTTATTTTACTATTGTATTAAATCAATACCTTATTTACAAACTATCTTAAAAATCATTAAAATCTGTCACTCATCTTAGTTCATCGCAATCTCGCGAAGTTCCATTATAATCAATGAAGCTCTCTACACTGCTCAACGAATCTCTTATTTAAACTCTCTCTACACTTTGTTTGTGAAAGGACTCGTGAAGTATGTCCGTGATACATTACTCAACGTTGCAAAAACACGTAGAAACCTTTGAAGCTCCCCTCAGCACAAACACAAATATGCTGTTCGGGTTACTCGCACATGGTACTATAGTACCATATAGTACCTATAGGTACTAGTCCTAAATATTTTTTCATAGTCGCACGCAGTAGTTTTTAGTCGCAAATGCGAGTAAAATGGTCGCACTGTAGAGCCCTGATTTACAGTCATGTGAAAAAGTTAGGACACCCTATTGAATTGTATTGTTTTCTGTATCAGGACATCATAAAACATTATCTGTGAGGTCTTAACATTTGGAAACAAAAATTCTCAGATAAATCAGATAAATCACATTGTCATTATTTAATTAACAAAAATAAAGCCAAGATGGAAAAGCCATGTATGACAAAGTTAGGACACCCTGCTTAAATTGCCTGTAGATCCACTTTTAGCAGTAATAACTTGAAGTAATAATTTCCTGTATGACTTTACCAGTCTATTATATCGTTCTGGGGGAATTTTGGCCCACTCTTCTTTACAACGTTGCTGTAGTTTATTGAGGTTTGTGGGCATTTGTTTATGGACAGCTCTCACCACAGCATTTGAGTCAGGATGAGGTCTGGACTTTAACTGGGCCACTGCAACACCTTGATTCTTTTCTTTTCAGACGTTCTGGTGTAGTTTTGCTTGGGATCACTGTCCTGTTGCATGACCCAATTTTGGTCAAGCTTTAGCTGTCGGACGGATGGCCTCACATTTGACTTTGGATACTTTGGTATACAGAGGAGTTCATGGTCGCCTCAATGACTGTGAGGTCCCCAGGTCCTGTGGCTACAAAACAAGCTCAAAATCATCAGCCCTCTACCTGCATGTGTGACTTTTGATATGAGGTGTTTGTGCTGATATGATCTACAGGTTTTCACCAAACTTTACACTGTGAATTATGGCCAAACATCTCCACTCTGGTCTCATTCAAAGGACATTGTTTTAGAAGTCTTATGGTTTGTTTGAATGCAACTTTGCAAACCTAAACCATGCTTTTTAGATTGAAGAGGTTTTCTTCTGGCAAGCCTTCCAAAAATGCCATACTTGTCCCATATTTTTCTAATTGTACTATCATGAACTTTTCCATTTAAAATGTTAACTGAGGCCTGTTGAATCTGTGGTGATGTTCTTGGGTTGTCTGCCAATTCTTTGAGTATTACATGGTCTTGGGGTGAACTTCCTGGGACGTCCACTTCTGGGACGATTGGTGTCTGTCTTGAATGTCTTCTGCTTGTGGGTAATCTTTCTCACTGTGGTAAGATGGACTTCAAAGTGTTTGGAAATGGCCGTGCTACTCTTCCCAGATAGATGGCAGCAACAATTGCTTCTCCAAGATCATTGCCGATGCCTTTTCTTTTTGGCATTGTGTTAACACACACCTGCAAGCTCCAGTCCAGCAAACTGCCGAAATGTCTGCTTTTATAGATATGCTAACTCTTGCTGATGGTCAGTTAATCAAAGGCATTTGATTAGCACTGCCTAACTGCTATTTACCCTCTTAAATCCTATGTTAAGAGTAAGGGTGTCCTAACGTTGTCACACATGGCTTGTCGATTTTGGCTTTATTTTTATTAAATAAATAATGACATGGTGTAATATGTCATGTATTGTTGTTCGTCAGAGGTTTTATTTTCCAAAATTTTTAGACCTGCCAAGGAACAGATATTTTTTATTATGTCCTGATACCATGGAATTCAATAGGGTGTCCTATTTACTTTTTCACATGAATTTGTGAACTCTGTATTTGTGTACACTCACAATAATAACGAAACATTGCTCTTTTGTAAAATAATGAAAGCAAGCAGGATGCGCTTTCCGCCGTCTTGGTCTCTGTAAAGTTGAGTGTGAAACTTCGAAACTTCGAATACTTGCCTTACAGACATGAAAAATATGAAATGTCTCCTGTCAAATGAACCAATTTAAATGGAAAAAGCAAATATTCTCGGATTATGTAATCTGTATGAAACATGCAGGTGCATCACTACTGCGAAGAAGACTAGTCAGTGTCGCCGAAGCAAGCCTTTTTTTGTACGCAAATAAATTAAAGCGATTAAAGGCTCATTATTATGATTTATATGGTTTATTAATAAACATGCAACTAATAGTCAACTAATGCTTAAAGGGGACCTCCTATGCAAAATTCACTTTTGCATGGTGTTTGGACATAAATGTGTATTGGCAGAGTGTGTACACACCACCCTATAGTGATAAAAATCTACCCACTTCTTTTTTTTAATCCCCATATGTCTTCCAACAACCTGTTTTCAGCATTGGTGCTAATGTGACATCATGTTAGCCACAGGCTCCACCCACAAATGTTGACAGACACTGCCGTTTTAACATAGAACCACCCCCTGAGTGAGTTGACACGGTCCGCCATTGCTGCACTAACGAGAATTTCTCCCAAGCGTTTTAGGTTCTAAAAGCTCTGCGGGAGCACAAGCTCATTTGCATTTAAAGGGACAAACACAAAAACTGTGTGTTTTGGCTCATAGCCTAAAAGTGGCAATTTTAACAAGCTATAAAAATTATCTGTAGGGTATTTTGAGGTAAAACTTCACATACACACTCTGGGGACATTAGAGACTTATTTTACATCTTGTAAAAAGGGGCATAATAGGTCCCCTTTAAAATGAACGACTGCTAGTCGACCAAAAAATCTTTAGTAGCCCTAGTAAGGACATGTAGCTTCATAAAATTAAAGCTGGACCACTCATGTCACATGGACTATTTTATCAACTAAATTGTTGGGCCTTGTACGTGGTACTTGCATTGCTGTCTACACGGCAATGCAAGTCGGAAAGCTCTTGGATTTCAAAAATATCTTAATTTGTGTTCCAAAGATGAACAAAGGCCTTACTGGTTTGGAATGACATGAGGGTAATTAATGACAGGATTTTCTTTTGGGTGAACTATCCCTTTTAAAGTTTGTGCTCAGTAGGTTTTTTTATTTTGTATTTTTTTTAAAGAAAACTGCATGAATTTGATCGAAAATGTAGTAAATTAGCATTGAAAACAGCTTAAAAACTAATTAGTTTCATCACTATACCTAATTTTATTACAACCATCCCTGGCCTCCTCTACATTAATTTTTCTCTTCATCCATAATTATAAATCATGTTGAAGAAATGAAACTCCCGTCTTACATGTTTGTATTTGCTGTCGACGTCAGCCATTCTCCTGCCAGACCAACAATGTCGAGTCCAGTTGACAGCTGGTTGAAAAATCTTGGATGACCTGGCAACATTAAAGGACAACATTAACACTCCACTAAACACAACTGCGACCTGTGTTATTCTGCTTGTTCCTACCTGTTTTAACTCCATATTTTAACGTGTCTCTGCAGTCCACCAGCAGCTGCTCCAGATTTTCCGGCTGGTCAGGGAGCTCCAAGCTGAAGCCCTCCAGACCTTCCTTAAGCTGGTGAGGATAGTGGAAATCTAGAACTTTGGAGCTGCTTTTGAATGATTTACTGATGTAGGCCAGCAAGATGTTTACCAGCTCCTGCAGGAAGTGTTTGGTTGCTTCCTCTCCATCCTCAGCAGGGAGCAGATCTGAACAACCACAAAATGCACGTCATTCCCAAGAATGATTTGTGATTCAGGTGTAGTGTGAGCACTTTATATTGGCTACAGTGAAGTTGCAAACAACATTTTGTCTCTCTGCAGCACATTAACAGGTTAGGCTGCCAATCAGTGTCTGAAGGTTATAATTTACTGTCTACCAGCATGGGATTGTCACTTCTATCTGCGGCAGCTTGTATTTGAAGCCGTTGCAACACAGTTCTGTGGTTTCATTTGCATTTTTCATTTGGAAACTGAAAAACATTTGCAAGCGTTGCTAATGAAAATAATTTGAATGCATGAAAGTATTTACTTTGGGTAATAGCTGAATAGCTGAATTAAAAATGTATCTCTTAAAAGTTTACTTTAATTTAAATCAATAATACATTTACATTTTTTCATGCGGAAAATATAGCTTAGAGTGTAAGTTATATCATTTTGTTTCATTGGAACAATATTTAAATACATAATTGAATGTCAAATCATGCTATTTGCACTTGGTTTGAACAAGTTGAACAAGTTCCAATCAAAACATTCATTACATTCGGTATCAAACTGAAAAGAGCGAAATATCCCACAATGCTAGGCCGTATTTCTTTTCAGAAATTGTTTCTAGTACCATTGTTGCACCGCAAGAGAGAAGCTCAGAC
The DNA here is from genome assembly GCA_033026305.1 of Cirrhinus molitorella. Taxonomy (NCBI): domain Eukaryota; kingdom Metazoa; phylum Chordata; class Actinopteri; order Cypriniformes; family Cyprinidae; genus Cirrhinus; species Cirrhinus molitorella. Next base: position 21,115,601 of record CM065124.1, on the reverse strand, counting down.
ATTTCACCACCCTTTCATCGGAGTATTTGCTGTACCTTTGCTGTGGATGCAGCTGAAGTCATGGGCTATGCTTCCACTATCATATTTCAGGTCGTCATCAGCGTTTCCTAAAGAACCTCTGTCCTGTTTGCTCTTGCCTAAATGCTGCCTATCAGCCTGCGTTAAATCCATAATGTCTCCTGGAGACCTACACAAACATCAACATACAAGCTCAAACGCGACAGACACAGATACCAATTATTTTACTATTAGTTTTCACATTATCCATGTAATAGTTTGTGTATGCTTTATTTTATTTCATCTCTACTTCATTTCGCAAACAACTTTTAATAGTTTTAGTTAACAATAATTACACTGAAAGAATCACACAAACACAACTTCAAAAAGACATTATACCACTTCAATAAAAATTGAGACTTATTGAGCCACTTATTTAAACATGAGCACCAATCACTGATCATGTTAACAAAAATTACTGTAGAGAATCATTCGTAATTGTATAGTGTAGCAAAAATAAAAGTACTGAATGGCATTCTGTTATGTTATAATACATAAAGAAAACAAAGCAACAACAGTAGGTCAGTGTATTTTACCTTCTCATTGAGGCATCCACTCTTGCAGACTGCTAATATCTAGAGTCTGTGCCAAATGGCTGAGAGTTATAAAAGCCCCAGCCTCTGCCCCAGGGTTGAAAATCAACCAACCTTCAGTCAAACTAGGTGTGGTCATAGTGCACAGCTTTCCATCCCAATGGAAGCAGCGCTATTACATAAAGATGAAAACGCCCACAGTCTTCACCTTTTCAAACTGACTCTCTTCTTTTGTTAATTGACATGAATGTGTTCATGCTTTGCAGTGCTTTCACACAGACAGATGCCTAGTCAAGAAAAAAGAAACCGCTTTATGTGAAGATGGCCAAATCCTGAGGCATTCAAGCGACAGAAGCTCTAATCTTCAAGGCCAAATATTTCCCTTTTATAAATCCTGCTGGCTTGTTTTCGACATGCACATCAGGAAAAAAATTCGAAATCTTTCACCTGTCTGATTTTCTCTTGCTAAATGTTGTCAGAGAAGATTCTGTCTAAATTTAAATTCTTACTGAAAAAAATACACCATGTGTACTGTTACTGAGAAAATGTTTTTCCGTTTTAAGGGGAACAAACACAATGTGAAACTCTTTTTTTGTCTTTAAGGCATATCAGATTTCATTTCGTCCGTATGTCTACATTTTGAGGTATAAAAGCCGGTGACTATAGCTTTTCAGCGAGGGCAGGCCAGCAGAGATCCTATTTAAGAGGAGCACAAAGGAGCTTGGTCTTATAAATGGTGTGTAAATAGCTTGGGCAAAGTGAATAGAGGGAACAGCCAGTGAGATATGAAGGCTTGTTTTTATTATTTATTTTCATGGTTTTTAATCAGGCTGACCATGCGGCTTCCATCAGTCTCATTGGTTAAATGATTTCTATGTTTAGTCCTTGAACATTACCTTGCCTGGAACAAGCACATGCAGCCATGGTAACTTCATTGAATGGAATAGTGCTTTTGTGCATTCATCTGTAAATGAAGATTCCACGTATTGGTAAAACACTGGCTAATGGATGGCTGTTTTTGTTAAAGACATGAGATGCACTGTAAGATCCCAGTGCACTGTAAGATTATTGATTGTTTATTTTTTATGTTTGATGTTCACTTTAAATCAAAATGAAAGAAGAGAAATATAAATTGAAGGAAAAGCATGGTACAGTTATGATAACTATAAAGATAACTAGAATGATAGCTACAGTTGAGGTCAAAAGTTTACACACACCTTGCAGAATCTGCAAAATGTTAATTATTTTACCAAAATAAGAGGGATCATACAAAATGCATATTGTTTTTATTTAGTACTGACCTGAATAAGATATTTCAAATAAAAGTTTACATAGTTTACAAGAGAAAATAATAATTACATTTATAAAAACGACCCTGTTCAAAAGCTTGATTCTAAATACTGTGTTGTTACCTGAATGATCCACATCTGTTTTTTTGTTGTTGCTGTTGTTTTTTTGTTTAGTTATAGTTCCTTGTTTGTCCTGAACAGTTAAACTGCCTGCTGTTTTTCAATCCTTCATGTCCCATAAATTCCTTGGTTTTTAGCATTTTTTGTGTATTTGAACCCTTTCCAACAATGACTGTATGATTTTGAAATCCATCTATTCACACTGAGGATGACTTAGGTACACATATGCAACTATTAAAAAAGGTTCAAATGCTCACTGATGCTCCAGAAGTAAACACAGTGCATTAATGCATCACTTTTTGAACTTGAAGATCACAGTAAACTTAATTTAATTTGTCTTCTGGGGAACATTTAAGTATCTTCTGTAACTTCTGAAAGACAGTACTAACTGAAAAAAAAAAAAAAAAAAAGATATTTAGGCAAAATGAAAAAAAATGAACACATCTTCATTCTGTTCAAAAGTTTACACCCCAAAGGTTTAATTCATCGTTTTTCCTTCTGAAGCATCAGTGAGCATTTGAACCTTCTGTAATAATTGCATTTGTTGTCCCCAGTGTGAAAAGATGGATCTAAAAATCATACTGTCATTATTGGAAAGGGTTCAAAAATGCTGAAAAATTAAAGAATGAAGGATTTTAACTGTACAAGGGGCCTCAAAAAAAAATGCATCAAAAAGTGATGCATTAATGCACTGTGTTTGGGGGCAGCCGTGGCCTAATGGTTAGGGAGTCGGACTTGTAACTGAAAGGTTGCAGGTTCGAGTCCCAGGTCCGGCAGGGATTGTCGGTGGGGTGAGTGATTATTCAGCGCTCTCTCCACCCTCAATACCACGACTGAGGTGAGACCCTTGAGCAAGGCACCGAAACCCCCCAAACGGCTCCCCGGGCGCCGCAGCGATAGCAATATGGCTGCCCACTGCTCCGGGTGTATGTTCACAGTGTGTGTGTTCACTACTGTGTGTGTGCACTTGGATGGGTTAAATGCAGAACACAAATTCCGAGTATGGCCACACGTCACGTCACTTTCACTTTCACTTTCTTTTTTTTCAGAAAACTTAGCAATGCTACTGACACATAACAAAAATGCTACGTCCACACAGTCAGTGTCTGTGTATTTTATGTGTGACTCACTGTCAAACAACTGACAACGACTCACAAACCTTCCTATTTACAAAACAGCTTGTTTTCAAGTATTCAAGCTGTTACCATAGGAATGAAAAACTACTGTAAATCCTATTTTATATTCATATGAAAGCTGTGAATAGCAACCATAACTATAGTGGCAATGACTAAAGTAATTCAAGTGGAGTCGGAGATCATCATAATTACATATTCTAACTACATGAATGGCCGAACAAAGTGTCACTTTGAAATATTGTGGAAACTGGTCTGTAAGATAATATATTTATGTATCTATCTATCTATCTATCTATATATATATATATATATATATATATCTATATATGATCTATATATACAGTCAAACCAAAAATTATTCAGACACCATATATAATTTTAGATCTTTTTTTTTACTAATGGGTGCAGGACACTATAGTTCATTTATGTAAGTGAGGATAACAAAATAAAGCAAACTGCGACATATTATACCCAAAAATTCTTCATACAGTGGACTACTAATAAAAAATTTTATTTTACAGTTTGGCCTGACCATGTTTTGTTATATCATATCATTTATTAAGTAAGTTATCTGACATTATCAAGATTAATTTGTTCTGACACAGTTTAACTTGAGTTCTTGTCATATTTTATTACCATTTTCTAAACTGTAGCAAATAAACTGTGATAATGTGAGAAATGTTGAAGGTGTCTGAATAAATTTTGTTTTGACTGTACTTTATCATGTGGAAAGCAAGTGTGTAATGAATTATAATGAACAGCTGATAGACAACGAGTGTAAAGTTAATCACTTAATGTTTATAGTTTACATTATGCAACAATCATTTTGCTTTAATATTGTGTAAATAGATTGTAGAAATCAATATATTTCATTTTTGTACATTCTGATGTCGTTTTTTTATTGAACAACTTGCAACAGCAGTTGTATTAGCTATTTGGGTGTATTGTTCACAATATAATTATACTGTCAATTAAATATTGACAGTATAATTATTTGACAGCAGCTATTTGCACTAAGTGTAAATAGTGCTAGAGGCTATTTACTTGTATACTGTATACAAACCCAACACAATAAGAAGACAAAGACAAAAATGGAACAATATATTTATTAATCTGTGTTAATGTTAGTTAATAAAAATACAGTCGTTCATTGTTTGTTCATGCTGTTGTTGCTGTTTCATGACGTTGCAGTGTCTCAGTAGGGTTGAGACGTAGGGTGATGACAAATATATGGACTGGCCCAAAACGCCAGATCTGTCTGGATGAAATGCCGATACAATTTTTTTTTTTTTTTTTTTTTACATATACAGCTAAACGCATCTCCATGTGGATGAGCCAAGTGCAAATAGCTATAGATTCTATTTACACTATGTTAAAATAGCAGGATTTTCAGCTATTTCTATTGCCAGATAGAACACGTACATCTGCAAAATGTCTGTTAAAGATATTTTAATCTGGAAAGCATCTGCTGTGTACAAACGTCCGGCAGACATCTGTAAGATGTCAGTTTTACATACATTCTAAATCATAAACATCTTAAAGACATTTAATAGACATCTATTTGACATCTGATAGGAAACGTCCTATAGACGTATTGGAGATGAGCAAACTATGTCTTGTAGATGCAAAAGCACGTGTCAAATAGACGTCTCCGAGATGTACTTTTACTTATTTACTTATTGCATATAGTGGCAAATATCTGCACCTCAGTATTGTAGTACATTACAAAACAGTATGCAATAATAACATAATGGGCCTCATTCATGAAACAGGAGCAGTACGAATTTCAAAGTCATTCTGACATAAACTTTCGGAAATGTTCGTATTTTCACAATGTTAGTTAGTACGAAAGAAATGTACATCTCCTCCCTACCACGTGTAATTTTTGTGTAAAACGTTCTGTGTTCTTTTTTTGCAAACTGATGACACTGAATTTTGATGCACTGCCATAATAGTTACAAGCTCATTTGCCCTTGCCCTCTTTTTTATTCATTTATTTTTTTATAGTTGAGTTGATCACTTTAAAACACAGCGCTCATCACTGAGGGACGGGACAAATACCGACCAACCATCCTACAACAATTGAGAAGTCAATATTACTGCTTTTTTTTTTTTTTTTTTTTTTTAAGAAGAGCACCTGACGTTTTTCAGCTGGCTGAAATCTCTTTGGTGGACACACGTTATTGAATATTTGTTGCATATGCAGGGTGTGATTTTTTTGTACTTTTTTGTAATGTTAGTATACTTTTTTGTAGTGTTAGTGTGTTACTTTTTAGGCAAGTACCAGATAATGAGTGTCAGGTCATTAAATGCTTTTAATATGACTGAAACTGTCTAACGTGATCACAACTGTAAGTTAGGCCTTAATTAATTGTAATGATATAATTTCAAACAACAAATAAATTATAGATAAAGCGAGCAAATATCACATAGGTGAAGCTCAATAGAGCTTTTTGAAACTTTAAATCAGTAAACCACTGTGTCGCAAAATTATTCACCGTTTTGAAGCACTCCGATTGGATTGCAAATCATTTGATTCAAAACAGGACTTTAAAGAGTGTATTGTGAATCATTTGATTCAAAACAGGACTTTAAAGCGTGTATCGTGAATCATTTCAAAACAGGATTTTAAATCCCGTATCGCGAATCATTTGATTCAAAACAGGACTTTAAAGCGTGTATCGTGAATCATTTCAAAACAGGATTTTAAATCCCGTATCGCGAATCATTTGATTCAAAACAGGACTTTAAAGCCTGTATTGTGAATCATTTGATTCAAAATAGGATTTTAAAGTGCGTATCGCGGATCATTTGATTCAAAACAGGACTTTAAAACCCGTATCGTGAATCATTTGATTCAAAACACGACTTTAAAGCGTGTATCGCGAATCATTTGATTCAAAACGGGACTTTAAAATGTGTATCGCGAATCATTTGATTCAAAACAGGACTTTAAAGCGTGTATTGCGAATCATTTGAATTAAATCGGGCTAAAACCAGCTACTTCCAGCTAAAACCAGCCTAAGCTGGTTGGCTGGTTTTAGCTGTTTTTTTCAGCAGGGCACAGAGGATAAAAATAATTCAGCAGAGGCAGGCATGCATAGACCAGAGGGAGGGGGGCCGTTTCATGAATGAGGCCCATTGAGTGCAAATTATTATTTTAATTCAAATTATTAAATGGATGCCAACTTATTGGGACAATATAAAGTCCTCACTCCACCTAACCCTTCTTGACACTTTATTGTCAACTTTTCAATTATTTCCTTCATTTTATTGAAAATAAATGCCTTTCCCATGTTACAAAATATTTAAAAGTGAGGAAAAAAGGGTCAGTCGCATCAAAAAGACTTCAGCATGCACTTCACCATCTACACCAGTGGAGCTGTTGTTTGACAGCCCAATCACACGTCAGTGAGTGGAGTTATTGTAAACAGCCTCTGCCAACAAGACGGGATATTTGCACTTAGTGTAAATAGACACTCCATAATTTGATTTACTTGCTAAAGCACATCAAGGTGGTATTAATATTACTATATTACTGTTATAGCCTACTCTCAGAGTTTTGCGCAGCTCAGATGATACACAGTTCATACCTCTGTCTCTGTAAGTTATGAAGCCATACATGTAAATACGCAGTGTTTAACTTAACACACGCACATAACACAAAGTAGCGATCAGGTACTGTATGACATCCAGTTCAGTATCCACACAGTGGTTGTTAAAATGGGGTTTGTGAGTCCTGAAAAATTAGTAGTCAACGTAACAGAATTACACTCTTAAAAATAAAGGTTCCAAAAGGCTGTTTTTGCAGTGATGCCATAGAAGAACCTTTCAGTGAACAGAACCATTTTGAAGAACATCTTTTTTGACCACAAAGAATCTTTTCTGCATTTAAAGGTTCCATAGATGTTCAAGGTTTTTTATGGAACCACCAATGCCAGTAAAGAACCTTTATTTTTAAGAGTGTAAGTACTGAAAAACAAGGCAAAAACGCATATTCTGCTAATGTGTGAATGTGGCTATGTGCTGCTGGTGTTACAGAACCCTGGATATATGCAAATATGAATGATAAACGTAGGAGCTGGCCTGTTTAGCCCGCTATAATATTCTGTGTAATGTGACCGTAAATAAATAGACCACACTTTCATTCCTTTTCCTAGGTTGAAAGGTTGCACTTCAATGCAGGAGGTCTGTTTATTGAAAATCATTCCTCTGGCACACAGTCAAGTTGAAGAGCAGTTGTGTTCTAAAGCAGGCATCCAGTAATCACATCCCAGCAGGCAGTGCAGTGTGGCGTGCATGCTTGAGCACCTAGCGTTGTATATTCACAGTGAAAATTGTAAATCCACAGCGCACCTGTGTGGTTTATAAATTACCTTTTAAAATTCTCTAAGCTTGGTGAACATGAGAAGTAATTAGCTTTACCTAAGGATCTACTGACATTCTTGTTAATGTGTTTATGGCCGCAACATGAATTAGCAGATTCACAAATTATCTTTTCTATGAGTCCAATGGAGCTTTACCATATGACATGCACCATGATTGTACAAGTTTTAACACAGTAAACGAAAACAAGTCACTTAAACAAATTGAGACATTTGAAAACAGTGTTTTGCAATTTAAATGCTATTTACATGAATTTGCTTTGCTGGCTCATTCCATGTGAAATTACTTGAGGGAAGGAGTATTTCAAACCACCCGTTACTGTACTCTTATATGCTGCCAAGGTTAATGGTTTAAGAATTCTTAATAATATATGTTTTATAGCATAACATAACTTCTTATGTACAACATTGTACATATGCAAAAGTCAACAAAAATAGTTTTTACTGACAAATACCTCTCCTTCAGAATTAGTAGCTTATAAAGGCATTTGTTTAAAGATATTTGACAAAAATCTGAGTAAGAACCTGAGATAATTTAAATAAGCTCAGATATTGTGTGTTTTAGGACTGGCAATTTTAAAAAAATCTACTAGACCTGATCTGTTTCATCAAAGCATAAAAAACATGTTTAATTATTTATGTTCACTTAATTAACATTCATGAGCTAAGCCTTTGCCATTTTATGATGTCACAGCCAGCCATCTGTGCTCCAAACTGTCCCCAGCCTGATAAAAATCCTCTTGCAATTGATAACTAAAGTTAATATTTCAGTTTATAAAATACAGTCTTCAGTTTTTGTGCTTGGTTTTGCTAACAATTTAATTTATGTTGATATCAGTTCTATTATTTTAAATGAGTAAACATCTACAAGATTTGGGATCTACAGTAGGATATGTTAAGAATGTCTGTTTTTGTTTTATTTTCATTTGTTTTCTTCAGAACTTTTATTGATTCACATTTTGACTGATATAAAAAAACATTTTAGGTTTACAGAAAATACTGCATTATTTCTACAAGGCTGCACTCAAAACAGCCTTGAAGTCTATTGATTGGAACCTCAGGTTTAAAATGAAATATTAGGGTGAAATAGTTTGATGTCTTGGCAAAAAACAAACAAAAAAACAACCCAACAGTTGACTTTTTTCCCCTAAATGTAAAAAAGAACATGTAAGAAGGCACATGTTAATTGGTTACAAAGATTGGCTCATATTTGATAGAGCATTATCCAATCTCATGGCAATTTGCCTAAATATCTTTTTTCTATTTAATTCTGCCCTTCAGAAGCTACAGAAGATAAAATAAGTTCAATTTACCCTGACCTTCAAATTCTCTTAATGTATTGTGTTTACTTCTGAAGCATCAGTGAGTGTTTGAACCTTCTGTAATAGTTGCATATGAGTCCCTCAGTTGTTTTCAGTGTGAAAAGATGGATATGTTTAGTGATTAATACCAATGCTTTGTGCGTGAACGTCAGCTCCAGACAAAAGTAAGTATCACGCGTTTGTTTTCCAAATTGCCTTTCTAAAGGTGCTTCTTGACACTCTGTAAGGCTAATGTTGCTATTGCTAACATTGTCTCTACCTGTTTTCACTGATGCTGCCTTCACATGCTACCAGAATAATCGTAAATAGTAATGTTGTAGTTAAAAATTGCATATGACTTTAAAACTGATTCCAGTTCAAACAAATAGGCCTGAACACTGTAACCCGAGAGTTTCTGACATTGTTAGTACGTGAGATTGTGCTGTTTTGTTTTTGCCGACTCTTGAAGCTCCGCCCTCTTCTAAAAAGGGGGCCGGGAGCACCAGCTCATTTGCACTTAAAGGGAAAAACACAAAACGGGCACATTTTGGCTTATACCCTAAAAGTGGCAATTTTAACAAGCTATAAAAATGATCTGTCAAGTGTTTTGTACTAAAACTTTTACATACACACTCTGGGGACATCAGAGACTTATTTTACATCTTGTAAAAAGGGCCATAATAGGTCACCTTTAAGTTTAGAAAGATGATCTAACAGGAATGCAATAGGAATACTTATGACAGCAGGGACAGAATAGTATCAGTCAGTACATCCTTAGCCAAAGCAATCATCACATCTGCCAGGATCTAATGTGAAGGTGAAAGAATCTTCAAACCTTAGAGTAGATTTTAAATGGATCTGAAATTGCTTAACTTCCCAGAATAGCAGTGTTAAAGAATTTTGAAGTACAAAACATTGACAGATGAAACAACACGAACATAAAATCCTTGAAACTTCAGTATTTAGTTTATTGGTGGGCAGGGTCTTTCATTTATGCAGACAATCTAACAGTTATGAATACAGACTTTATATGTTCGCATGATGGAAATGCCTTTTTTGCCTAGCATAACGTAAACCGATTTTATTTGTTACATCACTAAATTTAATTTAATTTGATGTTAAAATATGTTCTCTAATCTCAGTACTGTTAATTTTTGGGCAGGTAAGTCAGTGATGACATCACTTTCAGCTACGAGTGAAACGTGAGTTTACATGTATGTAATATTGTTAACTATGCTGCATTCATCCAAATAAAACTAATTTGTCTTATATTTAGCCCATGGGTGCTCTTGCTTAATAATAATTTTTCATCTTTTGATTATTGATGTTGCCTCTGTAAATTTCTAGCCCATTTTAAGCCTGCAATATAATAATTTTCAAACAATAGTTGACTTTACATAAAGAAAAACATTTAACCCAACCGAGTCAAAATAATCCAGCATGTGTTCTGTCCAATATTTACCCAGCGCTGGGCTGTTTTTAACCCAGCATTCTTTGTAGATTGTACCAGGCATGAAACCCTGCTTAGTTTAGTCCTTCCTTTATCTGTGTCATCTTTATTTACTTTAAGTCATACTGCAATGTCCCTAAGAACCAAATTAGTTGTTTGTACAATACATTCTGATGTCCTGTGCAATTTAAATAACATTTTCCTGATTTTGTTTATTTGCTCACTATTTCCATGGTAGCTCATCCGAGGAAAGAAGGTTTCAACACATCCCGTTAAAAATATTGAACGGGAAGCAGGGGTGGACAATTCCCAGTAGATTAAAAAAAAAAAAAAAAAAAGTATTTCTTTTTCTTGTTCCTATTTCCCCATCAATGTAATTTTGTTAAAAATTGTAAAAATGTATCCATTATTATTGTGTGAATTTAGGATAGTTAAGTACAAGCTGAAAATTGAGCAAGCGACTAAAATGTATTGGTGCTCCACAAAGATTTTCTTTCAAAGAGCCATTTCCCTCATCCAGTAAACATATGGTACACATGATTTATAGGAACACAAGCTTACAGTGCCTGTGCAAGTTTAAAATGACATGGTTTAATCTAATAAAACAGCACAGTTATAAAACAAGATGCTGCATGTACCAAACCCATAAGTTCACATTTCATTTCATGAAATAAGAAACACAAGTATGTATACTGAAAAGAAACAGGCTTAGATTAGTGAGAGCAGGTGAGTGCATTAAGTCAGTTATTGTCTGCTACTGTATTAGGCTATATGTGCTTTATGTACTATACACATACAATTACTCGTCTGTGTCTTTGTTTGCTTAAAAGCAGCTCTACTATAGAATATTTCATACAGGCCTTACCCACTACTGTACCTCCTTTGATATTTCTGATATCAAGGACAGGGGTATGTTTTATGTGTGAGTGGGTGGTCTTTGAATGAAAGAAATACTGAGCAGAACCTCTGTGTACTGCTCTGGTACATCCACAGGATATGTGGTAAGGTGGTATCACTTGAATAGTTGTCTCTATTATGATGTCTGCAAAACCTGAATTTAAAAAAGCTACCTAAATGCTTTTGTGCAAGGCCATGTCCTAATTTTGTAAGGTTGGGACATGAGTGTGTAGGTCAGATAAAACAAATCCAAATGTGTTTGGATATTAATGTGTATTTTAATATGCAATCACTTTTTATTTCTTAGTCAGCAGCTCAACAATGGATTTATCTGTCAGCAGGAGTTTGGAAACGGTTAGGACCCACCTAAACAGGCAATTAATTTCAAGATTAACCAACCCGATGTCACAGTAATTTGTACATTTTTTGTGAGGTGGCTAATTTGTATGATTTCGCAAGACCAAGTTTGACAATTTTCACAAATCATACATATTTTACGGGGTGCCAGATTCATAGGAATTTGTACAAAGAACCACCCCTAATTCTGTCCCTAAGCCTGCCCCTCACTCAGATCATTCAAAATCGTCATAAAATATGCCACGTCATAAAATATGTATGAATTGGCCATGAGATAGCATTGCATTAACCAAAAACTTTATAAAGTGAAATTTATTATTACAATGGGTAGGACTGCTTATTATTTCCACTGCATTAAAGGGAACCCTGGGTATTAAGACTTGTATGGATTGATTGATTGCACCTTTATTTTCATTATGTAAAATGGTTGCACTCTGCGAGCAACTGGCACTACCTGTTACTATTTTTACCCCAACACATCTTGGAAAATGAAATACTAATATGATGACCACAGGTGGTGATGGATATAAGTGCAGGCTTAAACCAAATGCCCAACCATCGTTTTTCCCCACAAAGAGTGTAAACGCCCCTGTATATCATAAGAAATCCACACTAAGAAACTCCTTCAGTGGCTGCGGTGTGATGACAAGCATTGGCATGTTTACATTGTTTGTAAAGTCTTTCAGTAGCTGTGATCTTCTAAAAGCCTCAAAGGCATCAGGGCGGGTCTTTAGGAAGTTTTATTAGTCCACAGGCATCTTCCCATTTTTTCTCCTCTTCTTATCGTTAGGAAAGCAGTGAAGTCTTACATCACTTCTCTTCTCTTTGACAGAAAGGAGAAAAAGCCGCACAACGTGGCATCGTATCAGTATTTTATCAGTAGCTCACTGAGTGCAACAGTTTTATGTAATCAAAATAATGGTGCCCCCATAGTCCAAACTATGTATAAAACAATGTGAATTTTTAAAATAATGTAAATCTTTCATAGGTTTTCTACTACATATTTTAGTAAGAGACATCATTTATGTTATTTTAAGCTATTCAAGTCATAATACCCAGGGTTCCCTTTAAGGCTAATGGTAAACTATTAAAATTAGGATAACCATGAACAAAGCAAATAAAAGCAGCCTAATGGCTATATTAATGATGCATTGAAATGGAAGTAAAGTGTAATGGCAGTTAAGTGAGTCTTTGATGAATTCAGTGAAGTTCATTTAGTGAAAGTTTTGTCAGACGAACTGGTCAGAGTGAAGAGTGAAAACTGAAAACTTTCACATTTTTACATTTTCCATTAAAATGCCTTCAAAATAATATATGACTTGGAATCAGACAAAAAATGACAGCTGTTTGAAGGCGATAGAGTCAGCAGAGTTGGTTTTGAGAAAAATCAAGTATAGTGTGCTTTTAAGGGAGCATGCTCTCGGAGAGGCTGATTATTCTCAAAGCTGGAATGCTGCACTTTGCAACAATAGACCTACAACCTTGTGGTGAGAAGCAGCAGTTGTTCAGAAGTAAGCAGTGAAAAAGGTACTCCTTTCAGAAAATGTACAAAAAAAGATCTTAGATGTTTAATTACTATTTGGAGCATTGGGATCACTGGAAGAGGGCCTAATTAACAAATGTTTTATGAAAACCTCAAATTCGACAAAAACTGACATTTTTTTAACTTCTTTTGCCTGTAGTTCAAAATTAGACTGCAGATTCTGACTCATTTTGCCAGCACGGACCACATTTGTTTTGGAATAAGGTTACACAAGATGCAGTGCAATGCTGTGCAGATTCAATAGCTGTTCTGAAGCGTCTAGTGAAAGATTTGTCAGAATGATTCAAACCAGTAAGTCTTTGTGTGATTCATTAAAATAAGCAACTCATATGAGTCATTTTAAATTGACCTGCATGGTTTGTGCTGTATGTTTTTGCATGCAGAGAAAACATAAGGAGAAACCAGTAATGTGATCTGTGATACATTTGAGTGCAGGTCAAAAATCAGAATAGTAAGTAAGAGTTAGTTCATAATTTTGAAACACACACAACATTTATGTCTAATAAACATTTAACATAAGTGGACACTAATTTAAGCTCTGCTTGTACTGATCCTGTAGCTTTAAACAGTTTGTAAATATCATGTCAATGTGTAGTCTTTTACATAAAACAGAATGGATTTTTTATTTTAGCGAATGTTCATGATGTTAGGGTCATTGTAGAATGTTATCTAATTCAATCTCTCTTTTCTCACATTCTTATTAGACTCATTTCTCTTTGAAAAGCTGTGTTGCCTCATCTGAGTAGCTTATTGTGTGTGTGCTTTTGTGTGACTTTCAAACAAGAAATCATTTCAGCTTTAAAAACATACTATCTTCAACAGGTTGCTGGACATAAGCTCTACAACAGCCTGTTGTAGATCTGGACAGCTGTTTATAATCAGATATAATAATGTTAATAAAGTTTCATCTTGTCAAACTGGTTTTGATGCCCAAACAAATGGTGCTACATCTCTTCAAAGTTTCATAAGCTTGATGATGACAATGTTTTGTACAATCTACATAATAAGCACAGTGTTTCGGGGAAATGCAGGCCCAGAGTATTTTGATGGCACTACAGAGCCTCCTTGTTTACACTTTTAATAGACATGCTGGGCTTTTTCGGCATTAATATGAAGCAAATGTACTTTTCGTGTGTTGAGGGTCAGGTTGTTCTCACTGCACCACTGCAGGATATGCTGGACATTTTTCTTTTGTGCTTTTGTGATTTTCTTTTGTGCTTTTTGTGATTTTGAAAGTAGGAGGACGTTAAAGGCAGATTTGTAGCTGATAATCAGAGTTGTGATATGTCTGGCTCTGTTGTGTTGGGCTGTGGCGTCACCTATTGACCCATTTACATGATATGCAGAGTCTGTTAAGCCTGTTGGGTCATTTAATTGGGTTATTTTAATTTTTACCAAGGTGCTGAAGAGTTTTTCTGTAACAGCTGCTGGGTCATTTTCCCTGTTAATACAAACGTTGAACCCTCTCACACACCTACCCAGTTCTAGGTCAGTGTAACCCAATGTTGGGTAAACTGTGCCAAACCGCTTAAAACTGAATACATTGGTAACACTTTACAATAAGGTTCATTAGTTAAACATTAGTTAATGCATTAACTAACATGAACTAACCACGAGCAATACATTTGTTACTGTATTTGCTAATCTTCATTAACGTTAGTTAATGAAAATACAGTTGTTCATTGTTTATTCATGTTAGTTCACAGTGCATTAACTAATGTTAAAAAAGATTTGAATAATGTATTAGTAAATGTTAAAATTAACATTAACAAAGATTAATAAATGCTGTATAAGTACAGTTCATTATTAGTTCATGTTAACTAATGTAGTTAACTAATGTTAACTAATGAACCTTATTGTTACCGATACATTTGTTAGCGATTTTGTGTTCTGCCCTGAGACTGACAGGAAACTTCCTTATTTAAATTAAGGTTTGTATTCCTGTCTAATTATTACTGTATAAATACACTCTGCTGGGTTATTTTTTTTTAACCCAAATGCTGGGTTCAGCTTGTTGGGTCATTTTATTAGGTTATTTTTTTATTGATTTTTTAACCCAGATGCTGGGTAGTAGCGTTTCTGTAACTAAGCTGCTGGGTGATTTTTTTTTATTTTTCTACCCAACCACTGGGTTGAGTATTATTACTCACAATATAGCTCTTTTTTATTTTATTAAAAATAAAAATAATTATTAAAAATAAGAACAAAGATGCAATTAAACCATAATTTAATCAAGAGCAGCGAGTGATTCTGTCTTTTCTTTTAATGTTTGGTTAACATTGAGATAGATCTATATTATATTAAAGGGTACATAACATACACAGTTTCACCTAATCTCATGTTAATCTTGAGTACCTATAGAGTAGTACTGCATCCTTAATATCTCCAAAAAGTCTTTAGTTTTATCATATTTATAAAAGAAAAATACAGCTTTCCGATTCTCTCCAGAAAAAGCAGAGCTCCTAGAGGCTATAGAGTCAAGCTGATTTCCAACAAAAGACAGACAAAAGACAACTGATGCAGTTGTACTTACATGACTGGGTTTTTTTATCACTGGGACCACTCCATGTTTTAATAGCAAGCGATATGCAAATCCAGCGTCGACCTGGGCCTTGTTTATACAACATTCGTCACTGAAATGATGGGGAACACATAAATGCACTTGCTACACTTCGTTGCTCCATTGTTCGCGTAATGCTGGGTTCTTTGGGAAGCTGAACACGGTAAACTTTCCCTCACATCCAAAAACACACTTATTTGGGAACATTCTTAAACAAATCCTAGGCAGCGCTGCCGACGATTTCCCGATGAAGCGTGTTGATGGGTGCGGTCTCGCTCTCCTCTGGTCGACGTGTGCGCGGGCGCGCTTTTCCGGGAGAAATGCTCATATAAGGAGTTCCACCAGCGTCTACGTCATTAGATTTACGATCGAAAACAAACAGCCGAAACTTGTACCAGCCCGGAAATAAGATTTTTGTCACAGAAATTCTCTGTCATTCATCCAAATTATTTTTTTAAACTTTGGCCATGCTAGCATGAGAATTCAACTCTTTAACACTTAAAGACCTGCTGTAATGCATGGATCTAATTTAATGTTACACATCAGATTTTACCCCAACCATTAAATAAATGTTCCTTATGTACTTTATAGGGATATTGTGCTCTCTCTGAGTGGCGAGTCTTATGCACACGCTTTGTCAGTAAGCGTAATCACTTTGTTTTAATTAGCATGGGTTTTAGAAAATTATGTTTCACTGGTTTGGACTCATGTCAACGAGAATTCAGTATGAATATTCAAACATCTGAAATGCTGCACTTTACAACAGCAGACCTACAATTTGTGTTGAGAAGCAGCAGCAGTCGTCCAGAAGTTTTCCTTTCAGAAAGCATACAAATAATGACATGCCAAAACATTTCTTTTGACCAAAACATTTTTCACTTCTTTTGCCTGTAGCTCAAAATTAGACTGTGTGCATTCCAACACATTTTCCCAGCACAGGTCACATTTGTTTTGGAATCAGATTACACAAGTTTCCCAACAGCTGTTCTGAAGCATCTAGTAAAATATTTGTCAGAATGATTCAAACCAGTAAGCGTGAGTCTTTTGTGCAGTTCATTAAAATAAGCAACTCATATGAGTCTTTTTAAATCGAACTGCATGGTTTGTGCTGTATGTTTTTGCATGCAGCCCGTGATGTGACCTGTGATACATTTGAGTGCAGGTCAAAAATCAGAATAGTAAGAGTTAGTTCATAATTTTTAAACACACACACACACACACACACACACACACACACACACACAAAACATTTGTGTCTAATAAACGTTTAACATATGTGGACACTAATTTAAGCTCTGCTTGTACTGATCATGTAGCTTTGAACAGTTTGTAAATGTAATGTCAATGTGTACTCTTTTACATAAAACAGAATGGATTCTTTATTTCAGGGAATGTTCATTATGATAAGGTCATTGAATGTTGTCATTAGAATGTTATCTAATTCAGTCTCTTTTTTCTCACATTCTTATTAGACTCATTTCTCTTTAAAAAGCTGTGTTGCCTCTTCTTATTGTATGTGCTTTTGTGTAGCTTTCGAACAGAAAATCTTTTCAGCTTTAAAAACATATTGTTGGACATAATCTCTAATGTACAGCCTGTTGTAGATCTGGATAGCTCCTAATAATCAGTTATAATATATTAATAGTTTCAAGAATGAAGTTTCATCTTGTCAAACTGGTTTTGATGCCCAAACAAATGGAGCTACATCTCTCAAAATTTTTGTAAGCTTGATGATGCCAATGTTTTATACAATCTACTTAATAAGCACACAGTGTTTCGGGGAAATGCAGCCCAGAGCATTTTGATGGCACTACAGAGCCATCATGTTTACACTTTTAATAAACATGCTAGGCTTCCCCACTTTATTATGAAGTAAATGTGCTCACGTGTAATTTATTCACAAAGATAGAGGTGTTGAAGAATCATTAGAGGTCTCGAATATTATGGATGCCTGGATATTTATAACACTCAAGGTGAGTTTTGTGGCACTGAGTTTCTTGGAGTTCACAATGAGTTTTTTTTTTTTGAGGGTCGGTTGTTCTCACTGCACCACTGCAGGATATGCTGGACATTTTCCTTTTGTGCTGATAATGGAGCTGGGAGAATGTATGCAGTCAAGAAGAGACATTGTATGGGTGCTCTGTGTACAGTGTTGGGGAGTAACTAGTTACATGTAACGGCGTTATTACAAAATAAATGTAACAGTAATTTGTTACAGTTACTGAGAAAAAATTTGTAATTAAATTACAGTTACTTATGAAAATGTTAAAGATTACAAATAGGGTTAGATCTGAACAATTTCTTTAAAAAACTAGGATATGTTGAATAATAAATTGTTGCACTCCCTAATTGCAAGTGGTGCTGTTCTGATTGGTTCTTTGATTGGTTATGCTTTTGATTGGTTCTTTGCTTTTGGATTTTCGGCGCACCACGTCTGCCAATTATGTTAATCCACATTTGCCACCGAAAGCTTACGCTACTATAACCAGTCTAAGAATTGCCACCATGGCGAGTGATAAAAATGCATTTCAGTGCTGGAAATTTAAAAATAATTTCATCCTGAAATCCGATAAGGGCGCTAATATAGCAGTTCAGTGCAAAATTTGTTTGCCAGCTGTTAAAATGTTAATGGCTGATGTGCAGTGTGAACACTTTATCTGTCACTCTATTGCCCAGTTTTTGGAGATTTTTGGAGGGATAAAGAGTGTACAAGTACACACAATTCATTTCTTTCCCTAACTGCATTGATAGCTATGAGACACCATTGTTTTAAATGTATTAACTGTTTTAATAACTGTTTGTTTATTGCCTGTTTGGGTTTATGTATATGATTAAGTTTTTTTTTCAAGGCATTGTTACTTGCCTGTCATAGTTATGCAAAAATTTGATTTCTAAAACAGTATTATTTTTTTTTTGTTATGAAGTCTGACTTTGTTGTGGTTATGCTTAAAAATTAAATTAATATAAACTTAATTCAAGTGATGAACGATTTTGAAATTCTTGTTGAGTTGAGTACTACTGTAAGGTTAACTGAAAGTTATAAATGTTTGGAAATTATTTAGTTGGAAATATCCATTAGAAACTTGAAAGTAATCAAAAAGTAATCAAATGTAATCAGTTACTTTACTTTTTTATAGTAACTGAAAAGTGACACTACTTATTACATTTTGAATAGGGCAATTTGTAATCTGTAACCTATTACATTTCCAAAGTAACCTTCCCAACACTGTGTGAAGCCTTAGTTAGATTGAAGACCTTAGTTAGAGGAGCTCTGGTTGTCTAATAGTCTTAGGTGAGATTTTGAAAGTAGGATGACGTTAAAGGCAGAGTTGTAGCTTATAATCAAATATGTACTATGTTTGCCTCTGTTGTGTAGGGCTGTGGCTTCATCTATTGACCTATTCAGAGTCCTGCACGGGTCCTGTTTGATAAACCTGCACCCGCCCCGCAACCGCAGTATGTGACAGAACACCCGACCCGTTACCCGACAGCAGGACCCGACCTGACCCGTTTGACATTAAAACCGTGACCCGAACCACACTCGCATTAAAACTCCTGCACGAGATATACACTCATTTATATATTTGCAATATCACTCTTGTACTCAAGCGATATCGGCTCTATATCAGCATGGCTGTGATTAGGTCAGGATGTAATCAAAGCCGCTAAAATAGAACCGGTATTGCTTGAGTACGAGAGTGATAATGTGTTTATACAACAGTTCGACGGAACATGCGTGTAATTTAATAAGAAACAACGGATTGCCTTATAAAACCCTCTTTTGTGCAGAACTACTTCCTTCCGCTAGGATTCAAAGCTCAAGTTGACAGTTAAACATACGTCACTTTTAGAATTCGTATCAAGGACATGTGCTGCTTCAGTTAGGTTATTAGTGAGAAATAATGGTTGTATCCAAAAAAGCCCACTATACCCTCATTCACGATTCCCTACATTAGTCCATTCATACAGTTCACTTGAAGGAGTGAATGAAAACAACTGAGTGAATTCGGACACTGAGTGCACCGGAAGGACTGCTGCTTTCGCATATTTTGCTTGCTGTTTAATCATCATTTAAAACGGCCGGTTCCAGAAGTAAGATTAAATTATCTATCTTGAAATCTGTCACGGAAATTAAAACGATTTGCTAATTTGTACCTGTGTTGTATTATGCTGTATGACGCCGTGGACGAATGCGTTGTAAAATGAATGAATGGAAGAATAAGCCGCGAGTGCCTTTTTTGACGAGATGTGAGAATTCATTGTCTATTAAGTTTTCGTAATTAATATCAAATGAAATATTCATTAAACAAATCAGTCATTTGCCATGTTTGTTTCTTCTTAGATGTGGTTCGTTAACGTACTCTACGGTTAGCTCAGTAAATAATAATAATAAAAAAACATAGACTCGGCTAGAACAAGCGGAGTGATGCAAATTGTGAGAGGGCGTTCCTGTAGCGTACAAGTAGAATATCTCACGGTTCTCAATATTTCATCATATTTGAGAACCAGAAAGAACTGTTGTATAAATAAATAAATATATATATTTTTTTGTAAATGGGGCAGATTATTAACAATCAAAAGAACATTTCACTGAGCTTATGTCGGAGTGTTGAAAATATGAGAATTTCCAGAGTTGTATGATCCACAAAAATTGATTTACAGAAATATAAATAAAGAATAAGAATCCAGAGCATGGGTGCACGAGTTGGTTTGCCAGGTAAAAATACAATTACGTGTAAAATGTCATATGTCTTAAATGAAAGCTTGTCATTCTCCCATAATATAACAAATTGCAAATAACATACTATTTTGTTTTGTTTATTTTTATTTTAGTTAAATCAAATGTGACCTTATTGTTTGCAATCCATTTGCCCTGAGACATCACAACCACCGCTTCCACTATGAGAGAAAGCGACAATCGCACAGCGAGTCCACCGCTTGCCATTTCCCATGTGAAAGAGCTTTTAAACAGTCTTCAGAGAGAGCGTGAACACAAGCACAGGACCTTTTAGAGCAGCTGCCATCAGTGTGTACCGTATTGAGTACAAATAACAAATACCCGAGCCTGTCATCCATCCAGCTCGCACCCGACACGTAAATACTAATCCACCCATTATGTAAATTTTTGTGCCCACTCGTTGGGTACCTGCGAGTATCCGCCCGCGTGCAGGACTCTGTTGCCATTTTACTGCAACACAAATCGGAATAAGCAACTTGAAAAATAAAATACTGTTACAAACATTGTGCGACTTTTGGTTGTAAATTTCAGTCAAAGGGCAACAAGAGATGTGATCTAAGTAATCACTACTTTCCAAATGATAAGAATAGGAGAAAAAAATGAGAAGATGCCTGTGAATGAATAAAACTTTCTAAAGACCTGCGTCTTTGTTCTCTCCACTTTAGCCCTGATGTCTTTAAGGCTTTTAGTAGACCACAGCTAAAAGAGCTTACAAACACGCCACAGCCACTGTAGTTTTTTTTAGCATGAATTTCAGTTGATATCCAGGGGCCTTTCCACTCTTTGTGGGGAAAATCAATGGTACAGCATTTGGTTTAAGCCTATGCTTAATTTCATCGCCACCTATACGTTTGTTCAGTAGCTGTGGTCATTGTATTTTCACTTTGTTGCAGTAAAAATAGCAACAGAGTCAAAGCCAGTGGCTCACAGAGGGCATTTTACGTAATCAAAATAATGGCACCCTCTCAGTCCAAAATAATGTAACTGTTTCATGGGTTTTCTATATATTTCAGTAAGAGACATAATTTATGTTAATATTAAGCGATACAAGTCTTATTATCAAGGGTTCCCTTTAAATATTTTTTTACCCAGGTGCTGGCTAGTTTTGCTGTAACTCAGTTGCTGGGTCATTTTCAATGTCAGTACAAATGATGAACCCTCTCACACACCTATCCAGCACTTGGTCAGTGTAACCCAATGTTGGGTCAAACCGGTTAAAACTGGATACATTAGTCAGCGTCCTGAGAAAAAAACATGACTGACAGGAAACTTCCTAAAATATAATACTGTATATATATAAAAAAAAAAAAAACTAACAAACATGTAGTCTCGCATTTTTGTTTAAATATTTCAGCTCACCTCTGCTTTGGATGCTAGCTTTCTAGAAACGCAGCATTCACCATCAAAGCGAACTGATGCCACCTTTCACTGTTTCACTTTCCGCCAAACGAATGCATCACTGTCTTATGTAACAAAGTTGCCGTGCACTGAATACAATATGAGCGCTATTGAGCCATTATTGCCCTATGTGTTTGATGGGGTGAAACCCAAATGTCTGATAGACAAGATGGCATGAAAGTTGTTTTTGATGTACCTTTTCAAACATGAATATTAGATAAGTCATGAATATAAGTCATTTAATGAACTGAAACAGCTTACTGATAGCAGTTTTCTTCCCACAGATTCCAACTGGCTGCTCATACTGCTCCTGTCCAACATCCTGTCACATCCTAAAAAGTGTTTTTAGACAGTAAAATTGTATTTTATGATTGCAAACAACTGCATTTTTAATATTTAAATGAAAAACCTTGACTGACCCAGCACTGTTTCAAATAACAACTCAGCAAAGGGATTAATGTATTACACTCAACAAGCTAGATCAAAATGACCCAGCATGTGTTCTGTCCAATATTTACTCAGCGCTGGGTTGCCAAATAACCCAGAAATGGTTGTTTTTAACCCAGCCTATATTGCTTTCTGATACACATCAGCAAAATAATGATTTGCCCTGGTGGAGAGTGCATGTTGTATTGTATCACTATGTTCTTAAGATTGTGGTTTTCAGTCAGTCACACGTTATTGGCTGCTTAGAGCATGTTTGGAACAACTTTTACAGAACAAATTACAAGCATTATGTTTATAGGATCTCATATCCTGACAAAGGGAACCATAGCTTGAAATATTGAAATTACTTGCATCATGTACTCTTTGTGGACTAATTATTTGAGCCTCTAGAAACATTCCTTTCTCCCCCACCTCATTAAATACAGCCCTAGTAGCAGACAAATAGATAGTAGTGGAAATGACAGGAATCTAATTCCATCTTTATTAAAATATGTTGTGCATTAGCTACAGTAGTTCAAGAGGAGGATTCAGAACATTATTAGATATTTTAATAACTAGACAGGAGGCACATTTCTCTGCATTTTATGTTCATAGACTTTGGTCAGTAGATGGTCACATTTAATACTGACTTGATTGCCAAGAACACTTTTCCACCATATTAGAATCTCTTTCAGTGCTGTTTCTGAAAAGTAATAGATTCATTTATGACAAGAGTGCACCTCAAAAATCTACTTCATAACAGGTGTTCTGACCTTTGTCACAAAAAGGCTTTCTTCATTGCCTTTTTCCCTATCACACTTTAGAAACCATAAGAAATTATATATCACTTGAAAACTTAAAATCTAAAAATTCATCTTTTGAAAACCATTTTAAAATCAGACATTGCATCACTATGGAAAATATACACCAAAATCACATTACAAAATGTTTCGTTCGTGAATTATAAAAAAAAAAATAAGTTTGAATACTGCATTTAAAGGCAGTTAAAGGGTAAAGAAGCACACACTATAATCATATTCAAGAATGTAAAGTCTATATTTGTTATGTCATTAAATTTCTCTAGTAATTGTAATAACACCCAATATGGTTAGAATGAAGGTCTGTGTCAATTGGTTCTCCTTTACCAAAACCATTCAGCCATTGTTCATCCAGTGAGAACTTTGCCGCATTTCTGCTATAAGTGCTACTTAAAATCTTTAAATAATCATTGAAGTCCTACAATTAAGTAACATGTTTTTTTCATATAATATATTAGTTATACCAAATATTACACTGCTTTATATACATTTCTTAACCTGCTTACAGGTTTCAGGTAGAGTTTTTATTATTATTATTACTATTATTATTATTATTATTTTATTAACTACTATGTATTGCTATATTTAATAAAAATGAGCCAATATTTAAAAAAACAAGGTTTTAATCTCTTTCTTTCTTTATCCTGCCCTATCCTTCTTAATCTTTCTCAGTGTTTTGTCATATTGCACATCAATACAAAATAAAAAGCAGTCCAGTTTGTCACATATCAGAACATAACACGCTGTTAAACAGGCAAATACATGGACTGCCTTTTCTGCCTAATACAAGGGATAGTCAGTATATAATCTCAACATTCCAATTACAGTTTAAACGGAGGTTTAATCAAGGTGTTGTGGTCTGTAGTCACTAATCATAAGTAGTTAGAGTTTAATGGCATTTGGGATGAGGGCAATTTTCCCAGCAAAGGATATAAATACACAAGCTTGCCTCACTCCTTTGAGAATTTCTGCTGTTAGCATATGCATCATATTGCAATCATGTTTCATGTGTCTTGAGATGGCAGATTTTAATGAGGTATAATTAGACTTCATTGTCTTTCCTGCAAAATATCTTTTTCTATATGATTCCGGTTTCTAAACTGAGCTAGGTCTATTATATGTTTAAATAGCCATTTCAAACTTAATCTGTTGCAGGAAGGTTTCAAATGGCACACTCCTACACTAAGTGGGCTGTATTGACCAGGTATCAGCTAGCACAGGGAAAAAGAGTACTGGTGCATTATTCAAAGGTGAGCCTTTTTTTCCTATTATTTCCTGTTGTAAAACAATATGTTGCTTTATACAGAAGCACCACATTTTTTTTGTAGCCAATGCTGTAATTTTTAACAAATCCATTCATCTGCATTATGAGTGTCTGTAAATAAAATAAATAAATAAATAAATAATAATAAACACTTCATTATCTACTCACTTTGTGTGCCAGAGATGATTTGAATAAATTAATAATTATTTTTAGTCAGTAGTGACTGTAGTTTCTGATTTGATTACACCATCACAATGCTTCTTGAATGAATATCTCATTCCCTTATTAAATCAGATAAGAACACAGTCAAGATATCAACAATGTGTGAATTTCTATAAACAGGCTGGATACCTGTAAAGAAAAAATGCTTTTGTGGTGTCTAAAACATAGCTAAGGAACTAAATTAACTTAAAGTATTTTATAAGAAAATACCCCACTTTAATCTAATTGCTTTCATTTATTTATTATCAATATGACAAATTTATAATTGGTATGCAACAAAGCACCGCTGTTTATTGTTCAGACACAAATTTAGATAATTTACATCTGAATCAGTTGGAAGTTAAGTGGATGACTAAATGATCTAGACTAATGTAGCCCAGTACTGCACATTGCTTCCGTATCAGCTCAAATGAGAAACTAATGAGTTAAATAATTAGACAACTAGTGAACTGAATGCAACAATACATACTGGGAAAATGAAAGATATACTGAAAACACTGAAATGGAAAACAAAACATAACCCTGGCAATAGGGGTTTTCGCACCGCGTAGTTCAAAGAACTTAGCTCTAAGAACAAGCCAGCATGGTGGTTACCTAGAGAACCAATTGACCTATCGGTAAGCCCCACCCATAGAACACAGATGAGCCAATGGCAGTTGAATATCAGCTGCACGGAGATGGAACTCGGACATCTGTAGGTTGCAGCGCCATAGAGAATCATTGGTAGATCCGAAGCTCTCGTCATTTTAATGCTGTTTAGTTCAAAAATAATAAAACCATGTGCCTGAGGTATCTGTAACACTGATAGGTATCCTGAGAGAATTGGCAATGGAATTTGGAATTGATTTTATTATTTAACATTTATTTTCTGGTTGTCATACTCTCATTAAGTGGCCTTTTTCATCTGCTGAAGCAGGTAATGTCTGTAAATATCATTAATAGCTCTGGCTAAAAACTAGCTAACGTTAAAATTAGTGAGTCCATGCTAACGTAACGTTACAAACCTCAGCTAACTATTCTCACGTCATGTACAGTGTAAGTCAAAAACACATAAAAGAAGGCCTACATTTCAGTGCCTCTCCCTATTAAACAGGTTAAATGTAAAATAGATTTCTTCCGTTTGCATTGCGATCTGTAAACCCTTGATTTCAAATTAATCATGTTACACACCATATTTATTTTAAAATCATTTATATATCTATCCATGGCATATTAAAGCCCTACTAGAATGCTGCTCGACGAGAGGTGGTCCTACTATGTTCAAAATGTATCAAAACTATCTTCGGACAAGGTTGGGGCTGTCAGACAGTGGAAAACTCAGTTTGTTTGTCCGAGGTAGCAACAGTAACTAAGGGGGGCGGGGCTTAGCGATTTTGATGTGTTCTGTGTGGCATTTCATGGAAATTCAGTACGCACTGTGGTGGTAGCTACTGGGTCAGATGATATCATTTCTACAGCTATGGAGTGGTCAGATGGTAAGCTAGACTAAATAATTTACTTTGCACAACATTTGGAAGAGCTTTTTAAGATCAGTAAGCAGAAGCAGTAACACATGATTAATAGTTGCTAAATATACAATCACAGGTGTTCTCATTTTAGCCTAAGGACAACAAAAACTGAAGGTGGTTATTAAACATTTTCTAAAAGAGTTGATTTTTTTTTAAATGTTTTTTCAAATAGTTCAAAGAGTTTTTAAAGACATTTTCAGATTTATGCTACAGTAAGTGCTGTGAAGGTAAAGAGAATATGGGCAAAAAAAAAAAAAGACAAGTTTGTTGGTTCATCAGCTGAAGGTAGGACCTCTGAGTTCGGATTGTTTGGCTTATGATGGCTGAAGTAAGTAGTGGAATAGTTTAAAATTGTGGAAGGATTTTTTTACTTTGGGGAAAAGTTTGAACACAAGCTTGAGGATGTTTGTTTTTGTGTGTGCAAAGCACATCACTAACAGTAGGGTAAATAACTCTGTAATTCTGAACTTTTTGGGTTTAGATGCGATGCAGACACTAATCTCACTGTTGAATTATTATAATATCTGCAAAGACGTAGCATAAGCAGAGAGTGCTAGCCTCAATATTGGTGTGAATCTTGATTTGCAGTTTAAAACCTACAAGGAAAATATAGACTTATATATTATTTAAATATTTATATGCTATATTTATATCTGTTATAAATTTGGGGAAATGAAATCTTGCTCCCGTAGTTTTAATCAGCTTGAAAAATGAAAATCTCGTCTCAGACTGAGATTTTTACAAAGTTCAATGACATGTGAAATTTGTAATTTCTGAGAGGTTTCTAGGACCCTAATGATTTTTAGTAAATTACATTGCTAATGGGCTATTATTTGGGTTACTGTACCCAAAAAATACTGGTTTTCACCGCTATTTCACCAGTCTTTGCAAAAATATTTTTGAACGATTTTTGACCTTATTTGTGTATCAGTCACATCTAGCTGCTGTGAGATGCTTGGACATCTGATTTCTGGAACTATTCAGAAGCTGAGACTCTTTTTGAAGTAACTACAGGTGTAGTTGAATTAAAAGTTATGCAGATGAGCTGCAATGTTGAACTGTTTTCTTCGATTTAAGTCAGGGCCCAATGACTGGATTTCTGAGGCTGGAATAGTTTTTGAGAAATTGACACGAGTAGCATTTGCGCTAGATATATCAGATACAGTGGCAGAGATTTTGCATTGGTTACATGACATCTATGTTAACCCAAGAATGGGAAAATCAGAATAGCTAACTATTATAAGCTATTATTCTCCGCAACCCACACATTATACATTTCAGACAGTCTTTTTGGCTGTCTTTGTCTTTGTAATGTTTGATTACTATTAACTATTTGCAGTCTACACTTTAAATGCATTGCGTTTGTCTATTTTTGTCTTTTGAGCGGCAGGACATGTGACAACTAGTCCACAATGCTAAAATTGCCAAACATAATTTTTGGGAAATGTAGTTCATTTCATCTGAACTAATTCCAGATGGTCAGGATGGTGCGGAGCTAATGAGAGATTTTTAAGAGTAGAAAACATTTAGAAAATTTTGAACTCTAAACTCTAATTTGTTTTTCTGCGCTGTTTATCTTTCACAAGTGCGCCTTACAGATAATGAGGCTGGATAAATAGTCTGCGTATTTGGCGTGCTGTCCAGGGGGAGGACTCCAAGCTTGGTAATTCAAGCCAAGATGCAAATCTGTGGATTTGATTGATTCTAAATGATCAGATGGATAATAGGCTCTGAACCTTGCTTCTTTTTCTGGTCACACAGATACACAGTGTGTGTCCGTCACTTAGGCGTTTTTAATTTGTTCATGTTTAAACAATATGGGCAAGGGATTTTTTTAGGAAACATGCGGAAGAAGTTAACAAATGCATGATGTCAAAAACACAATTTGGCAACCCTATTTCTATTTTAATTCGGGGAAGCCTGCACCCTCAGGGCTGTTTGTGAATTTGAGATTTCATAACTCTTTATGAAAAGCAAGGGTTACTGGGATGTTTTAGTTATAGCTGGCAAAATTTTCACTATCAAAAGCCACTGCTGGCTAAATATTGACTTGAGACATCATTCCCAGATGGGAATGTCAGACACTACTAATTCTGACTGGGAATACACTTTAATGGTCAGGTATGTCGGGAAGTCTGTGGACTTCATTGGATTTTCATAGTACCAACAATGATATTCGTCATTTGAAAAGTTAATCACACTCTGAGATCATATTGGCAAATGTGGTACGACGAGCTAACATAGATAGATGTGCTTCTATTATTTCTGTGCAGAACATCAGTTATCAGCTCAGTTTTGGCTGAAGGTCAAATGTTGCTAAGAGAATTCTTGCTATGGCAGGTGTGCACTTTATTCAAATTTTCTTCTGATACATTGATTGGTTTTAACTGAGGTAGTGCTAGGTAGTATTAGATGGATACATATTAGACATTGTAAATTTGCTCATTCATTTGGAATGAGAACTGGCAAAATGCTGTAGGATATGCGGGATATAAGATATGGCGGGTGAAGGGCTACGATTATTAGATTTCACTGGACTACAGTCTAGTCGCCAACTGGTCTTGGTGTTCTTTGTTTATCAGAGTCAAAATAATTCCAACAAAGTCTGAACAACTTGTTTTTCAAAAGAACAGTCTCTTGTTTTTGTGTTTTCCCAGATTAAGTCTGTTGGCCAATGAGGTTTGAGCCTGATCATAATGGAACGGTTTGTGACGACAAACAATGGCTAACAGAATAACAGGAACTTTAGGGAACATCAGAGAAAGAGAGAGAGAGATGAAACTTTGCAATCTTCAAACTCAAGATGGCTCTTCTGGAAGAACAGAACAAGCTACAGAAATGCTTCAAGAGCAGACTACTGAGACAACGCGTCGAGAACTAGCTACTGAATGACATTGTATAGATAGAGGCATTCTGGGCTACAAAAGAGATATCAGTCATTTATATTGCTAAATTTGTGTGCTCAATTTTTAACACTGTATGTATTTTTAAGTCATATATTTGTCATACAGAGTCAATCAGGCAAATTCATGGGTGGTTTTTAATTTATATTATTATCATCATGCTGCAAGATATGGTCAAACAGGACATGATGTGAATTCAATGATTTGTCCATGACTAAAAGGTCATAATGATGTGATTGGGTTCAATCTTAAAAGACCCTTAAGGGAATTTTTCCGCAGTTCAGTACGTAATGGAATTTGTATGTACATTTATAACCACTATCTTGATTTTAAATGGTGATCTCCAATTGACAATTCCAGTTACAAATTGATAAACCTGCCAGACAACTTAAGTACTAGGGCACAGAAACCCAGATGATGAGATGGAGAGATGCTAAGATGACAAATGGCCAAATGTTTAGAAGGATAACAGCACATGCAATATGAAATGGTGAACACTATATTTACACAATGAGCTTTTGGGAAATTCCAATTGTACCAAATCACATCCTGATTGCAACTTAATATTGTTCATACATCTAAATGTATCTGAAGTTCTGCATAAATAAGTAGATAAACTTATTTAAGGATTATGGTCTTTAACATCCGAGTGAGAGACATAGTTTGGGTCAATATTGGAACACATATTTTGTTTAGCTTTAGTCAGTTTCAGGAGTGTTTATCATCTTATTCTTGTACATTTCCATAAGAGTGTTGATTTGCTTTGTCAGATTAGTGTTCAATGTTGTACGACAACAGTGAGAGACACACATTTCCCTCAACCGACGCTGGTACGCGGTATGACAGAAACGACTTGTTCTTTTGAACATGTAGAAAGGAAGAGTATGGCCTGATCACCCGAACTTTTCAAAGTATGTTTTTGATCAAGATTATGAAAGTTTGCTTGCAATAAGTTGTTCTGTTATCAGACAAACTGATATTTTCTGATGGGATCTGGCATCCGGGGCTGGATCTTTATTGTCTAGGAAAACTTGACTTGTACCTGAATTTTAAAGGGGACTTAACCCTTTATTTATAGTATACTGTCTCAGTCTAAATTACATTCACACTGATGTTTTAGGAAGCTAAACAAATTCAAATATAGAACTATGAAAAATTCTAAGGTTAGTTTGCCCAAAACTGAAAATTCTGTCATTATTTACCTTCATGTTGTTCTAAACCCATAAGACCTTTGTTCATCCTTTCAACACAATTTAAGATATTTTTGATGAAATCCGAGAGCTTTCTGACCTTGGATAGACATCAACGCAACCGACATGTTCAAGGCCAAGAAAGGTATTGAAAAATTGTTACAATAGTCCATGTGACGTCAGTGGTTCAGCCGTAGTTTTACGTAGCTACGAGCATTCACATGCACAGTCTTTGATCATATTCAGCATTAGGAAAGCATTACTATGCAGCCAAAGATAAATTATGAGAAACACAAACAATTAGTTAACCTCCTAATTCTTTTATTTTTTCATGTGACAAATGCGAAGAACAAATTTTTATATCCCTTTACCTAACTGTAACCTAACTTCAGCATCAATATTGCAAGGAAGATTTGTGCTTCTGCCTTTCCCTTCAAATACAAAACAGTTTCCTGCTTAATGATACTGAATGATTTGATTATTCTGGGTCATAAAATCAGCAAATCAGAGTTGGGTACTGTTTCTTCCCACACTACCAGACTATGGTCTATTAATTGAGACACTTTCATTGTGTCCTTGGTCATTCACCCACTGGCCATAAAACAGGGCTTCTCTAAAATAACTGGTAAGATGGAGCAACAGTTTTGCGCACATGATTTGCAGAGAACGAGTCTGTGAATGTTAACAGAAAATCCACTTATAGTCTCAGTTAGATCTTTTTAATGACAGCTCATATGTCTTTGTCTTTTAAATGGACATCCAGATATTTTTATTTCATTTCAGTAGACACTGAGCAGCATGTTATCTGCAGATGACTCATAACCATTAAAGTGTAGTCACAAGTTTGGATGGTCGATTGAAATGACCTTTGCCATTGAAGTGGCATGTCTTCATGACATCAAACATTGTGGCTGTTGAAATGTGGAAATGTTTGTCCTCTGCAAATGACCTACTGGAAAGAAGTGAATGCCACTAGAACATCAACAGCCCCCCAGTGAGGCTGACCCCATTACCCTGTACCACCCAATGGGCAGAGCTAGCAGAAAGTATTTCACAAGTTCAGTAAAGCACATTAGTCAACTAAATCAAAGTTTTTATTTCATGTTACTTCAGAAATGTCAGTTTTCATGTTTCTTCTTTCTGACAATCCAGCTTCAAAGACCTCTTTTGTAAACGATAAAACCAACTTCAAAAGATAATTAAAACTGTAGTTTTATTATTGCAATTATTATTGGAATTTAAGTAATTTAAGTAGCAGAGGTAATGCTGCCAGAAAAATCCATTGTGCTGACATGCTTGTATGATGAATTATGCTCTATTTATTGCTGATTGAATAAAAGAATGTGAAATATTTATTATATGCACAAGCATAATCAATTACAAAAACATTTTTCTACTGCAGCTCTTTCTCAGTACTTTTTTTTCTTTTAAATGAAACATTCTATGTAGCATTTAGTTCAAGGAGATACTGTATACTGTAAACAGAGCTGTGGATGTTAAAATTCTCTTGCAGAAGAACACATTGAAAACATGGCCATGAAATAGGCCTATATGAAAGCATCACAACATGTAAGAAACACTATGCATAATATAATATAATATAATATAATATAATATAATATAATATAATATAATATAATATAATATAAATGCCATCCCCTGAATCCCTCCTCAATTCGAGCCCTGGGAATACCTCTAACTCACAGCAATAAAGAGTGTAAGAGGGCTGATAAGAACATATCCAACATTCAGCCTTCTAGCTTGCCTTCTAGGTCTTCACAAGAAACTTAAAGCTTAATTATGCACTACTAATTAAATAAAGACACTTAAAGAAAATTTATTATTTAGCGTTAATGTGTTTTGGTTAAGATTGAAATTAAGATTTCAAGTATGCTGAGGGAATTTAAAGTTAGTACACTTAGGATCATTATTAAAAAGGGTTGTCTAAGGCTACGTCTACATGAAACAGATACATTTGAAAACAGCGTTTTCATTTTAAAATGCTCTCCGTCCATTTTCAAGTTTTTTTTTTTAAAGTTTATTATCCACACTGAAATATTGAAAAACGTTTGTTTCGTCTTACTGTGCATGTGTACAACCTCATAAAAGCTTACTTAGCTGACAAAGATGAAATAGACATACCATTTCACTCAATTCTTCTGGCAGGACCATTTTATTTATATAAATATCCTACCATTTACTGGCACATCCAAGTCGCACTCATTCACTATTATGTTTGATCTGAAAAGCAACTGCTCTTCATGTTTTGCCACAGGACAGCAATTCTGAGTAAATTTTCTGTAATTTTTGCAGGACTGTAATATGAAGAGTGTACAAAGTAACATATCTTTAGCAACAGTGTGAAAGTAGCATATACCATAGATATCACTATAAACATAGGCCTAGATATCGATTTGTGCAATATGTGTTAAATGATTAAACATGCGTCATTGTTTCCAAAAGTGTGTGTTTTGTGGGGATATCAGGACGAGATCCAGCTTCGAGGGGGATCAAATCTTTCTAAGAAATGAGCTGAGATAACTCATATGATGTGATGTACACCAGTGCCTACAGCCATGGGACTGAGGCAAGGACCTAGGCCACCCCTCCATGGAGGGGGTCCTCAGGGTAACCAATAGTGGCGCTTGATCCACACGTCCAACCTAAAGAGCTACTGGTCCTCAGAGCTAGTTTCAGGCAGGGTTTCCGCTGAAACTCCGGAAAGACAGTGAAATCCAGTCTACTCCTCAGAGGGATGGATTCACTTAGTGGAAATAGCAGGCAGCTTCTCAGAGCAAAGCCAAAGAGTAATAGAGGTACAGGGCATGTAGTGATGTGACAGGGACCCAACAATCCAAGGAAACTACATCAGTAGTACCTAGCAATAGGTTTCAGAAATTAGCGTTCTCCAACCAGACCATAGCTGGGAACATACGGCAGCAACCAGGGGTCCTGTCAACATAGAGGTCCTAAACCTGAAACACAGGAAGGACACACAACCCCAACCCAAATCTGAAACATGAAAGAGAATAGTGCTCACTTCAGTGGCTAGTGCTTAGAGACAGGTTTTAACTCCTGAGAAACAGGAGGGTGGCCGGCTCTTAGAAGACAATTTTCGCAAAGAGGGGAGCACCGCCATACCCTGCCACAGAGGGGCTTTAGCTATTACCAACCCAAGCCAATCATGCCTGGTTGCTCCTTAGAGTCAACACTCAAAACAGGGTTTCCGCAGAAACACCTTTATCCAGTGGAAAGCAGCCTATAAATGCATGAAGATGGGTGGATAGCAAGAAGCAGGAAGCCCCTCAGGTGAGCACTTGGTTGACCAACAGGCCCTGGGGTTGCAGTAAAAAAACAGGGACCCAGCAAGCAGGGAAACTACTTATGTAGTACCCAGCGATAAGGTTGTAAAATCTGGCGGTAAACGTCCAGCGACCACCGGAGGGCCCCGCACCAACATAGGAAGAACACACAAACCCAACCACACATACTGCAACACAAGCCTGGGTGGCTCACCCACCATGGCTCCCAGCATGGTCTAGATTCTGAGGTACCGCCACCGCACAGTAGCGATAAAGGCTCTGACTTAGGAGAGCGTATGATCGACTGAGCTTAGCGCAGGTGCCATAAAGCCCCTCAAGGCAGAACGTGGATGGCATGGAGAGCAATGTCTATAAAGCTCTTACCTGCACAGAAGGACCAACGGGTCCGGGGGTTGCAGTAATGTATCAACATACTGTAATACCATTGCTCAGGAGAGCCTCCCCTTGTCAGAATAATCAGCCAGGTCAAGCTGTGACCCTCACAATCTCAATCCCTTCTGTGCCCAACAGCGGAGGTCATGAATCAAAGGCAGGGGGAGAGGCAGGCAAGAGCAGAGCTACCTTATATGAAGATGCTCAGAATGCACGCAATGGCCCCACGGGGATATCGCGTGCACAATCCTGACCCGACGACATAACATCAGAGTATGAGTCATCAAGTATCTGACATAGAGGGCACAGATCAATACACACCTCTAACAGCGTCTTGCTGACATGAGGTAAGAAGACAAAGCTTACCAAAGATGCATGACTTCAAACAAAACAATCGCTGAAGAAGAAGAAGAAGAGGATGTGTTTGACCGGCGCCCTTTAATATTATGCAGTCAC
Organism: Cirrhinus molitorella; assembly: GCA_033026305.1. Lineage (NCBI taxonomy): Eukaryota > Metazoa > Chordata > Actinopteri > Cypriniformes > Cyprinidae > Cirrhinus > Cirrhinus molitorella. Next base: position 21,081,355 of record CM065124.1, on the reverse strand, counting down.
ACCGGAAATGAGGCTGTCGCCGGCCTGTACTGTTGTAGTTTTTGTAAGTTTCAGACACGGTCATGAAGGAGACGTTCCCCATAGCGACCCCTAGAGGACTTTCCTTCAAAAGGGAACTCACAATTGTGAGTTATAAAGCCAGAATTGTGAGAACCAAACTTGCAATTTTGACTCTTTTTTCCCCCCTAGAATTGCGTGATAAAAACTCCCAACTGCAAGTTATAAAGTCAGAATTACAATACAGTATATGAACCTATGATATGTGAAAAAAAACAAACAAAAAAACTGGGGAGTCGCAATTCTGAGAAGAAAATTCAGAATTGTGACTTGCCAGTTTATATGTCGCAAGGCTGAGGAAAAAAGTCTGAATTGCAAATTTGTATTACACAGTTCTGAGAAAAAAAAGGGTCTGTTCTGAGAAAAAAAAAAGTTGCGAGATGTAAACTCGCAGTTGTAAAATGTCAGAATTGTGAGATAAAAAAATTTGCAATTACCTTTTTATATTTTTTATTCAGTGACGGAAATGGGCTTTCATAGTGATGTCATGATGAGTTCTCTCAGAAAAGTAGCTTTACTTACATTCCAGCATTACAAATCTCATTCAATTTCTTCTTTTCCAGTTTATATATATATTTTGCTCAGTGGAAACCTGTTCGTCTGACCTCTTCACTACACTGGATTAGCTGTTGTTTACTGTTTGCTGTCTCCATTCCCATGTGGTGATCACAGAAGGGGTCAGTCTCTTTCATCAGGCTGTTTTGACACTGTAATTGATTTTCTACGTTTGGACATAAAACTGTATAATCAATAGGCTAAAGAGAGAGGAGTCAGCTCTGATTCATGAGCCTCATTAAGTATTCATATATGCGAATGAGGTGATTTGTTAGATATTAAGCCGAACCTGTAAATAAAACGACAGGCAATAATTTATTTTATAGATGCATCAGTTAGTTCTGGTCCTCCAATTTGATTGGCTGAGCAGCATATATACAATCCAACAGCTCTGTGACCTTTCACTATATGTCTCATTCTGTTTGTCTGTGTTTGTATGCTCCACACATACAGTACATGTCTGTCAATTTACAGTTTTTTTTTTCAAAAACACTACTTCATTTACAATTAAAACAAGCAACTGTCAGAGCCATGAAATAATTCAAAACACTGATTAATTTAGAAGCTAAACAAGTGACAATCAATGAATCACTGAATCGTTTATTTAACAGATTAATTCAATACATAGGTTTATTCAGAAACTAAACAAGTGACTGAATAAACTGAATCATTTATATAGCGATTAATTCAAAACATTTGTTTAAAAAGTGATTGTCCCAGTGGAATCACTGAATCATTTATATACAGTGTTAGGAAGTAACATTTGTTTAACAAGTGATTGTCCCAGTGGAATCACTGAATCATTTATATACAGTGTTAGGAAGTAACTAGTTACATGCAACAGAATTTAAAAAAGTAACTAATTACGTTACTTAGTTACTTTTTATGGAAAGTAATGCGTTACATTTTTTTAAGTTTTTATTTTTGTCAAATGTAAAAGCCCTTTCACACAAAAAGCCTCAGGCTGAAGGAAAAGTAAATTCATGTCTGTACAGTAGAATGCAGAAGAAGAAATTTCAACACCCTTCAGCAAAAAAGAAGAACAAATGTTAATTTATCTTGAGTCATTTTTGCTTATGAGTATGGTTGAATTGGATCATCTAAGGACAGCAGCAAAGACACTGGGTTATAAAATGGGATTTAATACATAAAGGATATTTGTATTATTAAACATATTTAATTATGGCAGGTTTGCATCATATCTTGATTTGCATTTCACTGTTTTTATTCATTTTGAGGAATACTGAGTCTGTTTTTTGTAAGTGAGATGAATTAATGCATGCTCACATTTATTCTAGAATCTTACTCCTGATTTCTCTCAACATGGGGACAGGACAGCTTTCAATCAATAAATGGGAAAAAAGTAACTCAAATATTTTCTTGGAAATGAAAAGGTAATGTGTTACTTTACTAGTTACTTAAAGTAATTAAAAAAGTAATCTGATTACTTTTACTTGTAATGCGTTACCCCCAACAATGAGCTATTAACTATATCTTGTTAAGATTTTAAATCTGTATTTAACCTCTGAACAATCTCAAAGTAAAAAGAGGTGTTAACGTTATTATTATAATTTTAATTCAAGTGATAAAGGATTTTCTGACAGTAATCAGTGTTGGGTGCTATTTTAAGGTAACCCTGCCTGCTTTAAATGTTTCAAAAAGATTAAGTTGAAAGTAACTGAAATAGTTACAATACTCATTACATTTTTAATATAGTAACTTGTAATCTGTAACCTATTACATTTTCAAAGTAACCTTCCCAACACTGTTTATATATAGTGTATTTAAATATAATTATACTTGCAAGATATACTCAGTGCTGGTTTGTGATTTACTTGATTCATGCTTTAAGTAACAACCCTCTTTAAAGGATTTAACCTATTTGTTAAAAAGAAGCAACCCCATTCATACACTGACCTCCTTCTGATATTAGCCTGCATTCACCCATCAAAACTGTCTCTGATTGGTGGAGAAAGCTGGGGGCGGAGCCTGTCCTCAACGTGCCAGACCGTGGAGGCAAGAGTATCTCACTCGCCTGCCTGCCAAGTGCTGGAAGCACTCTGGAGACTGAGTGCCTCACTCTGAGTGCTGCATGTTGCTGTTTGCACTTCAATAGTGTTGAAACAGAGTCAGCGTTTCCAGATTCAGTCAATTGCAGCTGATTCTCTGTCTGCATGTTTCTGTCTCTGTGTTTGTTTTGTGTAGGAGGCTCTTACAGACCATCGTGTGACGTTTTAGCTGATTTGGAGGAAGAGTTATCACAGAGGTGAGGTGACGGATGCTTGTACAGGTCCTGCTTTCTTTGATCTACATGGCGGATGATGTTCGATTTGAATTCACCAGACTGATTTAGGCTGACTACGGATATTCAGGGAAATGAACTCCTCACATCATCATGGACTGCATCATTCGTACCGAAATCACAGCCAGGGAGCTTTGCCAGTGGGAAAGCCAGCTCAAGGTGAAAGAGGATCGGCCTCAGGATGCTATGAGCAGCTGCTCATCTCCACAGAGGTCTTCCTCACGCTCGGGCTCGTCAGTCTCCTGGAGAACATTCTGGTGATCGCTGCTATTATCAAGAACAAGAACCTTCATTCTCCCATGTACTTCTTTATCTGCAGTTTGGCCGTCGCAGACTTGTTGGTCAGCGTCTCCAATGCCTCTGAAACGGTAGTGATGGCGCTCATCACGGGGGGCAACCTGACCAATCGCGAGAGCATCATCAAGAACATGGACAATGTTTTTGACTCGATGATCTGCAGCTCGCTGTTGGCCTCCATTTGGAGTTTGTTGGCCATCGCAGTGGACCGCTACATCACAATCTTTTACGCCTTGCGCTACCACAATATCATGACCCAACGGCGGGCGGGCACCATCATCACCTGCATCTGGACCTTCTGCACGGTCTCTGGTGTGCTCTTTATTGTGTATTCGGAGAGCACCACCGTTCTCATCTGCCTTATCAGCATGTTTTTCACCATGCTGGCACTTATGGCCTCACTCTACGTCCACATGTTTCTTCTAGCCCGGCTGCACATGAAGCGCATTGCCGCCCTCCCTGGAAACGGCCCTATCTGGCAGGCGGCAAATATGAAAGGGGCTATTACAATCACTATCCTGCTGGGGGTATTTGTGGTGTGCTGGGCTCCCTTTTTCTTGCACCTCATCCTCATGATCTCCTGCCCACGGAACCCTTATTGCATCTGCTTCATGTCCCACTTCAACATGTATCTCATCCTCATTATGTGCAACTCGGTCATAGACCCTCTCATCTATGCCTTCAGGAGCCAAGAGATGAGGAAGACCTTCAAAGAGATCTGCTGCTGCTGGTATGGAGTGACCTCTCTGTGTGTCTAACCGTGTGACGTTAAGATACCGATTGTGAAATCACTGGACGATGCTGAGAATGTAGAAGATCTGATTACACTGCATAGCTTGTGTGATTATTCTGCGCACATTTATTTGATGCCCAGAGAAATGTGATACTATGGCTGTGCTGACCATGAAAAGATGCTAGTGTTAATGACTGAGAGTCTTTTGTTCAATGACATGCTGTTTTGGTGTTTATTCATATATGAAGAGTCCAGATGCAAAAGCCTCTAAATCCATCTGACATCTTTCTTTAAAAATACAGATGTATAGGTTTCTATGTAAGTAGTGGTATTTCTGATTAGGCTGAGGGCGGGATTTTAACGAGTTTGAAGTAAAACGTATTTGATGGATGTATAATATGTGTCGAGAGCATTCATTCAGTATCATTATCTCATTTTTAACCGAGATGGCTTTTAGCTGGTTTTGCATCGGAACTCTTCATATGTACACAAGCCTCATTCATTTTGCCTGCTGAGTAAGACACCAAAAAGTCAAAGTGCCAATATTTAATAGCATTAAAATACGCACATTTATAGCACCGTTTCTGTTGTGATTCAGTGATTCAAGCACATGCACAGTATTTGGCAACTGTGATTATGTTTTCTTAGCAGGTTGGTACTTCAATTATCCAGCTCGAGAACCGTTGCAGCTTAATAAATGTGTTTCAGACTTTATTTTTGTATTTTATTTTGTATTTTGTAAGATAAGTTTATTTCATTTTTGTAACGCCATCACCTTGTGCAAATAAAACAACATCAAAACCAACAATTATGCCTCATATATTTTCATGTGTAATTGTTAAATGATAGCAGACAGGGATTTTGTGTGTGTGTGTGTATATATATATATATATATAATCTCAAAGACCTTTTTTTCTTGAAACTGTGAGTTTTCATCTCTCAATTCTGACGTTTATTCTCAGAATTGTGTGATATAAACTTGCAATTTCCCAATTCTGAGCTATAAAGTCCAATTCTGAGGGGAATAAAAGACTGATATGTTCTCAGAGTTGTGACTTTTTATCTCACAATTCTGACTTGATAACTTGCAATTGCAAGTTTATATCACCCAATTCTGAGAGAAAAAGTATAAAAGAATAGCGAGATGTAAACTTTTTAAATTATATACTCACAAATCTAAGAAAAAAATATCTCTCAATTTCTCAATTCTGAGTTATAAAGTCCAATTTTGAGGGGAATAAATGACTGATATGTTCTCAGAATTGTAATTTTTATCTCTCAATTCTGACTTTCATTTCTCGTAATTGCAAGTTTATATCACCAAATTCTGAAAGAAAAAATATAAAAGAATAGCGAGATGTCAGCTTTTTAAATTACCCTCTTGCCCTTTTTACATGCTTGGACAGCTGCTTAATTAAGAGCCATTTCCCATTTGCAAACCCTGGGGATTCTTCTGGTCCAGCTTTCTTTTTCATTTCAAAGAATTAAAAAAATTTATGAAATCTCAGCGGAAATATACTCGCAATTCTAAGAAAACAAATATATCTCAGTTTATCAGTTCTAAATCATAAAGTCCAATTCTGAGGGGAATAAAATACTGTTATGTTCTCAGAATTGTAATTTTTTATCTCTCAATTCTGACTTCATTTCTCATAATTGCAAGCTTATATAACCCAATTCTGAGAGAAAAAGCATAAAAGAATAGCAAGATGTAAACTTTTTTTAAAATTTTTATTAACCTTTTATATATATTTTTTATTCAGTGGCAGAAATGATCTACTATAACATAATAAAGCATTTTCATTATACAGAATATGTAGCTACTTTTGAATGGCTGTTAATGGAGAAAAAAAAAACCTTGCAATTATGCCTCATATATTTTCTTGTGGAATTGTTAAAATGATAGCAGATGGGGATTTTGCTCTTCAGAGTCGTGGAGCTCAAACGGTAAATATCTATATCAGGGGTGCCCAACCCTGTTACTGGAGATTTACCTTCCTGCAGAGTTCAGCTCCAACTCTGATCAAAGACAACTGAACCAACTAATTAGGATCTGAAGGGACAGGTGTGTTTGATTAAGGTTGGAACTAAACTCTGCAGGAAGGTTGATCTCCAGGAACAGGGTTGTCACCCTTGATCTGTATCATTTAGTAAAAGATTGCCTACGAGCTCTTAGAAGCTATTTATTTTATCAGTCTATTTTGAAGGTTACCACGTTGCGCTAAATAGACTCTCATCTAGTATGACTACAAAAGGAAGGATTTCTGTCAGTTTGCACTTTCACTAAGCTCTCATTTATATCCATGATTTTCTTCTCTGCAGTTATATTACTTGACCTTAAATCAAGGCCAACGCAGATGAATGAACTAAAGAAAATATTAGGATTCGTTTTCTCAGCAGGCTGAGGTCTGTAAGCTATCATTTGGCATTCCTGTTAGTAATGACAATGGTTCAGCTGGCCTGACCCTGCTGAAGTACAAAATTTTAATTCTGCTGTCTTGGATCATAGGCACTCTTTCCTAATTATAGGTGGTTTGAGCCAATCACCTGAGCTGTATGTGACATCTCTTTGGAGCGATGGTGAAAATGACACCTTGACCACCGATTAGCTGATGGCACCTCAAGAACACACAGTCTCAAACCCTTCACTAGTAATTACCCCGATCTGTGACATGAAATTCAGTTAACTAGAAAATGTAAGTCTTAAAATACAATTGATATATATATATATCTCACACTTTCATATATTAAGCCATTTCCACCACCTCTCTCTTGCAAGTTAACATCTTATAGTTCTGACCTTTATTTTCAGAACTGTGTGATACAAATTCTGAGTTTGTATCTTGCAATTCTGACTTTATTTCTCTGTGAGTTTATATCATGCAATTTTAAGAAAAAGTCAGAATTCTGAGTTTATATCTCATAATTATTTCTCAGAATTGTGACTATTTCTCACAACTGCAAGTTTATATCATGCAATTCTGAGAAATAGTCACAATTCTGAGTTTATATCTCGCAATTCTGACTTCATTTCTCACAATTATTGACTTTATATCATGCAATTCTGAAAAAATAATTTTTATATTTTATATTTATTTTATATTGCAATTCTTACTTCATTTCCCAGAATTGTGAATTTATTTCTCTCAGTTCCTCTCAAAAAAGTCAGAATTCTGAGTTTATATCTCAAAAGTCTTTTTTCTCAGAATTGTGACTATTTCTCAATTGCGAGTTTATATCATGCAATTTTAAGAAATTTTGAGAAGAGTCAGAACTCTGAGTTTGTATCTTGCAATTCTGACTTTTTTTCTCAGAATTGTGACTATTTCTCTCATTTGCTTATATCATGCAATTCTAAGCAATTTTGTGAAAAAAGTCAGAATTCTGAGTTTATATCGCAATTATTTCTCAGAATTGTGACTATTTCTCACAATTGTGAGTTTATATCATGCGATTCTCAGAAATAGTCACAATTCTGAGTTTATATCTTGCAATTTTGACTTTATTTCTCAGAATTGTGATTTTATTTCTCGCAACTGCGAGTTTATATCATGCAATTCTGAGAAAAAATTCAAAATTGTGAGTTTATATTCAAAAAGTCATAATTGCAAGATGTAAACACAAAATTGTAAGAAAAAAGTCTATAGATAAAAAGTCTCAATTACTTTTTAAAATATTTTTTATTCAGTGGCGGAAACAGGCTTTACTACAGTATCTACTATAACATAACACAATATTTTCATTGTAAATAGAATATACATTTGAATGGCTGTCAATGGAGAAAAAAAATGCTTTTTGCACTACCATCATTGGTTAACTAAATCTATATGAGCTGCACAATGTGACTCAGTACACACATTTTATTTAGTTCCACGTATCAAACAAGTGAAATCACACAATAAAACTCACTAAAACAGAGCCGAGGCAGAAATTAAGATGGCTAGTTGGCTTGTGTTTGCACACTTCTCTAGTCAGCTACTTATTGAATCTGACCCTCTTCTCCTTTAATACATAAATTACCCTCCTGCCCTTTTTACATGCTTGGACAGCTGCTTAATTAAGAACCATTTCCCATGTGTAAACCCTGGGGATTCTTCTGGTCCAGCTATCTTTTTCAGTTCAAAGAATGTAAAAAGTCTATGAAACAGCCTGTTAGTCTGATAAAAAAATCTATCCTTTTGTTATTAAGTTAAGTTAGAGTCTTTATTGGAAATGAAATGGCTTTCCTTCCCTGCAAAATATCTGAAATTATATTCATGCAGACTGGTGTTCAGTTCGTATATGCCAGATATCAGAGCATGCAATCGATTACAATTTAGCTAATAATTAAAAAACAAATACAGTAAGATATTACAGAAGTTATTTAGAGACTGAACTCTTTATAAGTACATTTGTTCCATTCTGTTTGGTTCCAGAAAAGCATTTATCATCATGACAAAAAAGGTCACCTCTGAGTAATCTATTGATCAATGAAAGTGTGACACAAAGCCGTTCTTTGGGCTTTCTTCCTTATTTAAATACCTACTGAAATTGAGCCATTATGTTGAGTTTGATATGACATCCCAGTCCATTCACATGTAAAAGTCTTGTGGAGATCAGTATAAGATTGCAGATTGCAGTTTCATAAGAGGCTTAGCAATCATCTCTTTGGTCCCAGGTCACAGTCTCATTGCTGACTAAAAAAAAACACCTTTTCTTTAAACACGTGGTAATTGCTTCTTCCACGTGCATGATAGATTTTCACAGCTTCAGATACTTTCTAGGTATGCATGAAAAGATGTCTTTGAAATGGAAATGCAAATGTGTAAAATGGAGGCAATTTCATCCTGTCTAGGCAAGGAGATGTGTAAGGGGTTTTTCTGTAATTCTCCTGTTGGTCACTCAAACTGATTGCCTCTAATTGAGCACGGGCATTGACATATTAGCTCCATACCCCATGGCCGTTTCTCAGAAAATAAGGCTTCTTCATAAAAGCCTGAAATTATTTGTAAAAGGCTTCTTGGTTAAGGTAGGGGAAGGTTGGATCATTTTAGTAAAGAAAGAAGAGGAAAACACAGCAATAAGCCTAAGAGCATCATGTTTGGTCTTCACAAAAAAACTTAAAAAAAATAATAATAATAATGATAATAATTTGGCCTATGTTAATTTTGTCTATATTATATTTGTTTATATTCTTTGTGCTTGTAACAAACAAATGTCAATTTATTAAAAGCAATTTTAGGTAAAGTCTTATCAGTGAATCTGTGCATTGTTTTGGGGGGCATGTCCACAGACTCCTTCATCCAAATATTTAATTAAGTAGGCGTGTTAGATAACGGAGGCTAATAAGAGACTGGTAATTAAAAGAACGTGTTTACTATTCTGTGATGCATTTCTCAAAAGCATCATTATAGCCAACTACAGTTGCAAATTCTGCTGAATCCTGTTGTTAATGACAGAACTCGTGACCATAGTTGTTTTTGGGAAACGCATCCCAATTGAATGTGACCTATATGCTGCCTTGTGTTCAATTGTTGTATGCTGTTTCAATTTAATTTAGTTTTTTCGAAGTAAGCTGGACTTGGTTCAAAAGCATATTATTTTTATTCTTAAAGGGATAGTTCACCCAAAAATGAAAATTCTGTCATTAATTGCTCACATGTCATTCCAAACCTTCTAAAGTTCTTCTTCGGAACACAAATTAAGATATTTTTGATGAAATCCAACATCTTTCTGACCCTGCATAGACAGCAACACAACTACCATGTTCAAGGCCCAGAAAGGAACAATAGTAAAGATAAGGACATTGTGAATGGTGGTGGAGACTGACATAAAAGCGGTATTCATTTTGACAGCAGTCTTAATCTTAAGCCCTATTCGGACGGGACTAGTTTTCCAAACGACGTTTGAGTTACAATTCTTTTCAGCCGACGTCTGTCATTTCATGTATAGATTCGGACGGGACTAACATTTCCGTGTTTATTACGGAGGTAGGAGTGTCTGTGTTTTACATGTGGGCGTTGCTGCCATGAACGCAATTTATGAAATTTGATCAAATGTATTTTGAAATTAGGTAGTTTCACATTTAAGCACTTTGAACTTGAACTTGTTTAGTGTTTAAACACTATAAAAACAACAACAACAACAAAAAAAAAAAACAATTGTAACAATTTTAACATGACGATTTTATAGAACTTCTTATAATAAACCCGGTGGAATAAATACGTTTTAACCTATATAATTTTCACATTATGTAATTAACCGCAGAAATGAAAGTACTCTTACCTGAAACTGATATTACAGTAGCCAGTCTTAACAATTTACATGATTCGGCGCTTTAGCAGAAACTTGAATAACGCGCCGGCGCGTTAGAGACTGTACGGTAAATAAAATACTCAGTAAATGTAAGAAAGTGGTAAATGTTATGAGATGTCTATCAGGATCTGAATGGGGAGCAGGTAGAGGGGCATTGAAAAATATATATACAGCATTAATAAGGTCAGTATTGGATTATGGAAGCTTGGTGTATGGATCAGCGGCTAAAACATCCTTAAAGAAATTAGAAATAATGAATGCTCAAGCACTGAGACTATGTTGTGGTGCGATTAAATCAACTCCCGTTGACGCTCTACATGTGGAAATTGGGAGAGATGCCATTGTGCCTTCGAAGGGTACAGCTTATGATGAACTACTGGACAAACTTAAAAGGACATTCAGAAGGGAAAAATCCAGCTAGTAAGGTACTTATCCCTTGCTGGGAAAGTGAGAGAGCGAAAAGTAAGTGCTTTGCCTGGATCTCAGGAACTATAGCAAGGGAAATGAGGTTAAATCAAGAAGTTTATATCCCTACAGTACCCATAACAGTAACGCCTCCGTGGATATTTCCCCTAGTGTTTGTCGACTTGTATTTACTGGAAAATTATCATCTATTTAAAGACATAGGAAATCTAGCAGCGGTGGTAGAGGACAGAATTCACACAGTATACCAGAATCATGTAGCAATATATACAGATGGATCTAAAGACCCTACGGGAAGAACATCATATGCATTTACTATACCATCCTTACAGATATCTAAAAATAGGAGAACAACAGATCATCTGGCAGTTTATACAGTTGAGCTAGTAGCAATTGTGTCAGCCCTGAATTGGATAGAACAAGCCAATATAAGCAAAGTTATTCTGTGTTCAGACTCAAGTTCAGCATTGTTGTCAATACAATCATTTTCATCCCAGAGTAGACAAGATATAATTAATGAAATATATGAAACACTTTTTAGACTTTATAATTGGAACATAGAGATTATATTTGTGTGGGTACCAGCACATAGGGGGGTTAAAGGAAATGAGATAGCAGATTCACTAGCAAAGGAAGCAATTAAACAGGAAAATGTAATGGAGATTTTATTAAGCAGAACAGAAATAAAGACAATGATTAAAAGCAAAATCACTAACAAATGGCAAGATAAATGGAATCAGGGAACCACAGGCAGACACCTTTACAACATCCAGAACGAGATAGGAAAGATGAGGAGGACAGGACGAAGCACGAAGGAAGAGAATGTAATATCAAGATTGAGACTGGGTCACACAAGACTAAATAGTACGTTGCACCTCATGGGGAAACATCCAACAGCTCTGTGTGAATGTGGTCAGGGAATAGAAACAGTTGAGCATGTATTAATTCACTGTCAGAAATATGCCACAGAAAGGGAAATATTTAGAAGGACATCGCAGCAGATAGAAATAAAACAAATTCTCAGTCAAACAGGAAATTATAATTCATTAATTGTATTCTTGAAGGAAACAGGGCTGATAAATAGGTTGTAAAGGTTTTTTTTTTTTTTTTTAATGTATAGCAGAGGGTAAGAATTCTGGTCCACACTCCAGTATAGTAGGTGGCGGTAATACACCAATAACGTTGGCTGTCACCCGCCATAAAACAAGAAGAAGAAGAAGAAGAAGACTGTACGGTAGTTCACGTTGACCAAAACATACAAGAAAACGCGTTTTGGAAAAAAAATTTTTGGCAATCACAGACATTCGCATTCAGACGGGATTAGACTTCTCAGAGGACCTCTAAGTTTGCTGAAAAACAGTAGGTAATTTGCTCTGGAATTTTTACAGAGGTCGCATGATAAAAAGACAGAAATGTGAAACAGAAATTTCTCTAACGTCCCCCTGTGAAACTAGTCCCGTCCGAATAGGGCTTTAGTCTTTTGACTAAAATGGCATTTAGTTTTAGTCATATTTTAGTCATCTGAATTGTTTTAGTTTTAGTCTAGTTTTAATCTACAGTAAATTTAGTCGGCTAAAATCTATTAGGTTCAGTTACAATGTAATGCATTTATTGAGCATTTCTTTCAAATTTCCAAACTCATAGGTTTGCCACAAAGCCATATGCCTTTATATTAAAATGAAAAGAAACCACTTTTGTCATTCTTTCAAGCAGACACGTTTATTTATATAAATAAATTTAGATTTATCTTTATTAGGGCTTCTAAGGTGATTCAGTCAAGAGAAGTGAGTGATTTTCTGTGTTTCTTTTGTTTCTTGATTAACATCAATGTCACAGACAATAGCAACTAAATTAGGCTGCTGTCCTTTAAAAACTGAATGCACAGATGCAATGTACTGAAGTCCAATATTCTCCTAACTAAGACGTAAGACGTATACTGGTCAAAACAGACAAATCAACATCATTTTGTGTGTATTTCTCAGTTCATGCAACACAAAATGTACTCATGTGCTGTGTGAAAGGTGCTGCTTTAGTGTGTGCGCTCAGAAAACTGGACCAAATTGAGTTCTCTTTTGCGTTGTCAAATTTATCCATATGCCTGCTCTTTTCTTACTCCCAGATATTGACATTTTTTAGCATTTTATGAGATGTGTAGCAAATGTATGCTAGTGTATGTCTCGCCGGATAGATCCATAGACTATGATACAGTTCAAATGTTCAAATGAAGAACTTGCTAGTATGTATATAAATGCTATGTTGTGGCCATTTAAATTTAAATGTATCTTTACTAATTAAAAAAGAGATAAGAAAGAAAATTAGAAAGAGACTTGAATACCCCTTTGTGATCTGTTCTATTTATGAATTAAAAGATTTTTTAAAAAAATGTAAAAAAAAAAACGACTAGGTGCTGTTAAAGAAAGAAATGTCACATTAAAAAGCTTGAATTCTTGATGAAAAATAAATGTTGACTGAAAGTAGTTTGGCATAATCTGTTAAATAGCAGTGAAGCAATTTTGTTTTAAAATATTATAAATATTTGAAAACTGTTTGACCTTCAAACAGTGTCAACCAGCACACCAATATACAGTTAAACCAAAATTTATTCAGACACCTTCAACATTTCTCACATCATCAGAGTTTATTTGCTAAACTTTAGAAAACAGTGATAAATGACAAGAACTTAAAGTTAAACTGTGTCAGAACAAATTCATCTTGAAAATGTCAGATAACATTGGTACAAGGGTGTAATGGATTAAAATCAACCCAAAATTCAGACAACTGTTTGTTCAGTCTGTGGTGTGAAAAAGGTTGCTTTAGCAATAATAATAATAATAAAAATCACTTAAGCAAAACATAGTCAAGTCAAATTGTCTGAACAATTTTTGGTCCCAAATTGTTTATCAATTTCACTGGAGGATTTTTGTGTATAATATGTCACACTTTACTTTATTTTGCTATCCTCACTTACATAAATAAACTATAGTGTCCTGCACCCACTAGTAAAAAAAATATATTTAAAAAAATACCTGGCGTCTGAATAATTTTTGGTTTGACTGTATATAGTTATGATTTGTATACTCATGTAAGGTGCAATAATTATAATCATAGTTACATTACTAACAACTAGATTTCTCTTTTTTATTATCATTTTTGTCACTGTACCATTTATAGCAGATTTTTTAATGAACTTTTTGTCCTTTTCAGGTGCATTTTTTAACAGAATTACCTAATTACCTAAGCCAGATACAGACACTTTTGTACAGAAACCTACAAAAGATGTTACATTTGCCATCAGTGAATTAAACTGGCAAAATTCTGGCTAAGTTTGTGATTTGTGGGGCTTTTTAGCAAATGACATTTGCAGTACCACTCACCAAATGAATGGTACTGCAAAATATGGATTTTAATGGATTTGCTTTTATGCTCAAAGAACCAAACCATTTCAGCAAATGGAGTCACTAAGAGTTATCTGAATACCTGACAAGAGGCTCTATTAAATTATGCTCGGTACGGAGCATACATCTCCTTAATCGACTGATTGTACATACATTTGATGAATGATCTTGATACAGAATAATATACTGGACCTGTGGGATTGCAACATCATCCATCTGGGCACAGCCAGGCTGTTCGGCACAATGACACGCAACCACAGAGCCAACTGGCACCATCACTCGATATGCTGATGACTGTGCTATGACAGAAAATTCATTGTGTTATATGTAGTTCAAACTATCATTAAAAGTAACAGTAGAGAATGAGATGTTATATAAGATATAAAGTCTCTAGGTTATGAATGTAATCATGGTTCCCTGAGAAGGGAATGAGACACTGCGTCCTCTAGGGGTCGCTTCGGGGAATGTCTCCTTTGTGACCAGTGTCTGAAGCATACATACAAAAACTACAACAGTATTGGCCGGCAACAGCTTATGATGTCACTGTTGGCGTGACTCGTCGCCACTGGCACGAACGCATAGTATAAACGGGCACCGTTTATTAAACACATCATCCGCTTCTTCGTCTAAAGCTATTGATGAGGCATGGCATCAAGTCCTAGAGGACGCAGTGTCTCGTTCCCTTCTCAGGGTACCATGGTTTAATTCGTAACCTAGAGACGTTTCCTTTTGAGGGAACATCGAACTGCATCCTCTAGGGGTTGTTTTGGGATACCCACGCTGCAATGCTGAGGGTAGTGCAGGCTAAATATTAGGGCAAGCACTAAGTACCAGCTCTGCTCACCATTTAAGGTGAGGGAGCTGCCCCAATGGCATCCAACGGCTGTCAGTGCAGAAGAATCGGATGATGTGTTTGACCGGCGCCCGTTTATACTATGCAGTCGCATAGGCAGTGATGTCATAAGCTGTCGCCGGCCAATACCACTGTAGTTATGTATGCTTCAGACCTTCCCCAAAGCGACCCCTAGAGGACACAGTTTGATGTTCTCTTGAAAGGGAAAAGAAACCTAAAATATTCTAATTATATAAAACATAGCGGACAAAATCTATAAAAGTTACTATGGATATTATTTTACCTGTTTGCCTTTCTGTGTTCAAAAGCAGTGTGCTCGTAGTGGATTTTGCAGTGGAAATCAGGCAAAGTCATTTAAAACATGTATTACTCTTTATAACATTAGCTTAATATAAAATATATTAGCTAAGGATGGAAACTTCATTTTAATTAAAAATTATGAAAAAAACATTCGGAAGAGGAACAAATGAAAAACGATTTTTTTTTTTTTTTTTTTTAAACCAAATGAGCCATGAAAGCAAGAACCAGTTTCAATTACACCTGCAAGATAACAAGGCTAATGGCATAAGATGATATTCATAATCACGGTGAGCTGCTGAGGCAAGGCTATTTTTGCATTACATGATTACTTTGTAGGAAAATAGGGAATGAGATGTGAATAAAATGTATCCATTAGGGAGTCTAAACGCTGTGGGAATGGTGTGTTCTGAGTTTTGTGAGCACGCCTGTCTGCATCTCATCGCAGTGATATTTAGTGCAGATGAGAACACTCACAACCTGGCACAACACCCCCTTAGCATGAAGCCAAAAAACAATCTGACACCCCTCACAGATGCAGTTTTCATTTAGTGCTTTCATTCTGTGAAAATACAAATGACAAACTACCAGTGCTTTACATCGTACCTTTTAAAAGACTTTGTCATAACATTGGATTTTGATTGACAGTCATAGTACTTACAACATTTAAGTGGAGAATATACCAGCAGGGTTGCCAGGTCTGCGTAACAAAACCAGCCCAGTTGCTACTCTAAGATATCCCAATAACGGCCAAAACTAGCCCAGTTGTGTTCCGGGAGGAAATGGCTATAAAAACCACATTCCAGGAGGTCCCCCTCCATGGACAGGGGACCTTGTGGACTAAGAACATTCCACGGCAGCAGTATAAATGTAGCCCAATTCCGTGGGAAAACCACAAAATGCTGGGTTAAAAACTTTGGCAACCCAGCGCTGGGTAAATATTGGACAGAATACATGTTGGGTTATATTGACCTAGCTGGTTGGGCTAAATGTTTTTCAAAAATCACACACAGAATTATAGAGGCAATAGCAATAATCAAAAGATAAACCTTTATTATTCAGCAAGAACACCCATGGACAAAAATATAGCTTAAAACAGATTTATTTGGGAAAATACAGCATAGTTTACAATATAACATACCATTAAACTTATTTAACAATCATTTTAGATATAAAAAATGCAACATTTAAAAGTAGCATTTTCATTTAAGTGTATTCTCTGTAATCACTTTACAACGTAATAGTGCTAATGCTGCATTCCAGGCAGGTTTTTGAGCCTTCAAACCACGACTCACGACTTTGTAGCGCTCCAGGCAAGTCAAACTGCCTGAGCGCAAGGAATTGTGGTAGCTAGATGTAAATAAACCAGCATTGCTGACCGTACAGGGCTTATGCTCATTTACAATAATTTCTATCACCAAAGATTTGAGGAAAAATGTCACATAAGGCAAGAGAAGCTGTTATACCTTTTACTTTTTATCTTATTTGTATATTTGGAAATGCATCCGTAGGGGCTTCCATTGTTGTTTTGTGGGCTATGTGACATCAGAGTATGGAACTGAGAGTACATTGAGCTAGTATGAGTTCACGGGTGGGAAGTCACAGGCTTAACCCAGTGTTTGGGTAGAAAATATAACCATTAAAAAGAACTCAGCAGCTAAGTTACAGAAAAACTACCCAGCACCTGGGTAAAAAAAAATATTTAAAATAACCCAATAAAATAACCCAACAAGCTGAACCCAGCATTTGTTTAATAAATAAATAAATAAATAACCCAGTATTTTTAGAGTGCAGAAACGTTACCCAGGGTAAAAATATTAAAAACAACGTCATAAAATGACCCAACAGTCTGAACCCAGCATTTTATTAAAATGCAGGAAATACATATATTCATAAAATGCATACTTTAGGTTGCTTTGGGTAAAAAGCCTCCCAAATGAATACATATAAATCTATTAATTCACTGTATTGATCCGAGTTCTTCTTAGGAGTGCCGTTCGAGACGGAATTTTCCAGGCAGGCTGAGTTTAAATGAATATTGATCAAACCTGCTCTCCTTACATTGTTGAAATAAAACTGCAGTATGTTTTCCATCATATCGCATTATCTGATAATTACGCTTCCATATATGGATGATCTCTCTCTGAAAGCTTAAAATAGCCTTGATTATTAATGACACGTTATAATCTCTCTCTGATTACCAACCCAACACTTGTAAACATAGGAAATGAATAGAACAAATCATGCAGGGCCATTTATCACGGATCAGGGCTGTCACTGCGAATGAGATTTTTTTGTCCAGGGACTGGATGGGGGAGGGGCCGCTAAGGGCCTCTACTACATATATATATATATTTATTATTCGCCTTCACGTGGACCTGTCTATCAAAAAATTGGTCTCAGACCACTTGAATTTTATGGTAAGTGATAACTCTCATTTTATACAACGAACATATTTTCAATTTCTGATTTAAACGTTTGATCAAAGTTCATCTACAGTTGAGGTCAAAACTTTGCATACACCTTGCAGAATCTACAAAGTGTTAAATATTTTACCAAAATAAGAGGGATCATACAAAATGTATGTTATTTTTTATTTAGTACTGACCTAAGTAAGACATTTCACATAGAAGACGTTTACATATAGTCCACAAGAGAAAGTAGTTGAATTTATAAAGATGACCCTGTTCAAAAGTTTACATAGTCTTGATTCTTAATACTGTGTTGTTACACAAAATAATCCACAGCAGCTGTGTGTGTGTGTGTGTGTTTTTATTGATAGTTGTTCAGGGGTCCCTTATTTGTCCTGAACAGTTAAACTGCCCGCTGTTCTTCAGAAAAATCCTTTAGTCCCACAAATTCTTTGGTTTTTCATCATTTATGTGTATTTGAACCCTTTCCAACAATGACTGTATGATTTTGAGATCCATCTTTTCACGCTGAGGACAACAGAGAGACTCTTCATGCAGCTATTACAGAAGGTTCAAATGCTCACTGATCCTCCAGACTTTTGACCAGAATGTAGATGTGTACATTTTTCTTATTTTGCCTGAAAATCACTTTTTTATTTAATTTGCCCTTGAAAAGCTACAGAAGATACCTACATGTTTCTCAGAAGACAAAATAAGTTTAATTTACCCTGATCTTCAAATTCAAAAGTTTTCACTCTTAATACATTGTGTTTTTCCTTCTGGAGCATCAGTGAGCATGGAAAATGATGAAAAAACAATTAATTTGTGAAACTAAAGGATTTTTCTGAACAGTGGGCAGTTTAACTGTTCAGGACAAACAAGGGACTCCTGAACAACTATCAATAACACACACACACACACACACACACACACACACACACAGCTGATGTGGTTCATTTATGTAACAACACAGTATGAAGAATCAGGACTATGTAAACATTTGAACAGGGTCATTTTTATAGATGGATCTCAAAATCATAATCATTTGCATAATAATTTGAAAACCATTCAGGTAACAACACAATATTAAGAATGAAGTGTATGTAAACTTTTAAACAGGGTGTAACTAAATGTAACTATTATTTTCTCTTCTGGACTATATGTAACTTCTATGACTTCTATGTGAAATATCTTATTAAGTTCAGTACTAAATAAAAAATAACGTTTTGACAAACAAATGACTTTGCATCATTTTCATATTTTTTTTTTTTACTGGTCAG
The DNA here is from genome assembly GCA_033026305.1 of Cirrhinus molitorella. Lineage (NCBI taxonomy): Eukaryota > Metazoa > Chordata > Actinopteri > Cypriniformes > Cyprinidae > Cirrhinus > Cirrhinus molitorella. The sequence goes on along the minus strand of CM065124.1, from coordinate 21,062,458 downwards.
TTTGCATTGGTGGAGTCTGTCAGCTTTGGCATTAATTAAGAACATTTAATCGCTGTAGGTGTTATTTAAAATACATTTTAGAACATCCTCCAGTGGCGAACCGCCACTGCTGTTTTCTGTAGACTACATGATTCAGAAAAGAGGGAAAAACTTGTTAGAGCTGGGTTGAGTTCAGGGTCAAACCAATTTAGACTGTGCCCTGTGTGTTATTTTGTGCAAACCATGTACTCAGAGCAATATTAGAGAGCTCATAATTCAGTCTGAGATTACTGTTAATGGTACATGTTTAGTTGCAGAGAGAAAGCCATCATGCGTCATAGTTGCTCTCCTGAGAGCATCTAAAATGGCAGGTCATATTAATTCATCATGGAAGCTAGTATTTATCAGAAGTGAATTGAATAAAGCAATTTTTATGCATTGTACTCCCCCAAGTTCAGTAGTTGTAAATGTAATTGCACGGAACATTAGTAATTGTTGTTTTCTGCAAGTCAAAGCAGCTTTGAGATGGTCTGCTATTGACCTACTAATTGATGTCAAGTGTTGCATTGTTTAGCATTTGTTACAAGCACGATTACTTATCAGACTCTAAAATCAGTTCACACAGAGACATCTTAATGATCTATGCAGATATGCATTAAAAACAATTTATGAACACATTATTAGTCAATGCATGCTAAATACTTCACTGAATTAATTTCAGCATTTATTTAATAATGACATTAACAAACATGTCAGGTAGGGTGGTTTAAAGGAGAGACTGTACTTTAGATTCAAAGGTAGTATGGTCTCTGCGGTCTCTTTTTCACAGGATTCAAACCAATTATATTTGGAGAGCCACTGTCACCACCGATTAGTTGAGCAACCGTTCAGCTGGGGCTTTTTAAGTGACTGGAAGTAGTAATTGTGACGTCTGTCTCCTCTTATGCCCTCTGTGAAACCCTGACTGAGTTTATATGTGAGACCACAATGTCAAACTCCTATATTAGTGTCTATATAAGTGAAAGTACTAGACTGATAAATCATCATTGTATAAAACTCCTGTGTGATATTTGTCATCTTTTACTCATCCTCATGTTGTTTCATACCTGTATGACTGTCCTTTTCTTCAGGAGCAGCAAAGGATACCAGAAGAAAATGGTAGTTGTAGTCTTTATGTAGCAACTTGTTAGCATCTTATTTATTTTTTATTTTATTTTTTAATAAAAGACAACAGTTTCAACTGACCATTCCACCTTTTTCCTCAGCAACCGATGAGCGCCACCATAATAGATTCTGACTTCCGTCTGCGTGCTCTGGTGTTCCGGTTTCCATAGAAATTTGTGTTAAAATGGGGTAAAAAAAGATTAACTGAATTAATTAAACTGAAACGTTTACAACATAACTAAATATAGAAATGTAAACAGGGTTAAGCTGTGCTGTTGTTGGCTGCCACAGTAACAGCAAAAAGCTTCAAGAATTCCTGTAAAGTACTTGTTTTGCTGACCAGCAAATCTGTCCGTGTGTGGCATTGTATGCCCTGCAAAAACAATGACAAAAGGAAACCAGCATGGCTTAAAGCGTTTAAGTTAAAATAGAGTGTGTGAAATGTTAAAATAATGTGTTAAACTAATGTGTGCTCTTATGCAGAACTTCGCCCCCCAACGGGAGCTTTATGCCCTCAGCTGATTTCAATGCAGCTCATTAAACTATGACAGTTACTGCAAAAAGACGGTAATTGCGACACTGTGAAGTGATTAAATTATAGCGCCATGCTTTTAAAAAGCATTTTCATAAGGTTAACGTTAAATTGTCGTCTCAAAAAATATGTTAACTTGACTAGAAACGCCAAAGACCTAAATGCATGATCGTTCCAGTCAGGGCTGCCAGGGTTTCACAGAAAACCCGCCACATTGCTACTCAAAACTAGTGATGGGAGAAATAAACCTTTGAAGCACTCAAAACATTACACGCTAGTGATGCCTGCTGGTCACAAGTGTGTAAATGCGACAAAATCTGAGGCTAAAACATGCATAAAAAAACGCTTTTAAAAACCCATTGCAAATGTTTTATTGAAAATATAATACATTAAATGCAATAAAAATATTAAAATACCATAATATGTGGCTTTTAAAATATTTTAGATTAATTTGCAGGGCTTGTTCTGTTTGTTTTATGGAGAGCTTGTATATAGAGGCCAGTAAGAGACTATTAACTACTTTATCCTTTTAATTACACAAATGTCTTGTTTAAAATGATTAAATTGATGAAAACCGGGTGCGCCTCACACTGAAAAGTGAAGCTGCGGGCTCTTTGATCGCCCCCTGGTGGCTGGCTGCAGTATAGGTCACAAACCCTGCCCTCTCCAAGTAATCTAATGGGAGGTGAGGCAAATTAAATAATCAAATGACACTTTGAATATTTTTTTCCAAAGATGGTTTCCATTATTTGAGGTAATTCTTATAATGCTGATTTATGTTCAAGTGTTCGTTTTTCTAATAAGTTTGCTTTTAGGTAGTTATTTGATGCTATAAAAAGGGGGTCTGGTATCATGATTGTGATCTTGCAATTGGGTCTGCAGGAATTTGGGTGAGACTTTGATACCGTGGCTCCACCTCACAACACTACTGCACAGACTCGGGTTCCAAACAAAACTCTACTGTGCAGACTCTGGCTCTAAATGACGTAATTTCCCCCAAGATGGCAGCTGCCATAATGAGATGCTTTGGCTTCTTTTCTATAGTGGAATGAATGGGAGATGCGTCGTACATCTTTTCTACAGTCTTTAGAACCATAGACACTGCTTAGGTCAATGGTTCGGCGCTGGCGGGGGGATCTCAAGGAACTCGCATGATTCACACAGATCACCCCCCAACGGCAAACAATGGAAATTTCTAAATGTTTCGAACCAGTTATGACATAATGAAGCCTCGTTTACTTTTTGAATTCATATGACTTTGGCAGTTCCAAACCACTGTTTCGAACCAGTTATGATGTAATAAAGCCTCGTTTACTGAAATCACATGACCTTGGCAATTTGATACATGCTCCAAACCACTGTTTTCAAACAACTGATCCACAAAAGTTTTGAAGCTTCAAAAAACAGAACCCATCACTACTCAAAACTCAGTTCTCCTGGTAAAATTCGCATTCCAGAGGCTAAATATCACGTCACTGGGGGCGATTCAACCCGCGGACATGAAAAGCAATAAAAAAATAAATAAAAAATAGCCCAATTCCACGGGAAAACCATGGACTTGGCATCACTGGTTCTAGTCGTGCAAGACTTCAGTATTTAAGAAAAACGTGGATTAAAGATATTTTGGAGAATATTTAGATTTTTTTGTCCTTACAATAAAAGTCAGTTCAGTCCAGAACAACATTGTCCCAACTGAGAATAAAATGAAACATTTTATGGATTTTTTTGTAAACAGACATTTTACAAAAGTCTTTTCATGTTCCACAGAAGAAAGAAAGCCGTACAAATTTGGACCAAAATGAGGGTGAGTAAATGAGAACAATTTTCCTTTTTTGTAAACTAAAAGACTCTTTTTATTTTACTATTCTTTCACATAGTTGTTTTGTCATGCAGTGAAATTTAAAGTCAGGTCAGGCGTATTGGGGCAGTCTAGAAGTCGGCGGGTGTGGAGCAATAAAAGAGGGTGCCACGTACAAAGCTCAGATGAATTGGTAACCGCCTCAGGCTTCAGACAAAGACAGCCGAGGCACAAGGGGCCACACAGGAAGAGAGGAAATCTGCTGTCTTGTATCAATGTATCTGCTATTCCCAGACTGAAGTAGGATACACAAGGGATAAATGACTACAGCACAGAATTCATAAGAAAGTCTTAGGCTTTTACTGTGCTAATAAACCAAATCCTTTTAGTGACAATAAAAAAATGTTACCCAGTGTTTCCGCATCTCTTATTTTGAATCAATGCATTTCAAATACATACAAGAAAAGTTCTTAAATTAAAAACCCATTTCCCAGCTGAAAATTCATTTCCCTTTCCGTTCGCATCTATACATCTTCAACCTCATTGTTATACAGGCACTCAATGCACGTAATACCAAAGAGTACATGGCAAATCTCAGCATGCTTTGCAACATCCACTTTCTGAAAGCAGCCATTGGTAAAGAACACAGCGCAGCTGCTGAATTTAACCTCCCTCCTCATGCGGTCTGTGATGTGCTCTCTGAAGCTATCGATTCATACTCTCTGTGAACTTCTAAGCAGCCGAAGAGGGACTCCAGAATGTTCAGTACACTGTTCTGGATGGAATCCACCTGTTCCACTGGGCAATACTCATCCAAACTGGATCTGACAAGAACAGATGGAAAATTAAGAATCATTTAAATCCTATATCCACTAACATAATTAATAGCAGAATTTACAGTTTTGGGTGAACTATCCCTTTAATATATGTGCAATAATATACAGTGGGTACGGAAAGTATTCAGACCCCCTTAAATTTTTCACTCTTTGTTATATTGCAGCCATTTCCTAAAATCATTTAAGTTACATTTTTTTCCTCATTAATGTACACACAGCACCCCATATTGACAGAAAAACACATAACTGTTGACATTTTTGCAGATTTATTAAAAAAGAAAAACTGAAATATCACATGGTCCTAAGTATTCAGACCCTTTGCTCAGTATTTAGTAGAAGCACCCTTTTGATCTAATACAGCCATGAGTCTTTTTGGGAAAGATGCAACAAGTTTTTCACACCTGGATTTGGGGATCCTCTGCCATTCCTCCTTGCAAATCCTCTCCAGTTCTGTCAGGTTGGATGGTAAACGTTGGTGGACAGCCATTTTCAGGTCTCTCCAGAGATGCTCAATTGGGTTTAAGTCAGGGCTCTGGCTGGGCCATTCAAGAACAGTCACGGAGTTGTTGTGAAGCCACTCCTTCGTTATTTTAGCTGTGTGCTTAGGGTCATTGTCTTGTTGGAAGGTGAAGCTTCGGCCCAGTCTGAGGTCCTAACCTTCTCCAGAGTGCTTTTCGTCCAGGATATTCCTGTATTTGGCCGCATTCATCTTTCCCTCGATTACAACCAGTCGTCCTGTCCCTGCAGCTGAAAAACACCCCCACAGCATGATGCTGCCACCACCATGCTTCACTGTTGGGACTGTATTGGACAGGTGATGAGCAGTGCCTGGTTTTCTCCACACTTACCGCTTAGAATTAAGGCCAAAAAGTTTTATCTTGGTCTCATCAGACCAGAGAATCTTATTTCTCACCATCTTGGAGTTCTTCAGGTGTTTTTTTTTTTAGCAAACTCCATGCGGGCTTTCATGTGTCTTGCACTGAGGAGAGGCTTCCGTCGGGCCACTCTGCCATAAAGCCCTGACTGGTGGAGGGCTGCAGTGATGGTTGACTTTCTACAACTTTCTCCCATCTCCTGACTGCATCTCTGGAGCTCAGCCACAGTCATCTTTGGGTTCTTCTTTACCTCTCTCACCAAGGCTCTTCTCCCCCGATAGCTCAGTTTGGCCAGACGGCCAGCTCTAGGAAGGGTTCTGGTCCCAAACATCTTCCATTTAAGGATTATGGAGGCCACTGTGCTCTTAGGAACCTTAAGTGCAGCAGAATTTTTTTTGTAACCTTGGCCAGATCTGTGCCTTGCCACAATTCTGTCTCTGAGCTGTTCAGGCAGTTCCTTTGACCTCATGCTTCTCATTTACACTGTGAGCTGTAAGGTATAGACAGGTGTGTGGCTTTTCCTAATCAAGTCAATCAGTATAATCAAACACATCTGGACTCAAATGAAGGTGTAGAACCATCTCAAGGATGATCAGAAGGAATGGACAGCACCTGAGTTAAATATATGAGTATCACAGCAAAGAGTCTGAATACTTGGGACCATGTGATATTTCAGTTTTCCTTTTTTAATAAATCTGCAAAAATGTCAACAATTCTGTTTTTTTTTTCTGTCAATATGGGGTGCTGTGTGTACATTAATGAGGAAAAAAAATGAACTTAAATGATTTTAGCAAATGGCTGCAACATAACAGAGTGAAAAATTTAAGGGGGTCTGAATACTTTCCGTACCCACTGTATACACACACCACTGTTCAAAAGTTTGAGGTCAGAAAAATATATTAAAAAAAAAACTTTTATTCAGCAACGACACATTGATTAATCAAAAACAGCAGCGAAAAATTTCTACTTTAAATAAATACTGTTATTTTGATCTTTCTATCATTAAAGAAATTACAGATTCCACAAAAATGTTAAGCAGAATATCTATTTTCAACACTGATAATAATAAGAAATGTTTTTTAACACAAAATCAGCACATTAGAAAATTTAGCTTTGCCATCTCAGGAATAAATTATGCTCTAAAATATATTCAAAATAAAATAGAAAAGCGTAATATTGTCATTTTAGAAATAAATGCAGCCTCTATGAGAGACTTTTTTTTTTTCAAAAACATTAAACATTTTTGCCGACCCCAAACTTTTGAAAAATATGCCCCTGGCATTAATGAATACATATTAATAATAATATTATAAACAAACAAACAAAAGCATTTGACCACAGGTCCTCTTGCTTTGCAGTTGGTGATCGCCACTAATGTCCACTCGAAAAGTAAACAGATAAAAAAATGGTGCTTGTCAGCCGTGTTGATGCACCATCAGTCAGAGTATTCTGTATTAAAAGACTAAATAATGAAAAATATTCCCATGGACCATAAAGGGCTAAGCTCCCCCTGACTCACAGAGATAAGAGAGTGAATGATGAGTGTGATGTTGAGTCTGTGCTCATTAAAAAGCATGCTAACAGATCACTGAGACACAAGTCTCACATAACACCATCTGTCTCGAAGGCACAGATTCAAGCATCTGCTTTTGGGGCAACAACCGGCCTACAAACATTCATTATATCATAAATTACAATGCTAATTAATGCAGACCAAAAAGAAAACAAGAAATAGGATTTTCTGAGGTGGAAAAAAAAAAAAAAAAATATTCACTGAATGCTTTTAACCTTAGAGGATGTAACAAATTACAAGTGAAAGATTAAAGGACACAATGTACTTTTCAAAAGGAGACACAGAACAGACGTCCATATGCTCTAATGACTGATGTACCTGGATATAGTGACTATGGTGGGTTTTGGCAAGGCTTCCAGGAAGAGCTGCACAGCCGTGATCATTTGCTGGATCTCCTCCTCACTGCTGATGTGGTGAGGCAGCTCGGAGTAATCACAGGTCAAGCCTGCTTGATGCACCTAGATTCACAACACACAGAGGCACAAATACATCAGTCTGTGGCACAGGCAGACGTGCCTCAGCACTACAAACCAAGGGAGGCAAATTTGTTTGCACTCATGTTCTGCTTGGAGGCTCTCAAAAGCTTGAAAAATATACTTGACAGGTTGATACTAAATTATTTGCCCTCATCGTTGCAAATTATTTCTTTATTAATATTGTTTTGTTTTCTTGTATATATGAAGAGCTCTTTTCCAAAAATGCTATAAATCCATTTTGATTAATTTGAGTAAAAATGTGTTTTCTTGACCAAGAAAGTGGTAAGATGAAAACCAATATTTTCTGTTTCAAACGTTCACATAGCATCTTTAGGTTATAATTACATAAAAAAACATTCAAATCCAGATTTTGATTTTCATCAAGATGTATTATAAAAACTGAATATTTTCCCCCCAAATGCAATAAATCCAGCAGGGCTCTATGCTTACTTTTCATAAAAAAATAAAAATAAATTAGGGGCACAGTCAAAATTTTAGAAACAACTTTTAATCAATAATCAAACAATCTGATCAAAAAATAGCCTTCCCAGTACGAGGTCACATTTGACTTAAAGTGAATTAAATAGGAATTTGGTTTTTACCTTTGTAATGCATTTTTTTCTAACTTTATTAAAAGTGTGTCACATTTTATGTCACAACAAAATAAGAATAAGTTACCAATCAAATGAAATCAACATAAACATAATTAATTTGTACTACAGAGGTGGCACAGAAGAACCCCAAAGTGGCTTGCAGGTGTATTTTCATATGTTTAATGAGGCTCAGAGGTGGTATGCGTGCAATCAAATTCATAAATTCATGCTGAGATTAATGTTTTAAATATACAATTTTGAATATAGAAATATTAAATGATTTTAAAACCACTGAAAATATACTTAAAAAATTTAACTACCAGCCAGTAGGTGGCGTCACGTCACTTATTTAATTACTGAATCATATTCATTTGATTCATTCGAACAGCTGATTCATTGAGGAATAAAGCAAGTAACTGTCTTTATGAATGGGAAATTGACTCACTAGATTAGTGTAAAAACGCACCTTCATTCATAAATGAAACTGCTGTGTTTGAATGGAGATGCGCAGCGGCTTAGTTGTTTCCAACAGTTTTTCACAAAGAAATGGAGCAAAATCGGGCAATAGTGTTAGAGTCAGACAATGTAAGTAACTCAATATTACCTTCTTGTTTATTTAACTGTTGTATTAAATCAATATCTCATTTACAAACTCCCTTAAAAATCATTAAAAGCTGTCACTCATCTTAGTTCATCACAATTTCACAAAGTTATGGTTTATTTTCTTCCCCACCGCAGAAACCACCATAGGTTCATCAATGCAAAATCGTTTATTTTTTGTATGTTTGTTGAAGTACAAAGCAGATGAGGAAAACTAAGATGCCGGGTGTATTCAAAGCACCGCCTTTACTGTTTACAATGCGTGGAATGGCGCGCTGTGATTGGTTGAGCGGATGTATCGCATTTTGCAGAGAAAGGAGACTGGCGATTGTTGTGGTTTGGAAAAAAGGGAGAAAACATGACAGAATAACACTGCGGATATTGCATTATTGCATTGTAAAATTAATAATGGACTTTTCAATACCGACCAGACACAATACTGATGTTGGCAATAACTCATTTTTTTTTTTTTTTTTTAAATGGCGTTTATCGCGTTTTGGAAAAGAGCTCTTCATATATATACACACTGGCATTCAATAGTTTGGGTGAACTATCCCTTTAATATATCCAATAATATATCTACACATTTATTTATCATGGAATGTCTGGATACTGGAGGCTAATAACCACACAACGCGAAGCGGGGGTGGTTGCATTTGCAAAGTGCGTTTAAAATCCTTTAACGTACGGCAAGACGTTGATTATCCCGCTTGTTCCATGGTCATTTGCAAATGTATAGACAAGTTAGGGTAAAAATGATGGTTATTTTAGTCAGTTACAGCTCATCAGCTTTATCATTCTGCCCGATTCAAATCAGATACAGAGATGAAATAGTGCGGTAAGATCATATTTATTTGAATTAATTATAGCATTTATTTCAATTAATTATTGAAATTATTGATTGATCGAGAGAAAGACAGTCATATGTGCGTACCTGCATGGTGCGTGTCTGTGCGTCTCTCTACAAACAACAAATTAATTCAAAGAAAAAACAGTGGTTTTACCACCTCGTTGCTGAGGAATATAATGTAGCGATCTAGCATCTAGTCTATTTTATTAATGAGAAACGTGGGAAAGCGCTGACAACAAGTTTATGTATGTGCGCAGCTTAATGCAATCTCTCTCTCTCTCTCTCTCTCTGTGCGTTTGCCTGCATCAATTAAAGCAGTGCTTTAATATAGAATGGTGATTAAACTGACTTGGAACTACCTGTGCATTAAACGGTTTTAATGCACACCTGCCAGCGAAAATAGCCATAATTTTTCAGTCAAACATTGCACTGCAAAGGGCAATAATAGTTTTAACTTGTCTATAGCTAGGCAAATGACCATGGATTAAACGGGATAATCAGCGGTTTGCCGTGCATTAAAGGATTTAAATGCACTTCGCGGGGCAACCACCCGTTCAAACCGTTGATTATCCCTTACATATTTTCCTTTTAATATACTTTAAAATAGAATTAATTCCTGTGATGCAAAGCTACATTTTCAGCATCATTACTCTAGTCTTCAGTGTCACACAATCCCTAAGAAATCATTCTAATATGCTGATTTATTATCAATATTGGAAACAGTTGTGCTGCTTAATATTTTGTTGGAACCTGTGATACTTTTTTTCAGCATTCTTTGATGAATAAAACATTAAAAAGAACAGCATTTACTTATAATATAAATCCGTTGTAACAACATACACTACCATTCAACGTTTCTGGTCAGTAATTTTTTGTTTTGAAAGAAATTAATACTTTTATTCAGCAAGGATGTGTTACATTGCTAAAAAGTAATAGTAAAGACTTATATTGTTAGAAAAGATTGCTATTTTGAATAAATGCTGTTTTTTTAAGCAAAAATTAAGCAGCACAACTTTTTCCAACATTGATAATAAATCAGCATATTAGAATTATTTCTGAAGGATCATGTGACAATGAACTATGGCTGATGAAAAATCATCACAGGAATAAATTATATTTTAAAGTATATTCAAATAGAAAACTGTTTTATTTTAAATTACAATAATATTAAGCATAAAATACTTTAAAAAACATTAGAAATCTTACTGATCCCAAACTTCTGAACAGCAATATATTCCGATAATTAAATATTTATTGTCATTTTAAATTGACAAGAATGTTTAAGGGTTTCAAACCTGATATACTTCAAACATAAAGTACTTGTAATTTAGTAAGTATCAGATTTACATGTTCACTGGTGCTTTGATGTTGATTAATGGTCACATGGCATGCAGGCAAATAAAAGTATTTAATCTAAGTGTTTTATTTTAATTGTTATTTTAAAACAAAATTATTAATTTGAATTTTAATTCTTTCTGATTTAATTAATTGTACGTTTTTTGTTAAACTCACAAACCCCCTGCAGTTCCTTTACAATCCCTAGTTTGGGAAATCTTGATGTAGCTTAATATAATGTTTACTGCACTTCAAGTTGTAAATTAAAAAGAATGGAACATATTTCTATAGAACATGGAACTTACGATTTGCATTTTTTTTTACATCATTATGGTACAAGACAATCCTATGTAAATCCATGTGATAAACAAGTTAAGTCAAAAGTAATCTGATTACATTACCTAAAATGTGTAATGTAACAGATTACGTTACTGACTACAATTTTTGTTATGTAATATGTAATCAGCAACAGATTACCTTTTGTAAGTAATCTACCCAGCTCTGATAATGAATAGAGATTCAACAAGCATAATGCAGCAGTACACTCGACAGACGCTTATTTTATTGTATTTCTCAACACTGTTCAATTTCAAATTGACCCCAAGCTGAAACAGCGTGATTAGCATGGATATGAGCTACATTTCTGCAAAGCGAGTGTGTATGCTACACTAAAATAGAGGGTTATAGCTTCAATATCATCTGCCAGCTGTTTTTTCATTATGTTTGAAGAATTTATTATAAGAATGTGAAGGTAAATTAAAAAGATAATAAACTTGCTGATATTTTTTACATACATCATTACATTCTAAGAAAGCATAAAAATGACTGCTGTCATTGAGATGGTACAGCCACAGGCTCTATGCTTTAGGATATCTGGGATGACAGATACTTTAAACAATAAAATACCCAAATGATAAAAACACACACATACATATATAACTTTACCATTTCATAGTCTGGTGACTGAGTTCGGTTCTTAAGGCTGTGTACAAGTCTGACAAGAGATTTCATTCTACAAAGAAAGAGAGGAAAAAAAAAATTCAGTGCATGATGCTGTTGTCGTCTCCTGCGTGATCAAATGCATATTGACCATATACAGCAATCAATCAAGCCCAGTGGTGTGCTGATATGAAGCTATAATCAAAAAACACAGAGCCTGTGGCTCTACCATCTCAATGACGGCAGTAATGCGTACCTTGGGTTTGCTGCTAAACGTTCAACAGTTTCCTGGCTGTCATCCTCCACCAGTTCAGCAAATGCAGCCTCCAGGTCTTCAAGCTGGTGAGTGCGTCTCTCTACACAATTTAAGAGCTCCTCCTGAAAAACCAATGCATGGTATATAAAGGCTGTTATATGTCACCATGGGAAATGTGAATTTTGTGTGGCCTGTATTCGGAAAACAGAGGTTCAAAAGCCTGAGACCACACTGAATATATGTGGGATCTCAATTAGATTAAAAATTTATGAATTTAAAATATACAATCCAAAGAACCGTTTAAGCTTCTACACTATTTTTTTTTATTGTAGGACACATTTAATTGATGAAAAATGATTGTAAAGATACTTATAATATTATGAAAGATATACAAATAAATTCTGGAGCAGCAAATCAGCATAATTTAATGATTTTTTAAGGATAATGTGGCACTGAAGACTGCAGTAATGATGCAGAAAATTCAACCATCACTGAATTATATTACTTTTTAAAATGTATAGAGATTTTAAAAAGAAAACAGTTTAAATAGATTTTTGTTTTTAATTTACTGTAATCACAAAATGCTGTCTTAGTGAGCAAAAGAGATTTTTTTTTTTAAATATAAAAAATAAAATAAAATAGGTCCTAAACTTTTGAATAGTAGTGTATGTTTGTGATTCTGACAACTCCGGGTCATGCTAATAAGGTAATTTGAAATTACAATTGCTTTTAAGTAGAAAAATGCAAAACATTTTCACTAGTAGTCTCAGACTACTAGTGTGTATGTATCAGCATTTAAATGTGAAGAAGTCAAAAATCACTTTAAAAGAACACTCCACCTTTTTTTTTTCTTTGAAAACATGCTCATTTTCCAACTCCACTAGAGTTAAACAGATGAGTTTTACCGTTTTTGAATCTATTCAGCTGATCGTTAGCACTTTTAGAATAGCTTAGCATAAATCACTGAATCAGATTAGACCATTAGCATCTCGTTCAAAAATGACAAAAGATTTTCTATATTTTTCCTATTTAAAACTTGACTCTTCTGCGATTTTCCAAGCTGTTATGGATATAAACTATACTCTCATTCCGGCATAATAATCAAAGAACTTTGCTGCTGTACCATGGGTGCAGCAGGTGCAATGACATTACGCAATGATATTACACATTGTAACTACAGAAGAGTCAAGTTTTAAATAGTAAAGATATAGAAAATATTTGTTCATTTTTGAACGAGATGCTAATGGTCTAATCTGATTCAATGATTTATGCTAAGCTATGCTAAAAGTGCTACCGGCAGACTCAGAGATAGATTTTTTTCAAAAAAAAAAAAAGAAAAAAGTGGAGTGTTCCTTTAAAGTGATTTTTGACATCTTCACATTTAAATGCTGATACATACACACAGAGGTCTGAGACTACTAGTGAAAATGTTTTGCATTTTTCTACTTAAAAGCAATTGTAATTTCAAATTACCTTATTAGCATGACAATGTGCATAAAAATAAAAGCTCAATTCAAAGAACTTAAATTACCCAGAGTTGTCAGAATCACAAACATACACTACCTATTTTCAAAAAAAAAAAAAAAAAAATTGTGTTCCTTTCAAGCACGCATTCTAAAACAGTTTTGACTGATTTTGATAAAAGCTGTTGTAACAGCTAATATATACACTTTTTTAACCACACATTAGTTGGATTAAACATTAACTTGGAGAGCTATTGAACACAGCTGCTGTCATTGTATGAAAGAAGAAGAAGAAGAAAAAAAGATTAGCTTTAGCTTCTTGTAAGATTAGATTTAGCTTCACCCCCTGGAGGTGTTTAGGAACACCCAAAGCGCTTGTTGCTATGACTGAATGAACATCTCATGATTAGTTATGGTACATTTGATTAGGAATCTCACTTACTTCGTCTGAATCCTGCTGTGGCCTGCTAAAGCTGTATAACTCTTGCAGGAGAGCATATTCTTCCTGTAAGACAACAACGGTGGCAAATAGACAAGGTATATAGATACATATAAAACAATATTATATCCATATAAGCTCTGAAGAAACTGATTATTTTTAAGGGATGGTTTACCAAAAATGAAAATTCTGCCATAAATTATTCACCCTCATATCATTCCAAAACATAAGACTGTCATTCATCTTCAAAACTGGACTTCGATACTCACCCTTGTGTTGTTCCAAAACCTTTGTTCATCTTTAAAACACAAATTAAGATAATTTTGATGAAATACGAGAGCTTTCTGACATCAACGTGTCACATGTCAAAGACTAACACGGAAGAGAAGAAATTGTTGAATAAAGTTGTTCATTTTGTTTTGTTTGCACACATAATTAGTTTTGTTTGCATTCTCGCAGCTTCATGAAATTAAGGTTTAATCACTGGTGTCACATGGACTATTTTAACGATGTTCTTACTACCTCTGTGGGCCTTGAACGCGGTAGCTGCGTTGCTGTCTATGCAGTGTCAGAAAGCTCTCAGATTTAACTAAAAATATCTTAATTTGTGATTTCAAAGATGAATGAAAGTCTAACGGGTTTGGAACGACATTAGGGTGAGTAAATAACGACAGAATTTTCATTTTTGGGTGAACTATCCCTTTAGACTTTTGACTCAATATCGTCCATTTGTCTACAAAGCTGCTTCTATATCAGTACAACGTGGGTGTAAGAAAGTACAGTATGGAGAAGTAATTGCTATCATTTAAGACAAAAAGGACTATAATGATGGATCTTGCTCACTCCACCTGCGTGTACATCTCCTTGAAAGGGTTCTTACAGGAGAAAAAATCCAAATCAATGTCAAGTATAAAAGGGTCAGTTTGCTCTATAACTGCTAAAAGCCGTTCCGTGACGCAGCTTGTTGAACCCTCATCAGCTTTCACGACTGTATTACTGCCGTTTCCTGACGTAGTGCTGCCATCAAGTGGTTGAGAAGAGGAAGTGCACGGGGTATCCCTGTTTAACTGCACATCGCTGTCATCTTTTGCAGTTGATTTAGGTATTTTAGCACCACTTTGTCCATTTTCATTTGTCCTTTTCTGCGAACTGGCAACAGGATCCACTCGAATGACATTTAAATGTAACTCTTTAGGGTTTTCCAGCTGATCCAGTGGGACGTAAAGAGCGTCACTCAAAAAGTAATCATCTTTGCTTGTGACCCTGCGAAGAGAAGGAGATTTTGTCTGAATGTTTTTAAAGAGGATTCTAACAGTACACTGTTTTCTGACAGGGTGGAGGTCTCATCCTTATTAATAGTAAATGAACGTCTGCTGCCATCTCATGGTTACATGCTGATATGCTGCACCTGACCTGATGGTGGTCGTGGATGAATCTTTCCCCACACACATTGAATGCTCCCCTTCTTTGATCTGCTGAGCCCAGTACGGATGCAGCCAGGCTACGTGGGATACGTGTCCAGCATAGACCATTGGCATAATCCAATTCTCAATGCTCAGCTCACTGCAAGAGCAAACAAAAACATGTCAACCCTTATACTCACTATTGCAACTAATGGTGTGAACAAACATCAATGGGCTTTATTCTCAACAGCATGAGCTGTCTTTTTAAAGTTCATCTGATTTTAATAGTCAGAGGAGGATTTTATTCTTTGTACAAGTTTCTACATTTCTTCTTTGTACATTTATGGGCATTTTGTTCAACAACAGTCATTGTCAAACACTGGACTTTATTTGGTCAAGTTGGTCAACAAAAAAATAAATATAACTAAAATAAAATATTAACTTCGTATAATAATATAAATGTTTATCTAAAATAAAATATACAAAACCCATAAACTTATATTTCAGCTATTTGCTGAAGCAACATATATAATTTAGTTTAACTTGATAAACTAAAAAAAAAAAATTAATATACCCTACCAGTCAAAAGGTTTTGAACAGTAAGATTTTTTTTTGACTTTTTTTATTAATTTTTTTACAGCAAAAACAGCACATTTTTTAAACATTTCACTATTTAAAGTAACCGTTTTCAATTTGAATATATTTTAAAATGTTATATTTTTCCTGTGGTTTCAAAGCTGATTTTCCAGCATCATTACTCCAGTCATTCAATCTAATATTCTGTTTTGCTTCTAAAAAAAAAAAAAACACAATTATACTGACTCCAGGCTTTTGAATGGTATAGTATATAATATTACAAAAGCTTTTTATATTAGATAAATGCTAATCTCTGGATATTTCTAAAAAAATATTTCTTAACCAGCGAATCAGCAAATTACAACAATTTAAAAAGGATAATGTGACAGTGAAGACTATAGTTATGATGCTGAACATTTTGCTTTTAATACATTCAAATAGAACGCAGTTATTTTAAATAGTACAAATATTTTACAATATTACTGCTTTCACTGTATTTCAGATCAAATAAATGCAGGCTTGGTGAGCAGAGGAGAATTCTTAAAAAAACCCCATCAAAAATCTTACTGTTCAAAAACTTTTGACTGGTAATGTAAACTATATAAACATAAAAATAATAAAAATGACAAACACAAAACTTTAACTACAATTAAGATAAGATAAAAAAAAAACAATCCAAAGCTGATGAAAAACCCTTATACAACTCACCTGAGAAGAGTCTCTTTGTCATACACAGTATCAGCAGGCATATTCACAGGAATAAGTAGATCAGGATGGGAGTCCAAATGGACCATTTTAATGTCCTTCATTGGAATATGTTTAGAGCCAATGGCACGATATATGTGTTTTACAACCTAAAGGAGGTGAAAATGACATTTAAGTAACAATTTTTTCTTTTACACGTTTAAGTGGCGATATATCATTCAAAACCACTGTATACATTACTTTTATAGGAACTATTGTAAATTCAGCTATTTAGCTGGCGTAAGATTTAAAGCTTTAAGTTAAATCAGCAAGAACTGAAATCACGTCCTATCTACCTCATGATGGTCCTCCACAATCCACACGGGTAGTTTAGGATACACGCGTTTCTGAGGGGGCGTCTTCATTTTATGTATTATTATTATTTTTTTTTTTACAAGAGTAGCTAATAATTCCTGTCTTGTTTTAAAACTACAACAACATTTGAAAGCCTTAATGTTTATTATATAACTACCGCTATAAGTGGTGCACTGTGCGTCTTCGTTTTTCAACCGGGTGGAAACAAGCGAGACATGAACAAGTTTGGATTCCTACGACAGGTAATGTAAATGTATTTTCACACAAGGTTTCTGATTTTAATTATGTGGGCGGCGATAGGATGGCAAACATCTGAGAAGAAAAAAAGAATGTATTGCGGTATCCTTATATTGTAGTAAAGCCGACATTTTAGCTAGTGGCAGCTATTATTTACTTAAGTTAATTTTAGATGTTTCATGAAAATCGGATGGTTTATTTTCCACCTAAATATTGTGATGAGCTGTATTATATATACCTTACAATAGCAAAATACAGAAACACACCTTTCAAAGGAACTAAAACGACATTATTAGACATTAATCAAAGCACCCTGAAATGCTACTAATGAGGGAACAAGCTGTTGTACCTCTAAATGTAGGCTACTTTTTTTTTCTCACAGAATTTAGTAATTGTTAAAGTATCCTTTGATTTGGATGTTGATGAAAATAATTTATGAGTTTTAATATTTGTAGCTAGGCTCAGTTATGTAGTGTACAAATGAGTGAAATTCAACACTGCAATTACTATTCATAGTTGTGCTCGTCCAACTAAAAATATAGCAGGAAAAAATATAGTAGGTCTACAGGTCGTCAGGAGGTCCTGTGAGGTCACAAAACTCTTCAGGAGGTCTTCAGGAGGTTACGAAAACTCCAGTGAAGCAGCTGTAAGGATCTGCAGACAACTCTTGCATTGGCCCCTGTCAGTTACATATCAATATTGTATTAGCAAATTTTACTCCAGACTAGCGAACTGCCTGTCCGTGAGCTGAAGTTTCACAGTTATAATCTGAAATGTAAGGTGCCTTCAGGAAGTATTCACTTTACTCCCTTGAATTTTCACACATTGTTCTGGTTATGTCTCTAAATTTTGAACCCCTCAGGTATTTTTCTTACTTCAGTAACACAATCATGCAACATTTAGGCTTTAAATCCAAAGCACTCACAGTCTTAAACTTGAGCATGTCAGTCAAGACAGTCAAATCAAGTTTTCACAGATGTCACTGTGAAGTTTGTTATTTTGTGCATTTCAAGTCATTGCAGCCACAGTCAAATCATGTAGGAAATAAAGAAATAACAAAGTACAATATATTATAAATATGAATCTGCAGAATGCGTGCACTGTAGGTAACAAAGAGTCATGCAAGTCAAGTCAAATATAGGCTGTTAAATGCAATAATAAATCACTTTGATTCTTATTTTTTTTTCATCAGACACCATTTTTTTTATTTTTTTTATTAATAACAAGGGTTTCAGGTTTCAGTTTAGCCTATTACACAATAAAATCCAATCTATAATGCAACAAAACCAGACCCGTCCCTTTTGTGGTTTTGATGGTTTACCTTGAGTAGAACACACATCGTCTAGCACATCTTCTAGGAAACTCTTCTAGAACATGCATTAACTTTTAAGGTAGCTAAATTTTTAAATATATATTTGCATTTAATAACATCTGACCTTAATTTTGACTACTGTGAGACTTCATAATTAGATTTAGTGGAAAGCAGTTGATAATGTTATGGGTAGGGACTCAATTAAGCCATTACTGAACCAGGAAAAGTCTTGAGAGACACATATAATACAGAAAATGAAAGGGGGGAAGATAACCAAAAGGAAAACAAGAGAGAATAATTTAAATAGACCTTTAATTCTCATGGCTTCTTGCAGACTCTAGGCATGACTTATAGTGGCCTTTATTAATGGCCAGTTTTGTCACTTCTGTCTTAAATGCCCTTCTTTTCCAGTTGCTTATTTTACACAGGCAGGTTTTTGCCTGACAGCACTGATCTGTCTTTTTTAATGTGTGTTTTAAAAGACAGTGATATTTATTATGCAATCAAGTAATTAAACATCAGCATGTTCAGAATGAACACAGGCATTCCAAAAGTAATTTTCAGATTTTCTACACAGTTTATTTGAGTACTACAGAAAATTACTTTTACAGGAGTGAAAGAAATCCAATTTACAAATGCTTCAGCTGCAACAAAACAAGAAGCAATCAGTGTTGTGTGAATTACATCTTAAGGCAGTAAGTAAATCTCAGACTCAATGACTATGTCAAGCGGTTTTGCCGCCACCCTGATATGCCTGATTTTAGGGAAGCAGTCAGATGCAAAATACTGCGCTGTGAATGTTTTGTTATGGGAAATTGACCAATATCTGCGATTAGCAATAGCTTGCAAAGAAACGTGCATTTGTTTGCTCAAAATCAATATACGTGGAGATACCAGTTATTTCCTTGTGAAAAAGAAGTGCACATATAATTGTATTGACTGAGCACTTGTAGTGCACTTCAAAACTTTAAAAAAGTATATTTTTAAAAACTACTTGCAGATAATATCATCAGTGGTGTACCTGAAATCCATACTTAAGTAAAAGTACAGATACCTTACCTGAAAATGACTTTGAGTGAAGTCACCGTTAAGAATATTACTTGAGTAAAAGTCTTACACTATGTGATATTTATAAGTACAAAAAGTTTTTTTTTTTTTTTTACTTAAACATACTTAAGTATTGAAAGTAAAATTACAAGTAAATGCAAAATGGAAAACAAGCAAATAAAAAAATATTAAATGTTCATACACAGCTTGAGTAGCAAGATTGTGTTCAGTTTGAACTCTTTCTTCCATTTTGTATTTTTGGGTACGAATAAGAAGCACTTCATCCGTTACTTAGTGTCTTTCATTCCAGCATAAGAAAACATTTCTGGAACCTGCATCTAAAAGCATTTAGATGTATTTACACAGTTTAATGTATCTCAGAGGGGACATGGGTGCATTTAAACTGCAGTTACAGATTCATAAATATTCCTAATGTTTTGTTTTTAACATAAAACATTGAATACTGATATTTGAAATAATTTAAGACAGTTAAAATAAATAGTTGAATTAAAACCGCCAGTAGGTGGCAGAAAGTAAATGTTAATGAGAGAAATAAATATAATAAATAATTTTTAATCAACCGATTCGTTCAAAAAGCGGATTCATTCAATAAGTAAACATCATCCATTGCTCAGAGATGCAAAACAGTGCTGTGATCTTTGTTTGGAACTATTTTCGTTGGTGAAATTGAAGATGAATTTCTGTAAAGAATTTTTGTAACAAAGTAACGAATATGCTTCAGGTAAATGTATCGGAGTAAAAGTATACATTTTAATTAGGAAATGTAGTGGAATAAAAGTAAAAGTAGGCACCACTGAATATCAAGAAATAAAAGATCTTAAGTGTACTTAAAAGAGTAATTTGTTTTAGCACACTGAAGTAACCTTTTAAAAGTAAACTTTGTACAACATGGTCTCATGATGAAAATGTACCTCTGGAAACTTTTCGCTAAACGCGAAATATGTACCAGCATAAAGGCTTTGTTAAATATTCAATAGCATGAACAAAAGTAAATGCGACATAAAAACACAATCGTGCCGTTTTTAGCTTGTTTTTCGATCTCTCAACTTTCAGCTCTTTCAACATGAGTTATGTTTTTGACAGAATTTGTACTCAAGGATTACACATCCAAGCTCCAAATCTGTGCCGAGCAAGCTTGTTATGTCTGGAAAGTGAAACGTGGAGCTGTAATCATAACTGCATATGAAAACAATTGTGCTCGCTTATTTACCGCCTAACAGAATTTAAAAAATGAAATAACCAACATGGGAAAATTACGTTGGTTAGAGGTTCTGAATTTCTGTTTCGATTACTCTTGTAGCCCTAGCAAATAGCATATAAAATAACCTGTAGCAGATCTATACAAGTGGAGCTGGGGAGGTGGAGGGTTTCAGAGGAACTCTAAAAGTGTGCTGTGAAATGCTCTAGTGCTGGGGTTCCCAACCCTGTTCCTAGAGCTCTACCTTCCTGCAGAGTTCAGTTCCAACCCTGATCAAGTGCTCCTTCAGATCCTATTTAGTTGGTTCAGTTGTGTTTGATCAGGGTTGGAGCTGAACTTTGCAGGAAGGTATATCTCCAGAAACAGGATTGGGCACCCCTGCTCTAGTGAATGCTAAACAGCCATTTAAATGTAAAGCAGCAAGCTCATTGGCTGCATATGCAATCTGAACCAATCAGCTTGTGCCAAGCATTAAACTAATGCTGTGAATATCATCAGTTTGCGTCATAGGCTTTCATGACAGAACTTGGCATTTTTTCTAAATTTAAACTATAATACATTTTCATTTCACTTAACTGCAATAAAAAAGTAGCTAAGCGTCATGTTAAGCTCTTTTATTATATTATTTCTGTAACAAGTACTAAGTGTACTTCTTTTTCAAAGTCTAGGTTTTTTATATTTTTCTAACAAAGATAGAAAATGTGTTAGATTGGTGTTTTCAAAAACTACAAAAAATATATATTCTTAATGCACTGAAACAACTTGTTTGCGGGTGATGTCATGTTTTAGACTGAATAAATGCAGCACTAAACATAATTCTATAGAATTAACTAGCTTTTTCTCATCACTAAAAGCATGTTACTATAGGACCAGCACAATGTGAGTTGTTTTTCTAGCTATCACGATGAATAAAGTTCAATCTGTCATGGCATGAGTGCACTATAAGCCACATTGTGTTGGAAAGAGACACACTGCTTCGGTTTCCACTGACCTGAGCTGTTTGCCGGAAGGATGAATTTGTAAAAACTAAACTAGTGACCAGGGTGTAAGGCATCAACAGTGATCTAGACTGCATGCTTCCTTGCCCAGAAGCATAGCAGATCATTACTGAAAGGTACGTGAGGAGTCAGTCTAAATAAACTGCATTTTGCTCTTGGAAATGGTAGGTACAGCCCAATACAAGACAGTGATAAATAAGGCTAATAGATTTTCTTGGGACTGTGTTAAAGTGGATGAATGTGTCTTAGGGGAAATATTCTTAGATGCTTTCCTCTCTTGGCAATGGGAATGTTGTTTATTTTGCCATTTACAAGCTTTGGAAATAATAATAGCCAGGAATTCGAATGCATGTGACCTTGTCGACGAGTGATCTTTTATTTCCAGGGAGGGGAATGATAAGGGATGTGTGCAGAAGGAAATTACCAAAGCTGCATTGCTCCAGTCTCTAGGCCCTATTGCATCATCACCCCAGAGATAAGCCCAGGAAGACTTCATCTGAAATTTCACTCTTAGCAATTTCACTGATGCATTATGGGAAGCAGTTATTCGTATTAAGTGAATACAGAAGGGGAAAGCCTGTATCCCTGTGGCCTGCTGTAGCTACCTGGTCATGCAAAGCCGTTGCAACCATATGGGCTGCGATTTACTTGGGGAGGCTAAGACTAGTTCAAATGCTTATTGAAGTTTGTTGAATAAACTTGCTCATGCCTTTCTTGTTTTCTCTTCTGGAAATACTGGAGATTGTGCTCATTATGTTAAAATATGTGCCCACAAAACCAACTTTGAGTGTATCACAAAACGAGTCAGTGAGAGGCTCACTGTATGTATTGATTTATGCTCATTTCTTTTAATGTGGTATATCCTTGCCAACGCCTGTCTGCAAAATGCATTTCACAGCTGCTCACAGCTCTAGATTTACTTATATACACATTAAAATTACATTTAGACATGCACAGATGTAAACAAATATTGTTAGGTTGAGTGTTAACATAAAATTGGACACAAAATTGTGAAATTAGAGGATAAGTGAAAGTGAGACTTAGGTCAGATGATCAGATATCAGATCTCTTGGATTTAAAAACATGGAAAACACACAAACACACAAAACTGAATGTAATTAAATATCAGACGAAATATCTTGATGCAACCAAAGTACTAAGAGATCTTTTCTTCCATACTGT
The DNA here is from genome assembly GCA_033026305.1 of Cirrhinus molitorella. Lineage (NCBI taxonomy): Eukaryota > Metazoa > Chordata > Actinopteri > Cypriniformes > Cyprinidae > Cirrhinus > Cirrhinus molitorella. Next base: position 21,039,717 of record CM065124.1, on the reverse strand, counting down.
GATGTATAAAAACTGATTATTGAAAAGGTAAAAAATATAGCACTTGGTTTTATCCATCGGTTCTTAATTGGATGGAGGCAGATCTGAATGTGGGCTTGTGGTCTATTATAAGAAAACAGCAGGATTTAAGCAGGCTAAATGATTGGAGAAGTCCAGCTTAAATTACCAAAGAGAAGCTTGTCATTTCACCAGAAGGTTGAGTTCTGACATTCTGATTTAAAAATGATGAGCAGCTGATTAAAAATGAATTAGACATTGATGAATCATTCACAAGAAGATCATTAAGATTGCATTTAGATAAAAGATAGGTGAATAGGGTTTAACATAATGTTAAAAGCGTTAAAAACTGCATAGAAACGCTCTGGCAACCATCTGTAACACCCTTGTGGCAGCAAGTTTTACACAGACAATACTACTACTAAACAATCTTCATTTTAAACATCTCATTGCTGTTGATATATATATATATATATATATATATATATATATTCAAGATTATGAGAATCTATGAGAAGTCTAAATATTTTGAGAATAAAGTCAAAATTATGAGAATTAATTTGTAGTAATTGAGATATTAAAGTTAGAATATTTAAAGAATATTTTAGCCTATTCCAAAGTCTCAGCTTTCAAAATCTGCCCCTTTTATAGTGAAATACAAACAATATATCTATTACATTAATGTGTTTTTCACATTAAAAACACATCAAATATTACAGCATTTATTAATCTTAGTTAATGGTAATTTCAACATTTACTAATGCATTTGTAAAAATCACAAGTTGTGTTTATTAACATTTGGTAAATGCACTGTGAACTAACATGAACAAACAATGAACAGCTGTATTTTTATTAACCAGCATTAACAAAGATTAACACATAAATGTAATAAATGTATTGTCCATTGTTCATTCATGTTAATTAATACATTAGCTAATGTTAACAAATGATAACTTATTGTAAAGTGTTACCAGTCATTATACAAACAGGTGTATTTGGCACTCAAAATGAGATGACAGACAGAGAAACTGTTTTATAGACAACATTCTGCCTAACATCTTCTTTTGCAAGTCATACAAATAAGAAACAAAATAAAGGTAAGTGATAAGAGGCTCTATTTTTTGGATAAATACCTTTACTTAAATACCTCTAGGGTTATGATAACCAAAACAGTGATTAGTTCAGGCGCATATGCGCAATCCTATAGGTTCTGTTAGTTCACCTCTTTCGAGTCTTAGGGTTTTTCAAGTCGTTTGTTCATCTTATGGGGCTGTCACTTGATGACGACTTAAACCCAAAAACACCTCAGATAAGAGGTGAGATGAGCTAATCATAGACTAAAGACCCAGGTAAACAAAGATTTTTTTCTGTTACTTATAGCATTACAGTTTTCTTGTTTGTGGTGTGATTAACGTTTGTGTACGCAGTAGATGTGTTAGGGAAGTAACATGTAACATTTTAATTATATTTTTTCTAAAATGAACGAAATGACTCAAAAAAAGATTTGTTAATTTTGCTTGAACGAGACTCAAAGGTCCGAGTCGGTAAAATGATCCGAACTTCCCATCACTACTCCAAACGCCACTCAGATTTGGCAGCGTTTGCTCTGAAGCTCTGTGTGTCTTTTTCTCTTGAATTGCATCGAGGAGGGTTGAATTACAGTCTTGCGCTACAGCACCACACTGGTCAAACTGCATTATTGCAGGCTCTTACATTACATTACATCTTATGAGATCAAACGACTACTCGGCAACAAAAATATTTTTGTCTTTCAGATTACAGTGAGACATTCATTTCATTAAATTAAGCTATATTGTCTTTTATCATTCCTTATGATGTTCCTTCACATTTATATCATGCTATAAACTTCAAATAAAGAGGAAAAACACATTTATAATTTGTATTTCGTGATAAACCTTATTTTTTAAAGCTGAGCTGCGTTATATTAACAACAAAGCACAAAATTATTGTGATTACTGGGTGGCTGACATGTTACAAACGATGAATGGAAGATGTTAAATGTTATTTCCAATCATTTACTGTGATTATACATGAATACAACTTAAAATAAAGCTTGTGAATAGTCACTTATATACCTGAGAAAAGACAATAATATAACTTACGAGTCGTAGTTTACTAAAACACATTATTGCAAGACACATTGTTTGTATTTCACTATAAAACTAACAGATTTTGAAAGTTGAGACTTATAAAAGTACCAAAAGCACAAAGCTTATTGCTATTATTGGGTGGCTGGAACACTACAAATGTGCCCAATGAATGCAATCTAAGACGTGAAATATTATTTCCAAGTATACTGTGAGTATAACACATGGTATGATTTTGGCTAATAATCCAAATATTTTCAAATCAATTCCAGTGGCCTGGCAAAACATTTCAAATTTATTCTTGTAACTTTGACTTCATCCTTGAAATATTTAGAATTTATATTACGTCTTTAATCTCTTAATTGTGTGTGTGTGTGTGTGTGTGTGTGTGTGTGTATATATATTAATTTATTAATTTTTTATTTTTTGATGTGGCACTAAAAAGTCATCTTACTCTTACATTCTGCTAAGTATTGTTGAAATTATTTATTTTTTATAAACAATTTTGGTCACTACTACTGTGTTAGGGAAGTTTCTTTTTTAGAAATTATTGATGAGCTCTGATGCTTAGCCTTGACTCTGTAATTAGACTGTAACCTCTCACATGGTGACGGCACCAAACCAACTCTAATTAGGAGCTGTGAGAGATGCTGTAGGGCTCACGTCACTGGAATATATAGATGCGCATGTGTTCAGAGATGCAGTGCTCCATCTCCTCCATGATTAATGCAAAGGCCTTTGGTTTTGACCCAATCTGATGATGAAGGCAGCACGTCTCGCACGCTGGGCCCGCCGCCACTCATCCCTTCCCACGTCCGGGGGCAACCCGTCGGGCTGGTGGCCCTGGGTTCACGTCAGCTGCCGAGGGTTTGTTAGTGGAAATCTCACACTGGAGCAGAAGGCGCAGTAGAGATCTCTTTTGTTGAATTATTCCTCGGGTTATATGGCTTCCAGCCCCTTTCACTCAAACTTTTGCCAGCAAGTTCACAGTAGGTGAGGCAGGTGCAGAGAAGAAGGTGGAAACTTTGTGCAGTCAGTCAGTCAGTCAGTCAGTTCATCTGCAACTCAGCACCATGATCTGTGCCACTCTGATTCGCCGAGTGAAGCGGTGCAGTGCTGCTCGCTGCTCTTTAGGACACACGGTGCTCAATTCACTTCAGCTGGATTATTAGCTCTGACTCTCTGTCAGGGCTCTGCTGAATAAATAATGATGGGCTGATGGATTTCCATGTTCTCTTCCTGTTCGTTCCCGCTGTCTCTCATGGCCTCTCCCTTATTCTCTCTTATCTCTCTCTCTCTCTTTCTCTCCTCAGCCTCTCTTTCTATACAGTGCATGTGAGCTGGTCCTGGAGGCATTTTTCCAGCGTCTTCCTGTTTTCTGTCGCATCGCCAAAGGCTTCAATTTGCTATGTACATTGTGTCATCTTCTGCAGAACATTGTACATTATAATGACTTGCTGTGCGGTCAAAGGGTTTAAAAGTGCATTCAGTTTATTTTATGCTGGTTGATACAGCAGTCGTCTTGGGCTTATACTGACATCTAGTGGGACAGATGTAGAATTATGTAAAAACAAACATTCATTTAACTGATGCCTTTGTAGAAATGTGCTATTCACAGTCAGCCATGATATCATAATACGGTTGTTGAGATGATTGTAAGCATTTTTCTGTCTTTGTTAACCTAGGGATGCACAGTTTAAGGTACTAAATAGTATTAGAGATTTTATAATTTATCAGTTGAATGTTGGATATTTAATTTTGCACGGTTATTTTGTCTCAGTTTTTCATTACATTCACACCATCCAACACTTACTTCAAATTATTCTTCAAAAAGATTTAATGTAATAAAATATTATTTGTTTAGCAAAATTTCAAAATTAATATGCATTTTTCATAGTGTACATTATAATCTTGTGATGCCTAAATTCACTTTTCATGATATTTTTACAAAAAGTGATACTGGCCATTTATCAGATCAAAATAATGATCACCTTATTGATTTAATAGTCCTATGTAAAACCTTATTATTATTAATAATAATAATAATAATAATAATAATAATAATAATAATAATACTACAAGGTTAAGTCTGTATTAATTTGCTACAAGAATGCTGCTACAGGCACATGTTTCATTTCCTGTTGGGTCTTTGTAACCTTGTTGACTTGCCAATCACTTCCATTTGTTTTATTAATAAAAGATTTGGAAGTAAATTATGGGTCATTACAGATACTTTGCTTTGATAGTCAGACAGTGAGAAAAAATAAAATCTTTATTAAAACAAAACATGCATCGCAGCCCTCTGAATTTTAATCAAATCTAATCATGAGGTGCCTAGTGATTCCCAATCCTAATTACAATAAGCTTTAATGAAGTAACTCAATGTTCTAAAGTGACGTTTTCAAATTAGTAACGGAGGCTTGGGCTCAGCTGTTAAACTGTCAACTTAAAATTTGAATCGATGGCGGAAGGAAGTAGTTCACACAAAAGAGGGTTTTAAAGAAGTTGAGTGCACATTCTCAGCATCATATCCAGAGGTTGTGTTTGGGAAATAGACGTATAAGTGTTGCCAGCATTGTTGCAGAGGTTGAAGGGGTGGGGGGTCAGTCTGTACGCTGCACACTGCATCAAATTGGTCTGCATGGCTGTCGTCCCAGAAGGAAGCCTTATCTAAAGATAATGCACAAGAAATCCCGCAAACAGTTTGCTGAAGACAAGCAGACTAAGGACATGGATTACTGGAACCATGTCCTGTGGTCTGATGAGACCAAGATAAACTTATTTGGTTCAGATGGTGTCAAGCGTGTGTGGCGGCAACCAGGTGAGAAGTACAAAGTGTTATGCCTACAGTCAAGCATGGTGGTGGGAGTGTCATGGTCTGGGGCTGCATGAGTGTTGCCGACACTGGGGAGCTAGAGTTCATTGAGGGAACCATGAATGCCAACATGTACTGTGACATACTGAAGCAGAGCATGATCCCCTCCCTTCGGAGACTGGGCCACAGGGCAGTATTCTATTGAGCATCTGTGGGGCATCCTCAATCCACCAACTCCGTAATGTCGTCATGGAGGAGTGGAAGAGGACATCAGTGGCAACCGGTGAAGCTCTGGTGAACTCCATGCCCAAGAGGGTTAAGGCAGTGTTGGAAAATAATGGTGGCCACACAAAATATTGACACTGTGGGCCCAATTTGGACATTTTCACTTAGGGGTGTACTTACTTCTGTGGCTAGCGGTTTAGACATCAATGGCTGTGTGTTGAGTTATTTTTGAGGGGACAGCAAATTTACACTGCTATACAAGCTGTACACTCACTACTTTACATTGTAGCAAAGCGTCATTTCTTCATTGTTGTCACATGAAAAGTATAATAAAATATTTACAAAAATGTGAGGGGTGTACTCACTTCTGTGAGTTCAACAACAGCGATGGGGGAAAAAAAAAAAAAAAAAAAAACACGGACAAACTAAATTTACTCTTGTTCAATGCGGAATATGAGCAGTCATTTATTCTGTCATCACCCCGGTGCTGATAGGGCCATATGCATACGCAAACCTGCGTCTCAGAACGTGCTCAAATATTAAGCTCTCTTTGAAGCATTTTGTTTGAATGAACAAATTTACACAGACAAAAAAAAAAAAAAAAAGTAAATAAATAAAAATGACAAATCTTGGTAAGTATCCTAGTAGACATAGGCTGAACGTAGTGCACTGGTGTGACAGTACTTTCTTAATATTAATCAAACAGCAACAACAAGGAAATAACTCACTGTTCTTGATTGAATAGTTTTTGTAACTTTAATAAAGATTAATCTTTAATTTACACAGTCAAACATGCAATGTTGTGTTATGTACATTTTATTACTTTATTCAATTTCTGTACCCATTAACTAATGTTAGACATACCTAAAAACCTGAAAAGCACTGTTTATTTTATTTGTATTTTTACTCTATTGTATTTATTTGTGCTGTTGCTTGTCGTTAGATTATTTGTTCTTTTTTATTTATTTTTATTTGACAGTATTTATTTTATATAGACAGTTTTTTATATATATATATATATATATATATATACACACCACCTTTAGAAGATTCTGTTGATAATTTTTAGGACACATTATGTTGAGGTTTGTCTGGAACATCCCAAAATGTTTTTTAGGTCAACTATCCTAAACCTCTTACGTGTAAAGGAAGCAGCAGAAATCTATCAATGTAAATCGTGAAGTGAGAAACTACAAATGTAACTACAGATTTGTCGATATACAATCAGAGCAGTAAATTTGCTGTTTGTGCATCTACTTGGAAATACGTGCTAAATTGTAATTCAACCTTTACGGTTAATGAAATGTTTTAAAACACCATTGAAATATTACCGATTTGTGATTTTTTTTTGGAGTTTCAAACCTAATTGCGAACCCCCACCCCCTTTAATTTACAACCTGCTCATTATGAGCATTCTATATTCTGTGGCTCTCACTGATATTACTGATAATTGTAGCACATTTGATTTGTTTTATGAATGAAAGAGATTTTGCACATTTTAATGGGCTGTTGCTATAGGCTTTGTGAGGAGCAGACTGCATCATGGCCCACTGCACGGGCAAATTGTGCCCTTTTGAAGAGCAGGGAAAATTTATCAATGTCAAGAAGGTCCCAGAATCTTTGCAGGTTTGTTCTATTTTTAGAAACACAGTGAGGTGTTGAAGGAAGAATGTTCCCATTCTTTCTCTCTGTCTATCTCCTATCCCTCCCCCTTTCTCTTTCCTCCTTTTTCATCACTCTCTCCCTCTTTCACAGTCATGCTCTCTCCCTTCTTTAACTGCTTTTTTTTTTGGCGATTTCTTTTTATGCTATCTCTGCCTCTCTTTCTATTCTGTGTCTCTCTCCCCTCTCCCTCTGTCTATTTTCTGCTTTACAGCTCTTCCCATATCGCATGAATGCCCCTGTCACATCCGCCACCACTGAGGACACATGCCTCCTGGGGCATCCTGATTGGCTGAAGTTTCAAAGAGTCCAGTGTAGGTGAGTGGGTGGCGGTTTGACTGGAGGGAGTGCGACAGACAGCACCGAGACTGTGCTCAAATGCTGGGGCTCCAAGACCGAGTCCAAGAGAATTTTTTGAAGTGGGCTTCAACACTTTTTCTCTTCCCAAGCCACAGTAATCATACTGATTCTTGTGAATGTTTCACTATGGTAGCCTCACTCCTGTCAAATCTGTCTTCCTGAAGCCTATTATAGTATGAGAAGGCTAATGCTAGCTAGCTTATTTGTTTTGATGTATTGGAGATGTTTTATAGCGATTAGTCCATGGTTCTCATGTAGATTCTGCTAGTTTGATTTCAGCCTGTTTTTATGTTCCTCTCCATCCTTTCAAGATGTCTTGTATCTCTATATGTGTGACAGAACAACCAAAACTACTATATAAAAAAGTAATTTAATCTCAACATAGGTACATATTGTACCCGCTTGTGTTTTAGATGCTGTTAAAAACAGACTTGACAGTATTATTGTGTGCTGAGTCGTTAAAAAATAATTCTTATGCCAAGATTAGTGCTTTTCCCCATCTTTTTCGTATTAGCTTGTACTTACTCAAGTTTCTGCTTAGATAGGAGTAGAGACATCCCAGAGAGCTTGAATAATTCAGCTGTACAACTTTATCAAGTGAAGATCTCATACCACTACAAAAGAGGATCTTTTCATATTTTGGTTGCAGAGAGATTTGGAAATCCCATAGTCAGCTGCTCGAAGAAATGACGGTTTGATATCTATCCTTGCTGAAATAATCTGTTTAGCTGGAATAACTGCTGTTTTTATGGGCAGATTTTGTTCAGAATGGTTAGTGTTTTAGCTTGATAATGCCACCTGTCTGAAATGTGGTGAATGCAGAAAAATATGTAATTGGCTGATATGTCAGTGTGATTTATGCTTGATTGTTTAGATATCATAAAATTGTTTTGTGGTATTAGATGACTCTCTTTCAAGCAGATGGATGACACATAGAAAATAAATGAGGAGTGAAGCTACCCGCCCAGTATTTCATTCCCATTTATTTCATAAAAACACCTCAGACCACCTCGCAGATCGATGTATTGTCTAAATCTATAATGTTTAAACACATAATTGACAAGTCTATTGATGTAATCTCTCATAAATCCAGTAGCCAACTTTGGAGAAAATAGACTGATATATTTACCACATCAGTATGCATACAAAATAACTGAAGATTAAAAAGAGGAAAGTAAGAGATGATGAGAAACGTAAGAGTACAGATTCACAACATTTGAGGGCAGCTATTGTTGTCATCTATTGTTGTGATCCGTTGGATTTGGCCACAGGCTACGAACAGTTGTTTAATTTCAAGAACATCTAAATCTCAATTCCTTCTTTACCTTTTGTACTCCTCCTCCTGTTCTGTATTTAATAAAGCTGTTATTTTAGTGTGTGTGTGTGTGTGTGTGTGTCTATCCATTGGGCTTCGATGATGGTGGGTATATCAAACTCTTCACATGTCAGTTACAGACTCACAACTTGACAGTCATAAAGTTTGCCTCAGAGCTATGGGCATCTAAAAGCTGAATTTCACTTCTAGCTCATAGTTGCTCTAAAACTCATCATGTTTGCCAAGACAACATAATTACTAACACTAATTTGCCAGCTTGTTTTGAGGACGAGATGCATGATGATTATAGCTGATATGTAGCAGATCGTACCTTTGGTTTTGTAGCACACTTAAAGATCAGAGTGCAGAGTATGCTTGCTATAAAAGCAGGCTTTCACTGTCTCGCCAGCAGAGGACAGTGTCCATCATATTTTTTAATGAGCTCTCCAACAGAGCTTCAAACAGAGGGGGGTTCAACCACACAAGGAGAGACCATGCTGTGGTCCAACTCACTCCAAATCTCTTCTTATGGTTTTAGAATTTGCCTCTATATCAGTGCAGTCTTTGTACAGGGATAGATAGATAGATAGATAGATAGATAGATAGATAGATAGATAGATAGATAGATAGATAGATAGGTAGATTGGAGTCCCCTACAACAGGTTTAAATGCTTTTCAGAATATACATTTAAACCAAGGCATTTTTAAAACAAGTAACTTATTTACAATTGTGCTAGTTTTGTAGGGTGTATATTTTGACCTTTTATTTTGTATTTGCTGTTTGGCTTAGACGCGACATCCGTCAATAGACCTATCTTCAATCTATCAATAGGCACCTATCTTAAGCGAAGCGGCACAGTGATCCGATTCTGTAACGTGCGCGACGTTGAAAATCAGGGGTTATTTATCGCTCTATAGGCTACAGCGCCATCTATTGGATCTTACAGATATTGCATCAAATTATCCAATATGAAACAACTGCTTCATGGACCGGATGAAAACGGGCGTAATTTCTCCACCTCTGCAGATTCGTATAATTTTTAAAAAATGACTGATAGCGGGCCGCAGATTTCCCGCGCCCCTGCCATAGAAAATCCATTTTTGGTTCCACAAAGAGCCACTCAGTCAAAGGTTCTTTAAAGAACCACCTTTCTTACTTTTTTTTTAAGAACCTTCTTTTGCCACAAAGAACCTTTTGTGAAACTGAAAAGTTCTAACATCTAAGACGTTAAAGGTTCTTTATAGAGCCATTTAGACAAAAACGGTTCTTCTGTGGCATTGTGAACCACCTTTAGTTTTAATATTAGCACACACACAAAAAAATTATATATATATATATATGAGCCCTCAATAGAAAATGTATACATAATGTATTAATCATACTTAGTTTGTGGTTTGGAGACACTTGTTGTTCCAAATGAAGAAGGTACAGACTTATCTTTAATGGACAAGCATTGAACTCACCAAGATTAGAGAAGCAGTCCACAGTAAAATGACGAACACCCAACAAAATGTATGAATTGTATTGCTGTGGTATCGCGGGAAAAAAAAATAAAAAATTCTTCACACCATCATCTTTCGGCAATGAAAACAAAACAAACTTGCTTTCACAGCGCAGAACACAGCGTCTTCTCGAAGCGTAAGTGTATGTGGGCAGATCAGAGTTTGTATTTCATGAGCATGTGGAGATTATGCAAATGTGTTACCTAATGACGTTTATGATGACTTGTTAAGGGGGTTCAGAGTTGACTCTTTCTTTTGAGAGATAATATCTTTATTTATCATGCACTTTTTTGATTAAAAACTTTGCTTACTGTTTCCACTGAAGGATAGCTACGTTACAAACTGCAAACTTTTGTTTTTTTTTTCAAAAACCCATATGACCTGCTCTTTAACACTTTCTTATAGGGTTATCCTCATCTAAACTCTTTAACTTCCTTAATCTCAAATGAAAATAGTTATTCATATTATACTATATATAAAACTAAATTAATTTAAGCATCAAATCATTGTCTTGACCTTGGCAAAAACGGTCACACTTTAGACCAATTCTGACTTAACTATTAATTATGACTTTTGCCTCAGTAAACTTCTAATTTGTTGCTTATAAAACTTAGTAAAGAAGGTTGTTAAGTTTAGATATGGGGTACGATTAAGGGATCTAAAATATATTCATAAGACATTAATATGTGCTTTAAAAGTACTAACAAACTGCAATGTTTTAGTAATATGCATGCTAATAAAGAACTAGTTAATAGTGAGAATTGATCCGTATAAATAGTGTTACCAAAACTATTAAATTTAGCTTTTAGTGTTATATTTTATTTATTTATTTATTTATTTAAATACAAGATCAGTTATTGCCCATAAAATGGAGATGATTATCAATGTATTTATTTATTACAAAAAGGTGTAATTTGTTAATTACATTAATATATATGCAATTAATTCATATATATATAATTAGTATTAATATATTAACTAGCATGAGAACAATAAACAATACATTTATTACAGTATTTATTAGTCTTTGTTATTTGTTATTTAATAAAAAAATGTTGTTTATTGTTATTTCATGTTATTTCAGAGTACATTAACTAATGTTAACAAACACAACTTTTGATTTTAATAATGCATTAGTAAATGTTAAAATTAATATAATAATGCTTGAAATATTGCAAATGCTCATAAATTCTTAGTTCATGTTAACTATAGTCTACCTAGGCTCATTGGAAATACATGCCTCTTTATGCATTTCTGCAAAACTGAAAAAAACAACAACAACAAAAAACAGTATCTATATGTACAAATCACTGCAGTTTCCAGTTGAAATGAGCATTAGAGGCAGTAAAACTCCAACAACTTTTATTCCTTTTCACACAAAGTATGATTTACGGGTACAGAGTTTTGACACACAGTTACTTGCAAAATATTATGCAATGACTTTAAAACAATTTGAACATTTGGTGCGATTTGAAAACTGACACATTTGAACGTTGTTGTCACATATATAGTTTCATATGCATGAGTTTCAGTAGGTTTGCTCAGTACCTCATGCAATAAGGTGCTGCACTTGATTGATGAAGAGCTCCAGTATGAACCCCGTGAAACATACAGTTCGACCAAATCAGCTCAAATCTGCATACGTTAAAATAGCATTTTATAACATAAAATAGCGTTTTTGTATCAATTTTGCATTTGTTAACACTATCGGGTAAGTTTAGGGTTGGGTTTGGTGTAGGGGATATTTCCAGCATGATTTAGCTTTAACCCTTAGCAACACAATTCTGAACAGCAGCAATACGTACTTTAAGCAGCGTAATAAAATGCAGCAATACGTGCCTGTACCAACGTAATAAAAACTAGGGCTAAAACGACTAGTCAACATTATTGACAACGTCGACAATAAAAGATTGTCGACAAATATTTTTGTTGTCGAGTAGTCTTTTGATATCATACGACGTAATGTAAGAGCCTGCAATTATGCGGTTTGACCAGTGTGGCGCTGTAGCGCAACACTGTAATTCAGCCTTCCTGGATGCAATTCAATAGAAAAAACACACAGCACTTCAGAGCAAACGCAGCCAAATCTGAGTGGTGTTTGGATGAATATGTAAAAATATATTGTGAGCGTTCCTCTCAGTAACGAAATAAACAACAATTACTGACAGCAGTGTGCAAGCGGCAGCTAAAAATGCATCTGATTACAACGATGTGGATGTTTGCACGAGCTCTGCAGTTCAGTAACCTTAACTTACTCCAGTAATGTCTGTTCACAACATGTTTATTTATATAGTCCGTTATGCAATAGATAGCCTTAAACCAAACAGCTTTGCGGTATTTAACATGAAAAACCTGTCGCTTTCAGTTAGAATTACAACTTGATTTCCTGTTATAAAGCAGCTCTCCAATGTGGAGCTAGCTAACAAGAAAATATTTTATTAGTGGGAAAAAAATAATTCCAATTCCTAATTAAAGTCATAGTTTGGTTTACAGTGATCAAAACTTGATCTAGCTCAGCACTGTTTTGGTTATCATAAGCCTAAAAGGTATTTTAAAACGTTGTAAAAAAAAAAAAAATAGTTTATCCAAAAAATAGAGCCTCTTATCACTTACCTTTATAAATGCATTAGTAAATGTTGAAATTAACATTAACTAAGACGAATAACTGCTGTAAAAGTTTTGTTCATTTTTAGTCCATATTAACTAATGTTAAGTAATGACCCTTATTGTAAAGTATTACCAATTAATTGTTTAATAGTTGTAATTTCATAATATGCTTTTCTTTATGTTAGAATATAATATTTTTACTAATTGCAAAAGCTAAATAATCAAAGTCTACTGATTAATCAGTGAAATAATTGACGATTAGTTGATTAATTGTTCTAATAATTGTTAGATTAATCGATTATCAATTTGTTGAAGCCCTAATAAAAAACACTGGCACAGTTACTTATTGAGCGTGTGTTTTAGCGCCACTCTCTGGACATTTCACTTTGAAACTGCCGTAAAGTGCAGTAAGCTATGTATTTACAGTGTTGCAGAAATGTATAAAAGTAAAAGTGTACAAGTGTAATCAAAACTAAACTACATAAAAACAAAATCAGAAATGATTAGACAACAAAATAAAATCTGAAAAAAGCTATTAATAGTGAACACAAAATTGAAAATGCAAAACATAATAACCTTGTAAAAGTCAAAGGGAAGCAGTAGAGTTCCCTGAGGTGGCCCGGCATTACTCATCACTCGCTCTGACACAATCCTGCAGCCTCAGAGTCTTTAGGCTACACTTGGCCTTCAGTAGTCTAGAAGTTTATGTGGGCCAGACAGAAAACGTTTCTGTGTGCACTGGCTAACTGTGTTTATAGCTAGACAGAGGGTGAAACATCTGCTCAGTGAGGCCCAAGCTGAGCTGCGAGAGCACTTTCATCTGTCGGCTGTATGGACCAGATGGAACGTAATGCACATGGGAAAAGGCGCAACCACTGCTTTAACATTCTTTCCGCAGTACTTGATTTTTATTTATTTATTTATTTGTGTCACATCCGTTTACAAAGGCATCACACCTCTTACTCGACACTCCAATCTGTTCAAGAAGCAGACGATAAGATCAATCATTTGCGTGCACGCCAGCGGGTGTTAACGCTCACTTTAAAAAAAAAAAAAAACCTTTTCCTTCAAGATTTTTTTTGGCTACAGCCACCATATTTTGTATCATAACAAGTTGGCATTTGGCAGCGAAGGCCGTACCCAGCGTGAGAGCGCGTGTCCACCTTTTTTCTCGTGCTCTTTCATATTCATCTCCACAGTTGGCCTTTCCTCATAGCAGCTACCCATGCTAACAGGACACGGTGGCAGCAATGCACACTTTATCTCTCCACCTTCAGCCTCTATGAATAATAAGCAGAAAAGTCATCCTATGGAGGACCGACTTGGAATACCTTTCCCGATAGCGGTGGCTTACTGTGGGCCGCGCATCCGTGACCGAGGGGAAGATGTGGCGTTCCGATACCTCCCGCCCTTTCGCCTCCCTCTTCCCTGACACTTTTGTCATCCTCCCTGACTGCGAGGAACAGTTTTGGTAGCAAACAGTGTCAACCTGTCTCTCCATCTCTGACCCCCAACCGAGCTTGATAAGCTAATATGATGTTCTGTTGACACCAAAGGGGTTGAGCACAGCCTGCAGGCACAGGTTGATATTGAAATGCTATTCAGGGCTGGCCACAAAGGGTGCCTTTGCCGTCTCCCGCCGCGCTTGTGACTCATATACAGATACGGCGGATACGCCGCGTACACTCCAAAGTCCCCGGTCTTACCGGTGCCGACGTAATGCGACCTTTAAACTAAGAGCCCCCGGAGAAAGCAGGCTTTATCGGAGCAGATAAGGCTTTCTTCTTGCCCTGCGAGAATGCATCTATCAGGCCAGCGCAGGGAGCGCTGACAACAGGAGCAGCCATCGCTCAGCGGCTTGGCTGCGGCTGCGTTACCACTCCACAGCGACACCGCGCTCTATCAACGTCGCGTTTGGATCGCTTAAACAGAGCTTTGGCGTCTCGCTGTGCTTTTACGAATGCTGTTGGGATTTGAAAGAAACCGTCTGGACGATGATGGGATTCAGAGCGGAGCTCGCTCTTCAAAACAACACCTGGTTTTTGAGCGGTTTGCATGAGGTACAGAAGCACTGAAAGTGATTATGTTGATTTTTCCCCTCAGCTCGGTTTCCCATGGTGATCATTATGACATTACAACTCCCATACAATCCAAATTACTGTGCAGAGATTGGAAAATCACTGCCATTATAGGACTCGGGAGAACTGATAATTCCACCGCTGATTTTGAGCACACAAAGGAGGAGATCCGTCAAGCCTTCTCCAAGACTCGATGCTTGACATCATCAGCACCTTCCTCCGAATTTCAAAGCCCACCAGTGTGAACGTGCAGAACTATATTCATCATCTTGTCAAGGCTGGATGGATTTCGTGGTGGGGGGTCACCATCTTCCGATCTCCAATTAAAAAGATTCCACTCTCACAGACTGTGTAAGTGAACCGCTGAACTCCTTGGAGAACTTCTCTCGGCTTTGTTTCAGCGCTATCTTCACCTAAGACGCCTCTCCGGCTGATAAGCTCTCAGCTTCATTTCCATCAAACGCAGCGAGAGAGAAGTCCGTTCTGCTGTGCTTTATGTCCCTAATTTCTGTGTGCAGCTGATCTGTGGATTATAGTCTAGCGGAGCCGCCCGCCATTGCAGAGCAGATGGTGGGGCTTTGTATGTCTTTCTAAGCTCTTCCTATTAAAAAGACCAGAATACAGGATTACCACCCTAGTATTGAATATTGTTATGATATTTTATCTTTTTTTTTATTAAGACAGGCTTTCAATCTCTGTGCTATTCATCTGTCTAATGGAGAAGTTTTCAACCTTTATAAACCCAAAGAGCCTATCACCCAAATGAATATAACAACTTTAATTCAGAATATCAACTACCATTACAATATAATGCCTAGTGGATTATTAGTAAAAAATTTAATTCAGGATGCTTTATATATGATATCTTCAGCATGGCCCCTCTAGAGTACCCTCAGGGACCCCTGTTAGGAAACCCTGGATCTATGCAATAGCCAAAGGGATTTCTGTGATCATAAGAAGTGCAGCATCCAGGTTGAGAGGTTTCAGAAATGAGAAATAATAATAATAATAATAATATGGCAGTGGCTATTTGCACTAAGTAAGTGCAAATAACGATTCTTTTTACACTAGGTGCAAATAGTGATAGATTCTATTTACACTAAGTGCTTTTTACACTAAATGAAAATAGCATTTTTGTAGTGATAGATTCTATTTACACTAAGTGCAAACAGTGATAAATGCTATGTACAATAAGTGCAATTAGATGCTATTTACACTAAGTGAAAATAGCATATTTTCTCAACGATAGATGCTATTCACACTAAGTGCAATTAGCCATAGTTACTATTTACACTAAGTGCAAATAGCAATGGGTTCTATTTACACTTAAGGATTTTCTGCTATTTATAATACTTATTGCAAATATATGCAATTATTACTATTGTATTATATTAAAACAGTATTCCGTTATTATGCATTAAGTGTAAATTATTGTTTTAATTCAATTTATTAAATGGATGCAGTTTTAGTGGGACAATAAGCCCTCCCTACACACCTACCCTAACCAATACTTTATTTTACAATTTTTTATTATTTCCTTAATTTTTATTGAAAATCTATGCTTTTTCTGATATTATATGAGATTTAAAGATATAAAGATCGCCATAAGGTGGAATTGAACCCGGGTTGTCCGTGTCAAAAAGATGGAACCACGCACTTTAACCACTTCACCACTGGATCTGATGATTGATAGCCATCTTTTGTAATGTTGACTAGCCCCATTATACATTGGTGGGTGGCGTTAGTGTAAATAGCCACTGCCAACAAGGCGGGCTATTTGCACTTAGTGTAAATAGACACTCCAATTTAGGCATTGTATATTTTCTTAGCGATAGATGTTATTTATACTAAGAGCAAATAGTGGTAGATGCTATTAAGACTAAGTGCAAATAACGATAGATTTTATTTACACTAACTGCAAATAGCGACAGATTCTATTTATACTAAGTGCAAGTAGAGACAGATGCTATTTACACTAAGTACAAATAGCGATAGATCCCCTGCTGATTTCGTACGTTTGCCAGCTGACAAATAAATGATCACAAAACAACAAAATATCCAAAAAAAAAAAAACACATTTGAAAAAAGTTATACATTGATTTGCATTTTAATGAGTGAAATAAGTATTTGATCCCTAATCAATCAGCAAGATTTCTGGCTCCCAAGTGTCTTTTATACAGGTAAAAAGCTGAGATTAGGAGCTCTCTAAGTGCACTCTGAGGGCTAATCCTAATCTTAGTTTGTTACCTGTATCAATCAAAAGCATTCAATCAATCAATCAGTCAGTCAAATTCCAAATTCTTCACCATGGCCAAGACCAAAGAGCTGTCCAAGGATGTCAGGGACAAGATTGTAGACCTACAGAAGGCTGGAATGGGTTACAAGACCATCGCCAAGCAGCTTGGTTAGAAGGTGACAACAGCTGGTGCGATTATTCGCAAATGGACGAAACACAAAATTACTTTTAATCTCCCTTGGTCTGGGGCTCCATGCAAGATCCCATCTTATGGAGTTTCAACGATCATGAAAACAGTAAGGAATCAGCCTAGAACTACACGGAAGGATCTTGTCAATGATCTCAGGCCAGCTGGAACTATAGTAACCAAGAAAACATTTGGTAACACACTACGCTGTGAAGGAATGAAATCCTGCAGCACCCACAAGGCCCCCCTGCTCAAGAAAGCACATGTACAGGCCCATCTGCAGTTTGCCAGTGAACATTTGAATGATCCAGAGGAGAACTGGGTGAAAGTGTTGTGGTCAGATGAGACCAAAGTCAAGCTCTTTGGCATCAACTCAACTCGCTGTGTTTGGAGAACTTTCTTGGAGGAATGCTGCCTATGACCCCAAGAACACTATCCCCACCGTCAAACATGGAGGTGGAAACATTATGTTTTGAGGGTGTTTTTCTGCTAAGGGAACAGGACAACTGCACCGCATCAAAGGGAAGATGGACGGGGCCATGGAACCTTCCCTCAGCCAGGGCACTGAAAATGGGTCATGGATGGGTATTCCATCATGACAATGACCCAAAACACATGGCCAAGGCAACAAAGGAGTGGCTCAAGAAGAAGCACATTAAGGTCCTGGAGTGGCCTAGCCAGTCTCCAGACCTTAATCCCATAGAAAAATCTGTGGAGGGAGCTGAAGGTTGGAGTTGCCAAACATCAGCCTTAAAACCTTAATGACCTTAATGAGGACCTGCAAAGAGGAGTGGAACAAAATCCTTCCTGAGATGTGTGCAAACTTGGTGGCCAACTACAAGAAATGTCTGACCACCAAGTACTTTTCCGAAGGGGTCAAATACTTATTTCGCTCATTAAAATGCAAATCAATTTAGAACTTTTTTGAAATGCATTTTTTGTTATTGTTATTCTGTCTCTTACTGTTCAACTGCTTTGTCAGTTGGCAAACATACAAAATCAGCAGGGGATCAAATAATTTCTTTCCTTCACTGTATTTACACTAAGTGAAAATAGTGATAGATTCCATTTACACAATGTAAAATATGTAGCAGTATTTTCTTTGCAATACTGTTTGTTAGATATTAGATGCTATTTATACTATTTAGTGCAAGTGGCATATATTTGCACCTCAGTATTGTAATACATTATAAAACTGTATGTAATAATAATGTATTGAGTGTAAAATTATAATTTTTATTTAAATTATTAGATGGATACCGCCTTATTGGGACAAATAAAGCCCTCCCTACACCCTAACCCTAACCCATAAACACCCGTGAGACACTTTATTTCCACTTTTCGATTCTTTTCTTCATTTTATTGCACAAATCCCTTTCTGATCGAAAAGGGAGAAGAACGAGTTTGGCAAAAGATGAATTTAAACACTGGTCCATTGCGTCAAAAAGCCACTGCTATGTGCTTTACCACTCATGCCACTGAATCCACAGTTTAACAGTCATATTTTATAAAGTTATCTAACCCAACTGCAGAATGGTGGGTGGAGTTAGTGTAAATAGCCTCTGCCAACAAGACGGGCTATTTGCACTTAGTGTAAATAGACACTCCGTTATAATCATAAAATAAGGAAATTAGTTTGAAAGACAAGAAGTGAATAGCGAAAAGGTTTTTTAATGTGCATTTCCCATACTCTTTTAAATCTCTATCACTAAGTCAGAGCCGATAGGCACCAATGAGGTGGAAACATTCTGAGGAGAAGGTGAAGGGAAGTATTAAAGCATCACTCATGCTTGCACTCACGGGCACAAATACGGCGTATATGCAGAATAGGCTGTGCAGATGGACCCATGACCAATAGGGGAATTCATCAGGAAATGTGAAATGGTATATAAGAGAAAAGTGCATAATAAGCAGGGCCTGCATTTTGTTGTGGGAAACCATAAGTATTATATTTAATAGCACGGCTTTCTAAGGCCTCTACATAATCAATGCTTTCCCAAAACACCTTTTGTTTACAATCAACATAATGTCATCTGGCCTCTGGAGGATACTACTTGCCTGTTACAAAGGCCCATGTGGAAAGTCCTCTAATATTACTTCTACACGCTTCTGTATGAAGAAATCAAACAATTATTTTGTCTTACTATATAACTGCAATTCCGTCAGTTAAAATCAATGCTGTATGTCCTCTCTCACTTGTTTTCTTGTCTTGTGGAGTTTGGTCTAAATGCACAGTGACCTGTGTCACGCTAGGTTTATTTAAAGACACATAGTAAATCAAAGGCTTTCTTGCACAATTTCTGTAAAAGATGAACCACTGGATGAACATTAAATAAACTTTTTGGTAAAAATATACACATGGTTTGAAATAAATAATGGGTTTCTCAGTCTGCAGAATCCGCTTAGCTGCTCAGCTGCTCCAGGGTGAAGAGGGCTACTTAAAACAGCCTCCTTCATCATCCTTATAGCACACCTGTTACATTTCTCATATCCATCGCTCTCCAGACTTTCATCTACAGACCTTAGTCAGGGTATTGACGCCATTTTTAAATGATGTGATTGAAACTAGACTGTGAAGGATTGATGTGCAGTCTGCTAGCAAACAATTGAATGGGCTGTAAATCTATGCATCACAGGCTCATTTTTATTTGCATAAAATGATGAATGACATAGATTCAGATATTTTCTCTACCTTATGTAGTAGTCCCTTTTGCATATTTGTATTTCATATTCATCTATATAAGATTTTTTGTAATGTCAATGGGGTCCAAAATAACATCAGACTTCACTAACAATCATTGTATGGAACAAAAACACTGAGACTATTTTTTTTTTTAAATAATCTTTTTATATAATATTTTGGGTTTCACAGAAGAAAGCAACACAGAGGAATGCACACACACATGTCCTTGTACTCTTGTGAACGTGTCGAAGACACATGGAAGAGAAGAAATTGTTGAATAAAGTCATTATTTTTGTTTCCTTTGCGCTCAACTTATTCTCATAGCTTCATAAAATTACGGTTGAACCACTGATGTCACATGGTTTGTTCTAAAGATGTCCCTACTACCTTTCTGCCCCTTGACCATAGTAATTGTGTTGCTGTCTATGTAGGGTCGGAAATATCTGGGATTTCAATAAAAATATCCTAATTTGTGTTCTGAAGATAAATGAAAGTCTTACAGGTTGGAACGACATGAGGGTGAGTAATTAATGAATTTTCCTTTTTGTAAACTTTCGTTTCATACCAAAAACTTAAATGAATAAAAAATAAGTTAAAAGCTAAATACATTTGAGGTCAAAAGTTTACATACACCAATTATACATCAATTATTTTACCAAAATAAGAAGGATCATTCAAAATGTTTGTTATTTTATATTTAGTACTCACCTGAATAAGATATTTCACATAAAAGAAATTTACATATAGCCCACAAGAGAAAATAATTTTCTAAAAATGACCATTCAAAAGTTTGCATTTGCCTTGATTCTTAAAAGATGTTACACAAATTATCCACAGATTCACTGATATGTTTTTTTTTTTTTTTTTTTTCTGCACGCTATTCTTCAGAAAAATCCTTCAGGTCCCACAAGTTCTTTTGTTTTTCAGCATTTTTTTGTGTATTTGAACCCTTTCCAACAATGACTGTATGATTTTGAGATCCATCTTTTCATAATGAGGACAACTGAGGGACTCTTCCGCAACTATTACAGAATGTTCAACTGCTCACTGATGCTCCGGATAGAAATAAATCTCCGGATAAATGAATCTGTTTTTTCATTTAGCACTGTCCTTCAGAGGCTACTTACATTTTTACATTAAACATCAGTAAGCGCTTAAATCCTTCTGTAATACTGTAATAATGTAAACTTTTGACCTCAACTATATATATATTAAAATAATAAAACTGCTTCCTGTAGTTGACCCAACCTTACAAATTACGTATAGCCACAGTTTTTACAGCGCTGCAATCTTAAACTGTTAAATAAAGATTTCAGCCTTGACATTATATTCCATTGTAATGAGACTTTTATTCTGCCCCAGTAAAGTAGGTGACCAAACCGGATGACCTCAGAGGAGATGGTTCCACCTTTGCTCGCACTCATATATTCATAAAAATCCTCAGCAGCACTTGGAGGAGACAATATGGAACTCATCCACAGAACATCTTGTGCGATATATTAAAGTGGAGGCCTAATTATGTTCCCTGTACTTTCTAAAACACTACAAAAATAAAGCCGCAGGGTCAGTTCAATTAACCGCTCGAGCACTTGAACAGCCAAACTGAAAGTATTTTCACTCGGATCCCCTCAGTATTCTAATGCAGAAAAATGTCGAAACAAGATCCCGAGTCAAAGAGGCTGCGTGCGCCGTGCCCTGTAGAAGCCCTTGCCGCTTTCATCTCCCATCCAAATACCACCCTTTGGTAAATGAATTCCTTTCGCTTCATTTGCCCTTTTAATGTGCAAGACTAATTTCTGATTACATAAACTCCGCGGTTCAAATTTGACTGACTCGCACCAAGCCGCTGACCTACATAAGTCAAAATGCCATTAAAACAAATGATGGAAATTACGTACTTTTATAAATGGGGTTATTAGAAACTAGAAGAGTCGTGATGTTGGAAAAGTCGAGAAGAGGAAATGCTTTTGGATGAATGTTAATGTCAGACGTAATAAGGATTTTGCAAGCCCACACTTGCGGAAGAATGATGCCCCATATGGCAGTGGTGATATTTGCAATATTGTTCTGCAATGCCTTGGGTAAGATTATAGGGGCCGTGGCCTTTCAAACAGCTGTTTAGCCTTTGCGTGGATCACCCGTGGCAATCTGCAACAGCAGAGTTATATTTTTTCTTTGCAAAACTGCTCAATTTAGGAATGAACTCTGCTGTAGACTTCTGCCTTTTGTGTTGCCGATGAAGCTTTGCCACTGAGAGGACATTTCACACTCAATGGCTGTATGAGTTGTTTATTTGATGTTGGTTCTCCTATTGAAAGATGCTGTTTTGTCACCCAAGGCTATCCGTAAGGACACGCTTTATCTTCTTTCACCAACCCAGAGTGGATTCATGAATCCAGGTGATGGGTGACTCAAACCACGTAGGTCTTCCAAAGTGCTACACATCCTTTTGTCCAAGCCTCGCTTTATCCCAACGAGAACAGAGGGCATCTGAACTGTACTCGGTTGCTGCTGATGATAGATTGAGGGGATGATAAAAACATGCGAGCATGATGCCAAGAGCACATTTAGTCCTGTAGAGGCCGAGGGGAGGAGGAGGATATGCGAGGGTCCTGATGGATGAAGCTTTGGGGGTGGACCAACATCGGGACAGTGATGGAGGGGGAGTTGTGAGCTACAGCAGATTCAGGTAGCAATGTACAAAGAGAGAAAAATAAGGGGTGTTTGTGTTTGTCATGGTCATCTTCGGGTGACCACCCATGCTCACCCCTCTTTATCTAATCCCAGAAGTCACAGCCTTTTATTGAGGGCTGTGCACAAATCAACAGATGACAAACGAGGGCCACATGCAATGTTTTTGGCTCAGTGATATTCTGTGATCTGTTTCTTATTGTAATTGTTAGGGGAGATTGTTAATAGATTAAAAAAAAAAAAAAGTTGAATTTATCTTAAAAACACAGCAATTACATTAGAGATCTTATGTGACCCTGGACCACAAAACAAGTCTTAAGCAGCACGGGTATGTTTGTAGCGATAGCCAAAAATACATTGTATGGGTCAAAATGATTGATTTTTCTTTTATGCCAAACATCATTAGGATATTAACTAAAGATCGTGTTCCATGAAGATATTTTGCAAATTTCCAACCGTAAATATATTAAAACTTAATTTATAATTAGTCATATGCATTGTTAAGAACTTCATTTGGACAAATTTAAAGGTGATTTTCTCAATATTTAGATTTTTTTTTGCACCCTCAGATTCCAGATTTTCAGATAGTTGTATCTTGGCCAAATATTGTCCTATCCTAACAAGCCATAACAATAAACCAAAAATCAGTTTCCTTAATTCAGCTTCCTTAATTCAGATGTATAAATTTCAAATTTATATATATATATATATATATATATTAATTTTGACATGCTGATATGATTCTTTAGGGTCTTAATGAAAAATCTATAACATACTTTGTTTCAAATTTCTCAATGGTAGTGTAAAAAACGCGCCAAGCCATTTTGGTTCATGTTTCTTTAAATGCAAATGAGCTCTGCTCACCCCACCCCTCTCTTCTGTGAACTTTTGACCCATCTCATTTATAACATTGATTAAAATAGGATAATCTTGTACCATATTGATAAAAATGCAAAAATTAAGAAAATATATTCCATTCCTTGTAACTGAAAAAATAAAGTACGTTAAACATTACATTACTTCAAGGTTTCCCAAATTGGGGTTTATGAGTTTAATGAAAAGCTAATAATTAAATCAATCATAAAAATGTTAAATTATAACAAATCATTTTAAAATCAATCAAAATAAAACACTTATTTATTTTATTTATTTGTTTTTACCTGCATGTAATTGTAATTTTTACCTGAATGTAATTAGGTAATTAATAAAAATGTAACTGTAGTCTGTTTTTGATTAAAAAAAAAAAAAAAAAAAAAGTTATTT
Source organism: Cirrhinus molitorella (assembly GCA_033026305.1). Lineage (NCBI taxonomy): Eukaryota > Metazoa > Chordata > Actinopteri > Cypriniformes > Cyprinidae > Cirrhinus > Cirrhinus molitorella. The sequence goes on along the minus strand of CM065124.1, from coordinate 21,015,987 downwards.
AATCTAATTATGAGTACGTAAAGGTGCAGTGTGTAATATTTAGAAGGATCTATTGACAGAAATGCAATATTGTATACACAACCTTACCTGAACCATTATGTTTTTATTACCTTAGAATGAGCAATTTCTATCATACACCACGGATATTCTTACATGGAAGTCGCTATTTTGCACCGGCATATTTCTATAGTAGCCCTAAATGGACACATTTCATGATGTTCTTGCAAATGAAACACTGACACAATGATAAACAATTAACAATAATATATCAGTTTACTGAATAATTAAGTAAATATAATTCCTTAATTTACCTTTGTAAAGAAACATCACTCTATGCCGTCTCAGAAGATGACATCTTTGTCCTTTGTCGGCCACCGTAGCTTCTCTATGTGCAGATAGCGCTCAGTGTGCTAGATGGCGCTAAAATTTACACTCTGCACTTTGTTTTTGGAATCTGATTGCTGTCCATGTTGTACATTATACGCTGTTAAACAGATTTGCCAAAGTTGAATAATAATAAAAAAAAGATTAAAGGAACACTCAATTTTTTTTTGCAAATAGACTCATTTTCCAACTCCCCTAGAGTTAAACAGATGAGTTTTACAGTTTTTTAGTCCATTTAGCCGATCTGTCGGTAGCACTTTTAGCATAGCTTAGCATAAATCACTGAATCTGATTAGACCATTAGCATCTTGTTCAAAAATGACCAAAGATTTTTGATATTTTTTTCTATTTAAAACTTGACCCTTCTGTAGTTACACTGTGTACAAAGAACGACAGAAAATGAAAAGTTGCCCTTTTTCCAAGCTGATATGGATAAGAACTATACTCTCATTCCGGCGTAATAATCAAGGAACTTTGCTGCCATATATGGGTGCAGCAGGCGCAATGATATTACGCAGCACCAGAATATAGTCCCCAGCTATTTTACTATTACCTTAGTGGCTTAGTGTTGGTCACGTTGGAAGTTATCTAGCTGGGGACTATTTTCAGGCCCTGCGTGATATCATTGCGCCTGCTGCACCCACAGTATGGCAGCAAAGTTCCTTGATTATTACGCCAGAATGAGAGTATAGTTCCTATCCATTTCAGCTTGGAAAATCGCAACTTTTAATTTTCTGTTGGTCTTTGTACACAGTGTAACTAGGGCTGGACTAGAATATTTGAATATTCGAATATTTGTTCGGTGGGTTGGCATTCAATTTTCAATTCTGAGATTCAAATATTCTTTTTTTTTTCAACACGTGATTTCCCCCACGAACAGTTCTCATTCACGCTTGAATGGCTCATTAGTGAAGGGGGAAGAGCTGTCAGCAAGCCACGGAGAAAAGAGTGTACTATTTTTACTATAGCTTGTAACCTGGTTGCGATTTATTTTAAAGTTTGAAATATAAAGAAATATTTTTGTTCATTAAAAATGTGAGCTGTCTAGCCAGCCTAACGGAGCATGTGAGCGGCGCTGCAAGCCATTTTCAACCGAAGCCTTACGCCTTTGACACACTGCCTGCGGGGCGGACGTGGAGCGGGTTTGTTACGTGACTGCTGCGGAAAAAATCTGCTTCACTTCTATTCTGTCGCGGGGCCGCGGTTGATATGTGCGTATTCCGCAGGCAGTGTGGCTGCTCTAATCTGTTAACATAGGCGTGGAAAGGAAAATCAACACGCAACAAATCCGCGACGCGTCCGCCAAGCAGTCTATATCCTATAAAGAACTGAAAGCAATAGTTATAAAGCCTAGATATGTCATATAGCCTAATTTGCGTGCATTGGGGAGTCGTTATCTAAACGTGGAGTATTAAAATTGCTTTTGAATGTGTGTGCGCGGTTTAATTTCGGTTTTGTTTTAACAATCGCGTAAAACTCTTGGCGGCACTGAACGTGCATTCTACAAGCGAGTCTACAGGCTTTGTTATAATGAGAGGAATAATTAGCTTGCAGAACTCAGGACTGAACAAAAAATCTGGCGTTTTGAGCGGTGAATGGATTCTAACTGATAAACGCAAACACAGATATGCACTGGAACACATTAGCTTGAAGTCCTTTGGATGAACAATTCCCGACATAATACAAATGCAAACAGACACAGAGATTTCTGCCTTTATTATGTGCTTAGCCCCTCCCACCGAAGCTATTCGATATTGATTACCAACGAAGCTTCGAAGCTCAAAAAATGGTATTCGAACCAGCCCTAAATGTAACTACAGAAGCAGAACAAGATTACCGGTATGAAAACTTAAAGGGTTCAAAACACGCTGACATAAAACGTCTACTCTGGGCCAATCATAACATTCTGATTCTGATGACGCATTTACTCCATGCTGTGTAGTTCGATTGGAAGTCAGCTAATACGATGTCTCTGGGCCAAAAGCAGGCAGCTGGATGATTGTGAATGTTTGACACAAAAATAAAAACATCAACAAAAACACTGACCATGTTTACAAACACAAAACCGGGAGGCGCTGCCATTTAGAGGTAATTTTTGATATTTATTTTACAGAATTTACCGTTATTTTAAAAGTGATGTGTGAATGGTGCTTTACTGGTAAAAAGATGGAATGCCGTGGCCAGTCTGAACAACAAATTTTATTTTATGTATCAGTGAAGTCATTCCAGCAATTTTACAGCAATTTACTGGTTAAGCTATTATTGTGTGAAAGGGGCTAATGGCTACTATCAACTGTTGGGTGACCAACATTTCTCTAAATATTTTCTTCTGTGTTCAGCATTAGAAAGAAATTAATACAGAGGATCTGAGTGAAAACTTTGAAAACTTTGTGAAATTGTTAACCTCTAAATAGCAGTCCAGCAAATAATTTCTATGAATGTTGTCCTAAGATTCTCAATAAATGTCCAAATGTTATTTTCTGAAAGTTAACATTTAGAATCTACAGTTTTTAAAATGTTTTAAATATTTCTTTGGTTATATGAATGTTATGAAAAATATTTAAATAGCAGTAACAATAACAGCTGCTGAAATTGTATTTTTACTCCAAGCACCATTCAGAGGAATCGAAAAACATATGAAATGTATCTTTTATCCAAAGTGACCTACACTACATTCATTTTAGCAGTATTTACCAGTTTCCAGCTAGTAGCTTGCTCTATCAATTAACCCAAGGGTTCATGAAAATACACAGATACAGATTTGATTTAGAAATAGAAATAAATTCCAATCGAGACAAGCAATCATTTTGCACAATAGATTTCAATGTCACAGATCACACTATGATCATTCCTTTCTAGATTTCTTTGTACATGATGTACAGGAACCACTTCAGTGTTCATTGAGAAAGGCATGTCTGATATTCCTGAATTTTTATGAGTACACTGGAAAGATATGTCAGTCATGTTCTCCTGCATTTTGAGGTTTTGCATCTGTTGCTAGGACAACGAGAAGCCTTTCAATTTGCCTGTTGGCACAAAACCCTTTACCCCTGACATTACGTTAACCCCTTCTTTACAGTTCAATGCCTCAATATTGACTTTAAACAGCTTCAGAGAAGATGCATTGGCTTACTTATGACTCGTTAAGTCTAAATGTCAGATTATCTGTGATTATATAAAAAAAAATACTGAGCTAAAATCTGCATATTCCAGTTTTTAGGTGGTTGATTTATTGGCTGAAAAGCTGTATCTCAAACTTGCTTGTGTGTCAACGTTGCGGCAGTAACCAGCAGAGTGTGCTACAATCATATAGAGATATCATTGAGTTGATTGCAGCAAAAGAGGCACGCAAATGCTCTCAGAGAGCGGCGTAGTCACAACTGAGCTGTGCTAACCCTCCCAAATGTCAGGTAACCGTTTGGCGCAGAAGATGGAAAACTAGATTGAGGCGTCTGGAGGAGTATAAAGATTGCGATATAAAAGGTGATGCGGGTTAATTTGACTTTTTGCTTCTCCGTTCACCTGCAGTCATTCATATATTCTTTTGAAATGGTAATAAAATAATCAAAGAGCAGGAAAACTTCAGGACACAGTCTCGTTTCCTGCCAGTATTAGGTGTCCATATAAAGCATCTGCCTGATTGAAAGACAGATCCCGGGTTCCCCACCTCGGCCTCCTCCCGCCGCGCTCCTGTCTTTGAGCAGACCACCACCCTTCCTCAAATCTTCATCAATCTGCCTCATTCCTGATGAGATTAGAGCCAAACTTTGATCTCTCCCCTCCTGAGGTTTCAGCCTCACTTTGATGTGTTCCCTTCTTGTTAACGACAGAGCCGATAGTAGATGACAGAATCCCTTCTGGGTGAGAGAAAGAGATTGAACGGCATAGAGGAGGGAAGTAAAAGTATAGGAGCCGGGGTGGAGTGGACACGGATGAGGGATGCTCTCTGGCTTGGCATAAAGGAAGAAAACAGGACAGGTTGTCAGAGTAGATTGATAGGTGCTCCTCTGCTCTCTTTGAGCCTCCACCTCGCCAACCCCCCGTTACCCCAGGCGCCGTAGCCCTGCCTGTGCATTGAGCTTTTGTGGAGATGAGAGATTGGTGCCCTCATTTATTTCCTCTACTATAGGAGATGTTTTAAGTGGTCCTCCGGGGTAATAGAGAGAGAGGATTTTTTCCTCATTCCCCTCTTCTGCTCATATGGGCCCATTGCTGCGATGCGCTGGGAGAGGAGCGGGTTTATTAAGCTATCCGTTACCGGTATCCGACCTCAAATTGAATTCAATGATGGCAGCGAGGATGTAAATAAAACTCTGGCAATACTGTGTTCGTTTATGTGGAAGGGAGTGAATTGTAGGCGATGTTGAAGGGTTACTAGTGGACAAATGGATGTCTTTTGAAATAGCGTAATTAAGTCACTCAAATATCTTTATTGTATCATAGCACCCCTAGTGAAAAAATATGCTAAAATGTATTTGCTAAGTGCTAAGTATACTACAAATACATTTACATATTGATGCACTTAATAAAAATACCCTGCTTTCAGTATACTAAACTGGTATACTTAATGTTTGTTAAATTGGAGCAACTGATTTAATGCACTTTAATTGTGTGAAAGTGTTGCTGAGGTCCAACTAAACATATACTGAAGTATATTTGTGACCCTGGACCACAAAACCAGTTTTAAGTAGCATGGGTATATTTGTAGCAATAGCCAAAAATACACTGTATGGGTCAAAATTATAGATTTTTCTTTTATGCCAAAAATCATTAGGATATTAGATCATATTCCTTGCAAGTATTTTATAAATTTCCTACCATAAATATATCAAAACTTAATTTTTGAACTATAATATGCATTGCTAAGAATTTTAACGGCGATTTTCTCAATATTTAGAATTTTTTGCACCCTTAGATTCCAGATTTTTAAATGGTTGTATCAACCAAATAGTGTCATATCATAACAATCCAGACATCGATAGCAAGCATATTTATTCAGCTTATTCAGATTATGTATTAATGTCAATTTAAAAAAATTGACCCTTATGAATGATTTTCTGGTCCAGGGTCACATTTGATTGTGCTAAAGTGGAACTATTGCAAGTATACTTTAAGTACACTTTGATATCTTGCATTTAAGACTGATATTATACAGAGATCATACAGTCCTTAATAATAGTGATTTGTGCAATAAAGAAATACTTCAAATGAAGTTTAATTACTGTTTTATATCAGTAAGTCTTAAGTGATATGTCAAAAAAATATGTAAAAGGAGAAGTCCACTTCCAGAACAAAAAGATTACTGTAAAATGTACTCACCCTTCATCATCCAAGATGTTTTTGTCTTTCTTTCATCAGTCATAAATAAATTAGGTTTTTTGAGGAAAACATTTCAGGATTTTTCTCCATATAATGGACCTCTATGGTGCCCCGAGTTTGAACTTCCAAAATGCAGTTTAAATGCAGCTTCATACAATCACAATTGTGGTTGTAAATGATCCCAGCCAAGAAAGAAGGGTCTTATCTAGCGAAACAATCGGTTATTTTAATTTTAAAAAATACTTTTTAACCTCAAAAACCTCTGCCTGAACTCTGTGTATTCTGGTTCAAGAAAAACTCCCATCGCATTTTTCCCTCAACTTCAAAAATCATTTAAAAATCAACCTTCAGAAGTACCGACCCAGTCTTTGCAAAGTGAACATGCAAAGACAATCAAACACCCTTAACAAAAAAGATAAAACAGTGATGTAAGACGATTTTGAAGTGGGAAAACATGAAACAGGAGTTTTTGACATACGCCCTTATTCCTCGGCTGGGATCGATTAACAACTGCATTTGGGATCATTTGAAGCCGCTTTTAAACTGCATTTTGGATGTTCTAACTCGGGGCACCATAGAAGTCCAATATATGGAGAAAAATCCTGAAATGTTTTCCTCAAAAAAACATAATTTCTTTTTACGACTGAAGAAAGAAAGACATAAATATCTTGGATGTAATCTATCTAGGGGTGAATACACTATCTGTAAATTTTTGTTCTGGAAGTGGACTTCTCCTTTTATGGATTTAAAGTATATTTAGCATTAAATAAATGCATTTCAAATAAATTATGACATAGTAACAAAAATCAGGCTTAATATTCATACCAGTATAGTTTGTTTTCCCATTACAAAGTAAGCTTTTGAAAGCACTAATGGTGTTGAGCAATGGCACCCTAACTTGAGTTAAATATGAGTAAAAGTATGCTTTTCTTCTTTCTTTTTTCCCCTTTGTCATATTTTGAGTACAGGCCTGGTTATCAGTTTCACTGCATGGAGGCTTATGGTAAGCAATAAAATGAGAATAAACATGACTTTGAAGTATACAGATAAACAGAGAATATATTTCGTTGCTTTCTTTGTGGCAGCTATATTGGCATGGAAATTGCAGTTCGGTGAGTTGATTCAGTAGCTGAACTCACTGTGGATTTGGTGAGTATAAGGATTTGTTAGAATGATTCAGGTTGGTAACTCCTCACTAGGGATGGCTTGATACCATAATTTTGTTTTCGTTACGATACCAGAATGTAAATCCTTTGGTTTCGACAATAAATCGATACTGTAGAAAGTAATGTTAACATACTAAGCATGTATTAGTTTATTTATCATTTATAAATAAGTATTGACCTTGATTAATAAGTGCTGTAACACTGTTAAGTCAGCTTACCTACAGAATTTTAACAAAGGTTGTTTTACTGTAAAGTGTTATTCTAACAGTCAAAATATTCAAAATCACATTATTATCTCTGTCTCTCTTATTGTTTTTAGATTTCAGACTCAGAAAGTATTTTTTACTCTGCTTTAAAAGTACTTTTCAAGTGTCTGTACTTTATGTTTTCTTTACAAAACTTTGCTTCACAACATTCCAAAGCATAATATTGTACTTTTTACTACACTGTTTCATATTAAATATTTAATACTTTATTACATTAGAAATATATTACTTGCTTACTTTTACTCATGTAAAAGTATTTCTAAAATGTACTTGAGTACAAGAAAATACTACATTGTTAATATTCTTAATTATTAAAGGTAAAACATGTAACAACTTTTATTTATGAAATGTACTTTTGGAAAAAAAGTATGACATTATGCTTTGGAATGGAGTAAAATTTTTCCAAAGAAAAACACTCTGATAAACTACAGATACTTTTTAAATGTACTTGAGTAAAGTAAAAATACTTCACCACTGTCATTTGTGAATAAAAGTTATTAAAATCTGAATTTTTGACTGATGCACTCACCTGTTGATCCTTAAATTCATGGAAAAGATCAAGATGAGCAAGTGACAAATGCTTGCATACATGTGCAGTCAGGTCAGTTCGTTCACCTTTATCATCTGTTTTATATGCAAAATAATGACATATTTCACGTCTACTGTTGTCTTTATTTACTACTTTCGAGCGTGTTGAAGTAGGTTCATCTGTTTGATGATCCATCGCGTTTTGCAGCAATTTGGGAAGCACTGCCGCCTACAGGCGAACATCGGAACAGCAGCGTATGAAATAACGAACTGGGCAAAATGATGATATCGAACCATTTGAAATATAATATACACAATATTTTTCCAGTACCGGTATACCTCGCTACATCCAAATATACTTCCTACTTTACAATATATTTAAGAATTCACAGTTTTGATAAAACATTAAATAAAAAGTTGTGAATGGTGGTGATGTGACACACCTGATGCTGGTAGGTCACATGACAATGACACCATTACAAAAGTAGGCCTATTATGTCTGGATTACAGTCATGCATACTGTTTGGAGTGTAATTTTTTAATTACTTTGTGACAGTTTTTTTATTATTATAATAGATTAAAAGAACCAGCTCATCAGTCTGAATTGTGTGTGAATTGAACACCGCTTGCGTTATGTTTGTGCTTCCACTGAGACCATGATTGAATAGATATTTGTATGCCCACCTGGACTTATATATATATATATATATATATATATATATATACAGCTGAAGACAAAATTATTAGCCTATTATTAAATATTTCATTATTTTTCAAATAACTCCCAAGTGTTGTTTAACAGAAAGCAATTTTATCAACACAGCATTTTAAAACTTTATTCAGGAAGCTTTTAGGGTTTGTAATACAAATAGATGTAAATGTATAACCAAGAATTTTAAAAAGTCTACTGGTCAAAATTATTAGCCCTCTGATGTTAATATTCAATAGTGTATCCCTTTTGCTTGATAACAACCTTTAGTCGTTTGCTGTAGTTCTCAACAAGTTTCAAGCATGTCTCCTGAGGATGACAGCCCATTCTTCCTTAGCAAATCTCTCTCAAGCTCCTCCAGATTTGTTGGTCTTCTGGCACAAACTCTGGACTTTAGTGTGCCCCACAGATTTTCTATTGGATTCAAGTCTGGGCTTTGTGCAGGCCAGTCAAGTACACTCACTTTGCTCATTTGGAGGTATTTCTTCACCAGAAGTGAGGTATGCTTTGGGTCGTTATCATGCTGGAAGACAAAATGTCGACCCAAACCAAGTTTTCTTGCAGACTGAGGTTGTCTTTCAAAATCTTCTTATAGTCTTCCTTTTTCATGTTTCCTTCAACCCTGACGAGATTCCCAGTTCCAAACGCACTGAAACATCCCCACAGCATTATACTCCCACCACCATGTTTCACTGTGGGAACAGTGTTCTTGGGGTTGAATGCCTCTCCCTTCTTTCTCCAAACATAGGCAACATCTCTATGGCCAAAAAGCTCTAGTTCTAGGACACGTTTCCAGTATGCACCACATTCCCCCAGGTTGTCCTTAGCAAACTTCATTCTAGCTTGGAGGTGTCTCTTCTTCAGAAGTGGAGTCTTTCTTGATCGGCAACCTCACAGTTCATTCCTGTGCAGGGCTCTAGTGACTGTCTTCATTGAGACATCAATTCCAGACTTGGCTAGGTCATTCACTAGTGTCTTGGCAGTTGTTCTTGGGTCTTTAGAAACCTCTCTCACTAGTTTTCTTTCCAAAGTTTTTGAAATCTTTCGCTTCCTGCTTCAGCCCGTCCTATTCTCCACTGTGTTGGTCTCTTTAAACTTCTTGATAATGCATCTCACTTGGCGGCGGTGCCACGGGGTGGGGGCCCCAGGGGGCCCAGCCCGGCCACCTCGGTCGCTGTGCCCCCTCACTTTGGGGCCATCTCCAGAGTGGGCACTCTGATTTTTGAAACAAGGTACTGCACTGGGAAGATCTCCCAGGCTGTTAAATACATGGATAAAAAGCTAAATGGTTTTATTTCGGTTCGTTCTTGGCAAAAATATTTTCAGTTTCCAGAGCGATATAGGAATGGGAGAGCATAGAAAGAATTTTAATAAACTTTATGCTAACACTTTGTAGTTTCAGATGCCTTAATGTATGACCAAAAATGACTGTATGTTTTTGTTGTTTGATCGCGCCGGCGCCGCACATATTCTTTGCAAACAACAAAGAATCGACGGTGTTTCAGTCGACACTGGAACGTGCATGAACCACAAAGCCTATTTTACCTAATAAATAATATGTTGGCTTTATTACTTTACCTTCAATTTCGCTTTGTTTTGGCTTGTCTATAGCTGAGCCTAGTCTATATTTTATACTGCAATTGTATTTATATATATTTTTTCATTCTGATTACTGATTACAGTTAAATGTAAACAATTTGTTGTAAAGTGAGGGAAACTAAAATAGCCTAAAGTGTTCATAATGTTGATACATAATAACATTATTAGGCCTGACGTTATTATTTCTGAATGCAATAAAATGCGACTTATACGTGATGTATCTTTTTATTTCCCTCTCAAAAAGTTTTTAATAAACAAAAATAGGGGTTAACAAATTTACAAATTTACATTAGTGTTCTTGGCTTTCCAGATAGCAACAGAGTCTGGGCCAAATCTGGCTTAAATTCGGTTTGAACTTCTGGCTTCATTCTGGCGTTGTTTTTTTCAGTCTTGTTTGCAAAAGTGTGTGTTTTTTTTTTATTATTATTATTTCTTTTAATGTACGATGGATTTTGCCAGTTAACGAAAATTCAGTCTTGTGTATTGTGTATTTATGACATCAATTACTATGTTTTTTTTCCAGAAATTAAAGTAACTTTAAATTTTATTGTGTTTGTACATTTTATATTTTTAGCTATAAGCTAGACTATTTTACGGAGCTGTCTCTGATCCGGCTGCAAGTTGACAAACATCCTATTCATATCAAACTATTCATGACATAGATATTCTACATTAGTAGTTTACATAATTTAGATCAATTAATATTCATAAACAGTTTTTTTTTTTCAAAGTAACACACGAAAACGCGCCCCCTCCAAAAATTGTGCATGCCCCCTCAATTTGTACGCTCTGGCGCCGACCTCGATCTCACTGCAGTTCTTGACACTTAAAAAAAAATGCTTTGATAAACGTGTATCCTTCTCCATCTTTATGAGCATTAACAATTCTTTCTCTCAAGTCCAAACTTATATCTTTTGTCTTTGCCATGATGACAGTGCATATTACTTTACTAGTTGTTTCGCAAGATACTAATCCTCAGCTTAAAGAGCAATTTAAAGGCTTAACTAGGTTAATCAGGCAAACTAGGTTAATTTGGCAAGTCATTGGACAACAGTAGTTTGTTCTATAGCTAATCAAACTAATAATTTCTTAAGGGGGGTAATAATATTGACCGTTTTTTATTTATTTATTTTTAATTATTTTATTCAAGCAACTATAAGACATTTTATGCATAATAGAATGTAAATAATATTATTCAGAAATAATTCCCAAATGAATTTAAAAAGCTAATCCTAGCTGATCACATGCCTGGTCCATACACCATCCACATGCAGACATAAAACAAGCAGACTAGTTTGACATAAATACAACTGAACATACTACTGATATAATGCATTTTTTACCCATGTGTTTCATTCGAAAGGGCATTTCAATGTATTCTGCAACTGCAGACATGGCATGCTGGTCTTTTTGATGTCACATTGCTGACAGTTTCATGAATTGTCCTTGATTTACTGTAACTAGAGGCAGGTAAACTTGATTTAAACCTGATTTCCCCTCAGGGCTTTTGCTGTCTTTTAACAGTACATCAACTCATCAAAAACAGCTGGGATTCTATCATTTACCCTGGATTTATGATATAGGATCACTCTGAAACAAAAAATCTGATTTTTTTTCCTCCAGGTAGCCAGGTTAACAGCACATAGAAGCAGCTGCCGGTCTGTCCAGCCTGTTTAGATGGATGTACATGTTCTCCAGAGCACAATGATCAATATAAAAACGGCAGAGCTCTTTTGTTCGTTTCCATCAGTAAATCAACAGTGAGAAGGCACTTCTGGTTGCTCGCTTAAATAATCATACAAGTCCTCTAAAATAAAATATTTTTGTAAGCTATCTAATGGCGATGTTTTATCAGGGGAGTTTTCATGTATTAGCGGACTTATTCCATTCATTCCTTTTCTTGGCATCACAGCATGCCTAATGAGGTGTGTGTCTTTTGAGAGTTGAAAATTCAAATGTGGAGTCTAACACAATGTGCCCAAGAAAGTGGGACAGCCGTGCTTTATGGCAGCCAATTTCAATGTATTTTCCACTTATGGCCTTTCCCGATGGGATGTGATATGCATATGAAACAGAGTACTTTATTACGCTTCCTCCATGTCGTTGCTGTCAAAAGAAAGCTTTTTTTTTACAGATATATTATTGAATTTGACAAGCGTAGATTAAAACATATAGATAATGATTTGGAGAATAGTCTCAACAAGTGACTTAACCCTTGAAACAATACGCTTTAGTCGGCACTCATTAAACACAGAGCAAAAATGTACTCTTTCTTTCTTAAAAGCCCTTAAGACAAAGAATGATGGTCGCATTTGAAGTGATGCGGGAGTAGCTGTCGGCCCCATGTCTGAGAGCGCCTTAGAGCCTCTGAGAATGAGAGGTGTGGAGAAGATGAGAAGGGACACCTCTCCTCCAGACCAAAGCAGAAGTGGCTGAAGTACCATGGATGATTTAGAGGGCCCTCAATATTTGAAATAATCGTGAATGAAGGTGAGCGCTGAGTGCGTCAGTGATTAGATCACTAATGCATAAAATGAACCACAGATCTAAATGCAAGACTGCACTTACCTGAAATCTGGGACAGATGCTCTAACTGCCAGGAAATGGTTTTTGTATACGTTTTGTTGGGTTTTGCATAGTGTTTAAGTGTTTAACAGCGCCATATCATTCATTCATTCTTTTATTTATGCTGAAATGGGTCTCATTACTAAACTCTCAGAAATAAGATACAAAAGCTGTCACTGGAACGGTACCTTTTCAGAAGGTACGTTTTTGTATCTTATACCCATAAACGGTGCATATTAGTACCTTAAAAGTATATATTGGTGCCAAAAGTGTACATATTAGTACCTAAATGGTACATAGTATCATAGTACTATAGTATCCCATAGACTTACATTGACTGAATGTTCAAATGAGCCAAGACTATTCAAACTCCAACTGTCAAAATTTCCAGAATCCCTTGAGACTTCTATGTACTATTTCTAATCTATTCAAACTCATTCAAACTAACTTGCTAATCATGCTAACAATATGCTAATAACATGCTTATCATGCTAGCAACTTGCTAATCATACTGAAAACATGCTAGTAACATGTCAATCATGCTAACAAAATATGCTAGTAACTGGCTAATAATGTTAGAAACATGCTAATCATGCTAGAATCACGGTAGCAATATGTTAATAACTTGCTAATGCTAGAAACGTGCTAGTAATATGCTAATCGTGCTAACAACATGCTAGAAACATGCAAATTATGCTAGAATCATGCTAGCAATGTGTTAGCAACTAGTAACATGCTAATAATGTTGAAATCATGCTAGCAACATGCTAGCAACTGGCTAATCCTGCTAGAAACATTTTAGTAACATGCTAATAATGCTAAAATAATACTAGCAACATGCTAGTAACTTAGTAACCATGCTAGAATCATGCTAACAAGCATGTTAATAACATGTTAATCATGCTAGAAACATGCTAGAAACATGATTAGCAACTTGTTGGAATTATACCAGCGATGTGCTAGCAACTTGCTAATCTTGCTAGAAACATGCTAGCAACTTGCTAATCTTGCTAGAAACATGCTAGCAACTTGCTAGTAACAATGCTAATAATGCTAGAATCATGCTTGAAACATGTTAGCAACTTGTTAGTCATGCTAGTAACATGCTAATAATGCTAGGATTTCCCCCCCTCTGGTCTATGCATCCCTGCCTCTGCTGAATTATTATTATCCCCGGTGGGGATAAAAACATCCCGCAAACCCGCTCCTAAGTTCGGTTCTGAATCAAATGATTCGTGATATGCACTTTGAAGTCCCTTTTTGAGTCAAATGATTCGCGAAACGCGCTTTAAAGTCCGGTTCTGAATCACATGATTCGCAATACGCGCTTTAAAGTCCGGTTCTGAACCAAATGATTCGCGATACGCGCTTTAAAATCCGGTTAAATGACTCGCGATACGCACTTTAAAGTCCGGCTCTGAACCAAATGATTCACGATAGTCCCTTTTTGAGTCAAATGATACGCGAAAAAAATCCGGTTCTGAATCACATGATTTGCGAAACGCGCTTTAAAGTCCGGCTCTGAATCAAATGATTCGACATACGTGCTTTGAAGTCCCTTTTTGAGTCAAATGATTCGCCATACGCTCTTTGAAGTCCGGTTCTGAGTCAAATGGTTCGCCATACGTGCTTTAAAGTCCAGTTCTGAATCAAATGATTCGCGATCTGATTGGAGCGCTTCGAAACAGTGAATCATTTTGCGACGCAGTGGTTGATCTTTGCTGCTTTTATATAATTTATTCGTTGTTTGAAATGAAATCGTTACAATTAATAGGACTAACTAATGTTTTTATGAAATTGTGATCACATTTCATGACGACACGACACTCATTATCTGGTACTTGTCTAAAAAGATGTATATAATGTGCAATGTTAACAGATTACACTAATATTAGTTTTCAAAAGCATCCCCCCCTCTGCTTTTTTCACAAATCGCACCCTGTATATATATATATATATATATATATATATATATATATAATACTATTCTATTTAATGTAAAAAAAAGTATCAGTTCTTCAAAATTTACTCAAATGAAACAACTGTCATTAATTAATCACCTTCATGTTGTTCCAAACCTGTAAGACCTTTGTTCATCTTCAGAACACAAATTAGGATATTTTTAAAGAAATTCAAGAGCTTTCTAACCCTAGACAGCAATGCAACTGTTGTGTTCAAGGTCCAGAAAGGTAGTAAGGACATTGTTAAAATAGCCCTCGAGACATATGTGAGACAATATGAGAAGACAGGAAAAAAAAAACAAAAAAAAAAACGACTTCATTAAGCAATTTCTTCTTTTTATCCTCTGCTCTGTTAATGCTTGATGATGCATCTGTTGCCGGTAACAAACACTTTCAAGCCATTAATCATTACATACAAATATATGACTCTAAAATTAGTAGAAAATCAATAAAAATGCTTTTCTGAGAGCAATTCTCCAGAGCACAAATGTGCTGCATGGACCACTGTGCCAGAAAACAATATTACATTGACTACAGGGTGTACTGTGACCAACAAAAAGCCTTTACTGGTTCGTTTTGTTTCATTATTAACCATTTTATTGCCATTTTATATGCATCAAGTGGTTGCAAAGTGAAGAAAATTGGTTTGTTATTGGCTTGTTTAAAACAGCTAAACCCTGTATGGATAACACATAGATTGAATCAAGGACTCAATCTTACTTCAGATCCGCGATGAAGAACAGTATTTGTTGTATCAAGGCATCTCTTTTTCAGTAAACTGTATTTTTTTCTATCTCAAGGGCAGAGATGATTGGCAGCACCCACATGGTAGCGTATATCACTTTCTCTGTCATATAGGGTCTTTACAATGAGTTGAGACTCAACAGAAGCACTTGTGTCGTTCTTCGTTCGCAACAAGGATTATTAATAGGTAACTGGACTGGTTAAGAGAGGCCCTTGAGCTAAATCAATGAAGTGCTTGAGAGGGAAGCTATGCAAGAAGACCTAATGGCCACTTGTGATCGAACTTGAAAGGACTAGCACTCTACATGAAAAGGTCTGTAATCCTGTTTGAACTAGTGCAATTTTTATATCTCCCATTTTTGAGCAAAAAGCCTGTTTAGTATACAGGAGTTTTAAACTTGGTAAAGCTAAGTGCATCTCAGACGAAAATGGAACCATTTTCATATTGCCATGTGTTAGCTACTAAAGTGGATTCGGTGACATCTGGGCATTCGAACTGAGAACGGAAATACACTTACATTTGAAAAAAAGAGGAACATCTACAAACGCGCAAGACCCTAAAATAGACTAAAACTAAAAGTTCAGTTAAAAGGGCCAAAACAAACATTTCAGAGGGCAGGAATATTTTAAAGAAAGGGTTCCTGCTAATGGACTTTGCTTTTAGATGCCCCCATCGGAACGTGGGCCCAATCTCGTGGACACGGGGGAGATTCCACACCACCGTATGTCTTCTAAGTAGTCTGTGATCTGTACTCATCCCTTTTTTTCCTGTCCATTGAATTATAGATATGGGCATCATCTATGCTGGAGCCGAGTGACCTCAAAGTCCAAAGCCTCTGTGGGGTTGTTCAGCTGAGAGGGCCGAGAAGTGGAAATCACATTCTACAGGCAACGCTGGAGCACATGAATTATTCTGATCATTTTAGGGGCAGGAAAATGAATACTGAGGGTGAAATGAAATGTAGAGAAGCGGATGAGATGCGGCAGACCCGATGATCTTTCATTTCTTCTGCTCTGGACCCCTCCATCCCCCCTCCGAGTAAACATAAAGTCATAGACTTGGCAGATGGAGGCATATTAGAAAATCTCAATTTGACAACAGCTTCACATTCCTGCTGATAATCCGCCATCTGATGACAAAGCAATAGCCGTGCTTTTTGGAGGCAGGTAAGCGCTAAGCTGTGGGAAAATGGGAATTTGGAGTAAAAATTTAATGCTGTCTTTGCTTTGAAGAATTGGCCCGTGATGACGGACATTGTGTGGCCAATAAATGTTCCTTCCTTCCACCAGTGTGCAGTAAAGGCGGCATTTTCCGGCCCATTGGAGAGAGATGTTAGCACCTCAGATGTGCGTTGTTTTGAAGCGAACCTTCATGTCCTTTCTCACAGGAAACAGTGTTTGCCTAATGTGGCTGCAAAGGTTCAGAAGTTCAAAAAAGAAGCGCTGCAACTCCTTCCGCGCATATACAGGAGGTGTCCTTACAGATTTGGATCCTCTGTGCATGGCTTCACATTCACTACAGACATGAAAAACTAGACATGAAACCCAGTGGGAGATTGTTACTTGGTGCCTTACAGGTCCAATATTTCAAGCTCTAATGAATTTTTGCTGGCCTTTTTGACATCAGCTGTCTTCCAGACCACTCACTCTTCGACGCGCTGTGTTGTTCTGATGGGTAGACAGTGATTACCAAATACCTGTCATGTATCCAGATAAGCAGGGTGAAAGGACAAAAATTGAATTCTCTGTGATGAGTCTTATGCCACAGTGTTGTCTGGTACTGGGACTTCTGGTTTGCAAATCACGGTGATGAAAGAAGTACACTAAAAAGTACAGATAAACCTTAAAAAAAAATAAAATATTAGTCTAGTAATTGTATATTTTACTTCATTAAAAGCACAAAAATATATATTTGCAATGTACTTTTCTTAAAGTGTTAGTTAATTTTCAGAAACTCACCCTTATGTCATTCCAAACCCGTTAGACCTTTGTTCATCTTCGGAACACAAATTAAGTTATTTTTGTTAAAACCCGATAGCTTTCTGACCCTGCATAGACAGCAATGGTTATTACCACATTCAAGGCCCAGAAAGGTAGTAAAGGCATTGTTAAAATTCCACACTGTACATAAAACAGTCTTTGTAAACATGTCTGAAGATTTTGACAGAAAGGATGACTTTTCGCAATTTTTTGCAACTTACTTATTTAAAACAGAATATGCAGACCACGAAATAAGAGATATATTATTATTATTATTATTATTATTATCATTATGTGTGACCCTGGACCACAAAACAAGTCTTAAGTAGCATGAGTATGTTTGTAGCAATAGCCAAAAATACATTGTATGGGTCAAAATTATCGATTTTTCTTTTATGCCAAAAATCATTTACTATTTACTACCGCAAATATATCAAAACTTATTTTTTTTTATTTCTTAAAGGATTAGTTCACTTTCAGAACAAAAATTTACGGATGTAATGTACTCACCCCCTTGTTGCCCAAGATGTTCATGTTTTTTTTTTCTTCAGTCGTAAAGAAATTGTTTTTTTGAGGAAAACATTTCAGGATTTCTCTGCATATAATGAACTTCTATGGTGCCCCCAAGTTTGAACTTCCATAATGCAGTTTAAATGCAGCTTCAAAACGCCATCTTGTCTCGTCTCGTCTCTGCGATGTGTAGGCATATGCGTAGTCTGTGTGATCCGGGTCAATACAGTTAGGGTATGCTGAAAAACTCCCATCTCGTTTTCTTCCCCAACATCAAAATCGTCCTACATCGCTGCAGAAATACCAATCTAGTGTTTACAAAGTGAACATACAAAGAAGATCAAACGCCCTTTACAAAAATAGGTAAAACTGCGTTTTAGGATGATTTTGAAGCTGAAGATGAAGACGATGCATGCGCATCGCAAAGGCGAGATAAGACAAGCATTTGAGGTTAAAAAGTATATAAATTGTAAATTTGTTTCAAAAATAACTGATCGTTTCGCTAGATAACCCTAGATAGATAGACCCTTTTTCATCGGCTGGGATTGTTTAGAGCCCTTTGAAGCTGGATTTAAAACTTGGGGGCACTATAGAAGTTCATTATATGGAGAGAAATCCTGGAATATTTTCCTCAAAAAACATAATTTCTCTATGACGGAATAAAGAAAGACATAAATATCTTGGATGACAAGGGGGTGAGTACATTATCTGAAATTTTTTGTTCTGAAAGTGAACTAATCCGGTAACACTTTACAATAACAGTACATGAATTAGCATGTATTAATACGTGAATTAGTAATTTCTTGACTATGAACTAATGATGAGTTAAGACATGTATTAATCAAGAACTAATGAAGAACTAACGTAACTACGACATGAGTCATATGAATTACTGCATGAATAGCACCACTTTAATTCATGTTAGTTCCTGCACGTTAGTTAATGTATTAATTATCACTTTGCGGTAAACTAAATCAAACATGTTCTAAAAGAAAGATGGCACAATGCAAAATTGTTTAGACATTTGTCACCTGCAGCTGTCACAAACATCAGTGAATGTTTTCACCTAACTCATCCAACATACAATGATGTATTCACAATTAAAAACAATTGTCTCCTCCTGTTTTGAGTGATTCTACTGCTGCCGTCCTACAATAATGCATTCATTAAGCAGATGCAATTTTCCAATTTAAAATCAGTGTCAGCACAGAGATGCTGGTTATGTTATGGATCAGTTTACTGTCATTATATCATCGTAATGCACTGAAGTCAGATGTTTGTCTTGTGTTCTTGCTCTTCTTTTGAGCCACAATTGCCCCTTCAAAAAGTCAACTTTCCTCCTACCGTTCAGTTCCTTCTCCATCCAAATGCAGTCACAAGACCTTGTTTTTTTACATGCTGATGAGTATGTAACTTAAACTAATCATCTTTGATATACTGGTGCAAACTAAGGCACATTATTGCTAACTCATTATTAATTAGTTATAAAGTAACATGAATTCATGACTTGTTAATGCATCATTATGTCATGACTTTACTTGGGGGGGCACATAATTGTTTACTCAATATTAATTACTTATAAAGTAACATGAATTCATGACTTGTTAATGCATCATTATGTCATGACTTAATGACTAACCCTAACCTAACCCTGACATTTAAAAAAAAAATTATCAATTACACATGTTTTATAAGCTCATCTAAATAAGATTTTTGGTGGTTTGTAAAGAAGTAGAAGAGCAGAGGTCCTGTGGCTGCATTTGGATGGAGAAGGAACTGAACGGTAGGAGGAAAGTTGACTTTTTGAAGGGGCAATTGTGGCTCAAAAGAAGAGCAAGAACACAAGACAAACATCTGACTTCAGTGCATTACGATGATATAATGACAGTAAACCGATCCATAACATAACCAGCATCTCTGTGCTGACACTGATTTTAAATTGGAAAATTGCATCTGCTTAATGAATGCATTATTGTAGGACGGCAGCAGTAGAATCACTCAAAACAGGAGGAGACAATTGTTTTTAATTGTGAATACATCATTGTATGTTGGATGAGTTAGGTGAAAACATTCACTGATGTTTGTGACAGCTGCAGGTGACAAATGTCTAAACAATTTTGCATTGTGCCATCTTTCTTTTAGAACATGTTTGATTTAGTTTACCGCAAAGTGATAATTAATACATTAACTAACGTGCAGGAACTAACATGAATTAAGGTGGTGCTATTCATGCAGTAATTCATATGACTCATGTCGTAGTTACGTTAGTTCTTCATTAGTTCTTGATTAATACACGTCTTAACTCATCATTAGTTCATAGTCAAGAAATTACTAATTCACGTATTAATACATGCTAATTCATGTACTGTTATTGTAAAGTGTTACCACTAATCCTTTAATATTTAGATTTTTTTGCACACTTAGATTCCAGATTTTCAAATAGTTGTCTCTCGGCCAAATATTGTCCTATCATAACATACATCAATGGAAAGCTTATTTATTCGGCGTTCAGATCATGTATAAATCTTAATTTCATAACATTGACACAAATGACTGGTTTTGTGGTCAAGGGTCACATATTATTATAAATGAATGGAAACAATCACTACTACTACTACTACTACAACTACTGTAGTTGTCAACATTCAAACATTTTAAACAATCAACCAAGTTGTATAGTTTAGTTCACACATAACTTAGTCTTGTTATAACCTAAATATGATTTTCATTTATAATAAACGTTACTATTAAACTATTAACTAAGTGTCTTTTTGTACCATCAGTCAAATCCTCTAAACCCTCAAGCTGCAACGGTTAACTATACAGACTTGCTTCATCCAGATCATTGAATCAGTTGTTGATTCGAGAAAATCTGTAATTGGATCAGTACACAAATGGATCGTTTACTGCAATTTGTGAACCAGTTCAATAGATTTGCCTAAAAGAATTGTTTCACATGAGTGATTCATGACTCAGACATTGCTGTCCTGCCTTGGAGCTTCAGTTCAAAAGAACAAGGAATGAGTCAAAAGTGAGATACTATGCTTAGGAAAGAATTAAAAGTTTTCCAAAAGAAAATGCTGTAATAATGGAAATGCTACTTGCAAAAGTCACTTAAATAAAATTACTTTATCCACCACTGGCAATTCATAGCCTAAAAGCCATGCAACACCTGCAATATTTTCATTATACATTCTCTAAATGGTTTAATTTTTGCCAATTCATCAGAGTCACATATAGTTTCTTGTAATTTTCCCCACTAGCTTTTAATTTAATCAGTTTTATGTATCTGATACCGGAAAAAAAAGATACTGTGGGTGATAAAGATCATGTTGCATTAATGCTGACAAGATTTTTTGCTTCAAAGACTCAAAAGAGTTTTTTTTTTTAATCAATGTAGGTCTATATTAGACTGAGAAGTTCAAAAAGTTTGGACACTTTTGAAACTAGATGTATTGGACTCTGAGATAAGAGACTTCCCATCAGTACTATTCGGAGAAAAGCGCAAGAGTCCATATTAATTAGAATAATCCATCAAAAGCACTCACTGTATCCAAGTCTAATGATGGCTACGTAAAGTTTCAACAGTCACTGTTGCTTAAACTGTTGAACGATGGTGTACGTATCACTAAACATGCTGTTCAGGAGATTATTTTGAGCCATAGCTAAATGTCTTTTGTATGGCAAATAAACAGCCTATTGCTTGTTAAATGAGTCAGAACTATAACAAGTAACCAAAATGAGTGTACAAGTGAATGGGACTCATTCGGTGAATGACTGGAAAATAGGCCATGACACAACGCATTCAAAACAACATCAGGAGCTCTTAGATAACACAGACAACAGACCTTTCAGTGCACTTCACAACATTTGCAGCTTGACAGATTGAATATACACATCATTTTTGGCACAAAAGAAAGTGGGAACGGTGCTTTAGAACTCTCGGGAGTACAGTTTAATCCGGAAATGTTTTACATGATTTTGCGAATAACAATAAAAAATTTGCCTGTCAACAATGATGGCTACGGCGGAGGATACGGCGCCCCATGAAAGGGTCGTGTAGAAAGAGAAGGAAATCAAAGCCCAAGATGAGGTAGATTGGTGTTTAGCATTTCCCCTAACATGACATGCCCATTAAAGATTAAGGCTAAAGAGACAGGCGAGGCTAATGGGAGGCGACGCAGCGTTTTAAGCCTCGGCCATGATGAGTTACAACCCTCAGCAGCCGCACTGCTGCGGTGACATGTTGAAAGCCCTTGATTCAGACGGCTCCTTCTCCGAGTCGGCCGTGAGCGCGGCGGATCCCCAGTGTACATCCGGCGCGGGCCTCAAGCACAGCTAACCTTTAGTCGGCTTAACGTTGCAGAGATTAAAACACACTTGAGTGTACATTTTTCTTCTGCTTTGTGCCGCCCTTGCTTTCATTACTGCGCAGTTCATGTAATCTTGTCTTCGGGGCTTATCCTACGATTACCAGCCGTATTTGATTCGAGATATACGCTTGTAATGAACTCAAGTCTAGAGGGAGTTTGCAACATTTTTAGTGCAGCATAACTTCATGTCTTATGCATATCATGTAAAAGATGTTTAAGTTTTGCTCAGACACTTTTATTATACTGAAGACTAGCATGTGTTGTTAAAGGTGCAATAGGAGATTTTGGGAAATGCTAACTTTAACATGATAGCACTGAAAGCATCCCACCCTCCCTGCAAATTGCTGTCCAAAGCCACGCCTCCTAAACGCATTTACACCATAGACTGTAAAAAAACATGGACATAGTGTCCATGATGTCACTCGTAGGTTTCTGAGGCTCCTGAGGACTAGCATGTATTGTTAAAGGTGCAATAGGAGATCTTGGGAAATGCTAACTTTAGCCTGATAGCACTGGAAGTGAGGGTCCCACCCTCCCTGCAAATCGCTGTCTAAAGCCACACCCCCTGAACGCATCTACACCATAGACTGTAAAATACATGGACATAGTGTCCGTGACATAATTCATAGATTTCTGAAGAGCTTTTTTGAAGCCTGAAGTCGGTGGAGCTGACTGCCGCAATCTTGGCAGCACATCATCACGCGTCACTCCCAGATAATCAAAAATGGGCAAAAAAGTCGAGGTTGTGCTTTCCTAGCGTGCACACACACTCTCTTTCTCTCTCTCTCACTCTCTCACTCTCTCTATCTACATCTGCTCTGATCAGTAAGCAGTGCTTTCAGATTAAAAAAAAAAAAAAAAACAGATCTGTTGCTTCTAACTCTATTTTACAGGCAAGTACAGTCAAAATCACAGCACAGCCATTGTCTTAATTGCATGTGTATTTGATTTCATTAGACAATGTGATTATGAATCAGGATTTTAGTGTAGATTAAGTGAGAGCTGGTTATGTAGTCTTAATGGGCCACGTTTCAGTCACTATTTCATATTCACACTATTGTGTGACAACAGAAACAGAAAAATATGTAAATATAACTATGAAATCTATCAATAAAACCCATTTTATTGAGAATTTGGGTGCATTAAAATGTGGGGTTTAGCTACTTTCCATTGAAAAAAGTTGGCAAGTGCAGTGCTGCCGTGAAAAAGACAAAAAAAACAGAACTTCCATAACCCCCTTTATCATGTGTATAATAGATCTTGGGGAAAAAAAAGCCCAGAAGAAACCAGACAGAATACAGTATAACATTAGTTACTTTAACTTTGTTTTGGAATGCTCAAATGAAGTTACGGTGCTCTGACTTTGTTAAGCCGTTCATCAATATTACCATGTTGGCCTGGAATTATATGGTATTCTGCCTTTGTTTTACATTCCATTAAAGTCTGCCGTGTTTAAATTACGGTGTAACTTGTGTACTTTCATAAATCTGTCAGCACTTCATTAGACAAAAAAATTAGATAGATTGCGATCTAACAAACTACTCCATATAACAAGCAACAACTACACTGTAAAAAACAAAACAAACAAAAAAAACTAAAAATTTGTGACCCTGCTGCCTAAATTTTAAGTTCAGTCAACTCAAATAAGTTTATTCAAGTTGAAATGTTAAGTGACAACTTAGATTCAAGTTGACTAAACTAAAAAAAAAAAAAAAAAATTAACAGCTGTTTGTTACTCGGCTGCCTTAAAATTGTAAGTTGAATCAACTGAAATATCTAAGTTGTCAAAACGTAACATTTCGTGTTGACTGAACTTAAAATTTTAGGGCAGCCAGGTAACAAATTATTTTAAGTTGACTCAACACATTTTTCTCAAAAAGTTTTATATCTCTTTATAATGCAGATTATTCACCAGCTGTCAGTCTGGGGCTGCCCTTCTGCACCAAGTGTGTCGTACAAGTCCTGAAAAGTGAAGCCAAAGCATCTCGATCGCCCCCAGGCAGCCGGCTGCAGTATAGGCCATAAACCCCATCCTGTCAATGTAATCTAATGGGACATGAGACTAACTAAAAAAAATCAAACTACACTTCAAATAAAATTTTCCCAAAGGTGGTTTCCATCATTTGAGGTAGTTTTTACCATGCTGATGTATGTTCATGCCATACTGAGATGCTTTGGCTTCACTTTTCTACAGTGGAAGGAAGTAGAGATGTGTTGTCCATCTTGTTTTTACAGTCTATGTTCTAGACGCG
Source organism: Cirrhinus molitorella (assembly GCA_033026305.1). NCBI lineage: Eukaryota > Metazoa > Chordata > Actinopteri > Cypriniformes > Cyprinidae > Cirrhinus > Cirrhinus molitorella. Next base: position 20,991,631 of record CM065124.1, on the reverse strand, counting down.
TGAGGACTTAAATGCAGTGACACTGTAGCATGTATCATACATAAAATCAGTAACATTTCGCAGTTAAATCATTTTCCTACTTTTTTGTAACTTGATAAAATCCATGGCAATGAACGTCATCAGAGATGTTTAATTCACAATCATTCTGAGCATTATTCCTACTTGCTGGCATTCACATCAATCCACAATTAAGTTGTTTTATAGGTTAGGCTGTTTTCATTCAGTCTGGTATAAAAACAATAGGCTAAGTATGTCTTGCATCCTTTGTTAGCAAACATTGCAAACAAATTGGTACACTGTAAAATTTACGGTAAAAAAACTGGCAGCTGTGGTTACCAGAGTTTTACCGTAAAAAATATGGTAACAGCGTTTTACAGTTTATGGTTTTCAGTTAAATTTACAAGTAAATACCGTAATTTCAACTGATATAATTGTAATGTACCAATCTGTTGAAGAACTGAAATCTGTTGTATACCTTTGTAATACACTGATAACCACCAAAACCAGGTGGTGATGAGAAAGTCACATGATAAACTAAAGCCCATCACAAGCAGCTTTTTAAACATTAACATATATAGAAGGTGCACATTGTCATTCACACAAACATTACACACCATCATGGTAACACACATGAAACTGAAATAAACTGAAAAATGCAATAAACATTCATTTAGCAACATTAGATGTCGCATACAACCCTAATGTACAAACCTGCAAAAAAACACTAAGAAGAAAGAGTTATTTCAACAAGAAAACATCAAATTTTTAAAAAAATGTAATGCAGGGAATTCTGGGAATGTCAATTTACGGTTATTCACTGTACATTTTACAGTGTTTTACCGTTAACCATTTAACAGGTTTTTACTGTAGCATTTTTACAGTTTTTACCTGTTAAATTCACTGTCATTTTTTACAGTGTAGCAAACTGTATCCACTCACGTTTAACTTTTTGTCTGTTATTTTTTATTATCAAATTACTATATAGAAAGTTAGTAGGTTTGCTTTTGACATTGATGGGGACATAAACCCAAGTGGGGTTTTGTGGATATTTCATTTTTGTACATTGTACATTCAGTTGAACAACATCAATTTAAAGATACAGTCTGTCTGTGTTTTTTCTGTTGCCACTTACATAGTTTACCATAAAATCACATTATACTTGTCCCAAACTATTGTTAATGTTAATGTAATAATGTAATAATGTAATAATGACTTTATCAAAGGCTGGAAGATTGTGTATCTTTCTGCACAACCTATGTTCTGTCAAAATGCTTAATATAGGGCACTAATAATAGCTATAGATTGCTCTTTTTCTGTTTGCTTTGTTTTGTTATTAACAAATTAAAACTGCTTCTATATTAACAGTTTTGGACTGCTGTCTTAAATTGGGTGCAATACCTGTGAGTTGTTCTAAACACAGCGCTGCTTCTCGTCTGGTGTGTGACAGCATTCAGCCCATTTATTAAATGTGCATCCTTGAAAGCACGCAGTTTTCTAACATAGCCTATTTAACTTCTTAGGTAATTTCAATGAAATGACGTTTCAAATGCGTCTGAAATTACAAAAACATATACATATATAACTCACCATTACATGTATAAGAACTCTAATATGTAATTTTCTTTCATTAAAAACAACAACATTTTTCCCTCTTATTGTGACCCCATGCAAAGCATGCTGGGAACTACCCATCCACTTTTTAGTTGTGTTAACAAAAATGATTAATGTAGTCCCAACACAAAACAATTAAGCTCAATTATTATTATTATTTTTAATTTAAGTGGACTGAATATAATGGAACTAGTTTAGTTAAGAAAAATTTCAAGAATTTAGTTGTTTCTGCTCATTTTACTTTAAACAATTCATTTGAACAAGCATTTTATATATATATATTGAGAGTGTTGATATGAATGAATTATTACATTACCTTAAAAATATGTGGATATTCTTTGCCTTTCTAAAAATAGTTTGTAAGCAGAGGAGTCCAGAATATGAAAGCAATGCATAGTTTTATGTTAAGCATTTTCCTCCCATATAGTTATGAAGAAAATCTTAACGTGGCTTAATGCGTTAAGAAAGTAATATTAAAAGGCTAAACTCAGTATACTGATGATGCAAACTATGTGCAGGCAAGCAGCCCAGGATATGAATAAAAAGTGCATGCATGTTAAGTGTTTTCCTCTGATAGAAAACCATTTATAAAGAAAATGTTTAATGTGGCTTAATGGTTGAAGACAGTGATACTGTATAAAAAGGCCAAATTCGATAAATTTAATGGGTCTGGCTTCCAGTCTCATCTGCTTCCAGCAAATTTTAGCTGTACAAAATAGCTCGATTTGTTGATATTGGAAACAGGTGTTTTTACCATATTATTTGAATGTATTATCTTATTTATATAAACACACAGGGTGGATAGCACAAACAATTTTATAGTTTATTGCAGTGTTATTTTTCTCATTATTTCCCTACCGTGCCTAATGAAGTGAAAATCTCAAACATTCACAGAAAAGAAGGCTTACTTCTGCATTGAAAAACAAAGTGGATGAGTTGGTGGTGTTGCCACAGAAGCATATTTTTACGGTTCCATATCTCGCTTTAGCCAAAAATATCTGTTTGCGCTTGGAGTCACGTGATGGCATGACAACAAAACAGCATAGAAGGGAAGCAGCAGCAATGTTTGCATACGAGATGCAAAAAGAGCGGCATATACACACAAGGCATGTCTACACTTTGTTGAATGTATTAAGCAATGTACTAAGTGTAGAGGAGAGAAAATGAACTTTCACCTTTCCAGGATTTAGATCTGGACTAATTGCTGGCCATTTCAGAACTCTCCAGCACTTTGTAACCATTTCTGAGTGCTTTTTGAAGTGTGTTTCGGGTCATTGTCCTGCTGGAACCTCTGGTGGAGACGCAGCTTTCTGACACTGGCCACTATGTGGTGCCCCAAAATTCTTTGGTAATCATCAGATTTCATGATACCGTTCACACAGTCAAGGCATCCAGTGCCAGAAGCAGCAAAGCAACCCCAAAACATATTTTTACCTCCACCATGTTAACTTTATTGGCTGTGTTCTTTTCTTTGAAGGCCTCATTTCTTTTTCTGTAAACAGTGCCATGATGTCCTTTACCAAAACGTTCTACTTTTGTCTCATCTGTCCACAGTATGTCTCCCAGGAAGATTGTGTTTTTGTCACATACGTTTTGGCAAGCTGTGTCAGCAGTGGTGTCCTACCATAGCGTCCTTTTCATTCGGATGGTGACGGATAGTGCGAGCTGACACTGTTGTACCCTGTGTCTGCAGATCAGCTTGAATTTGTTTGGAAGTTAATCCAGGGGTTTTTATCCACCATTCATACAATGCTTTGTTGTAATTTTTCATTAATCTTGCTCTTCTGTCCACGTCCAGGGAGGTTAGCTACAGTGCCATGGGCTGTAAACCTCTTGATGATATTGCACACAGTGGACACAGGAACATTAAGATTTCAATTGTAGCCTTGAGATTGGCCATGCTTTTCCACAATTCTTTCTCTCAAATCCACAGAAAACTCTTTACACTTCATTCTCTTCTCCATGCTCAGTGTGACACACAACACAAAGCTTGAGTCAACTTTTCTCCATTTTAACTGGTTGCAAGTGTGATTACTATTTTGCCCACACATGTTACTTGCCACAGGTGTGTCTAAATACAAATTACAGGAGCATCACATGCTTGAAAAGCAATTATTTCTTACAATTTTGACAAGGTGCCAATAATTTTGGCCAGTACATTTTTGAGTTCTGTGTGAAATTTTATCAAGTTTGACTTTTCTTTTTGTGTGTGTGTGTGTGTGGGTGGGTGTTGTTACAACAATAAGCATGTGAATGCTAAAAACATTTGCAATTGTAACAATTTTCTGAGAGAGGTTGCAAGGGTGCCAGTATTTTTGAATATGACTGTATAGCAAACATGAGCAATGTAACCATTTTAAAGAAAAAAATATATATATATTTGGTTATACTATAGCTTTTGTAGCAAGAACAATTTTCTATATAGTGCACTATGTGCCATTCACTATACAGAAAAATGCTAATTATGTGACCGATTTCAGCCGCAGCTTCAGCGTTGAATTCATAGTGAGGGGGGCGGGATGCTTCAGACTCTAAAGAGCATTTGATTGGACAGAACATTTGATGAGAACCTGAAGTGCAGGCTGATGTGATCAAAATCGTTAATCCGTATTGGCGGTAGTTAGAGACTGTAAGTTCTGAATGCTTATAAATTGCAAATGCGAATTTTGTCATTGTTCTGGAGCACACTAGCTTGTAGTAGTGATGGGAAAAACAAACCTTTTTGAAGATTTGAATCAGTTGAACCAATTGCTTTGCAAAATGATTCACTGTTTTGAAACACTCAAAACACCACACGCTAGTGACGCCTGCTGGTCAAAGGTGTGTAAATGCAACAAAAACTCAGGCTTAAACATGCATAAAAATAGCTTTTAAAATGGTTACATTCATCAGTTTACTAAATAATGTAAACTTGAATGACTGCTTCACTTCCATGTTAAAGGTCACCCATTTCAGGCTGGTTTTAGAGCGTTTTTGACAATTTCCTTTAGAAGGTCAGTTGGGTGTTAACTACTTCCAGCTTAAACCAACTACTAGCATAGGCTGGTTTTATGTATTATTATATGTTTTTTTTTTTTTTCTCAGCAGTAAATAATGAAGGCAGGGTAACCATAGAAATGTTCCCCCCTCATTCTTTTTCATTTTTAATACAAGAGCAAACTGTTCGTTTAAACTATCCTTTATATAGTTTTCAAATGCATCATGTTTTCTGCTTTTGTCAATAGTACATAAACCTCAACCAGTTTCTCTGAGAAGCAAAAGCACTTCTGCTGGAGTACAATTTTTCCATCTTCTTTCCAATACATGCATACTGACCCTTCTAAATGAGGTTAGTGCACCTGAATCTTGGAGTGCTGCTTTATATTTGAGCCCTTAATGGCCTTGTACAGACACACAGAAAGACCAGATGAGACTAGTGTCTATGTACATATTTGCAGAGAGCGCTGGATGGCAGAGTGATTGAGTTAACATGGGCATTGTTTGAAATGTCACCATCTGCCTCACAACTGCTGATCCCCAATCAATTTAAAATGAATACTGTTTCCTCTCCCTCCAAATCCAGTGGCGAGCTTTGAGATCTTCATTATAGATTGGCCTAATGAGCTGACGATCTGGGACAGAAACTGGAAATTTTCCGATAACGATCATGACATTTGGCCTCTAAGAATCATGTTAAAGTCATGCGCATATATTGAGCCTCAAAGGAAGTAATACTATTAGATACATCTTATATATTTAGGATATATCTGTACTGAAATATATTTATATATATAAATATATATGCTGTTGATTTTATATTTACATACAGTGCCTTGAAAACGTATTCATACTCATATCATTTTTGTTATTTTTATGTTACAGCTCTATGTAAAACTGCTTTAAATAACTTTTTTCCACATCAGTCTACACTCCATGCACCATAATGACAAAGCAAAAAACAGGTTTGTAACAACTTTACAAATTTATTAGAAATAAAAAACTGAAACGATTCCATTGCATAAGTATTCGTTCCTTTTTCTGGGACAGTTAAAATTTATCCCAGGAGCATTCACATCTCTTGTAGATGTTACTACACTTTGAGTAAAATTGATCCATGGCAAATTAATTTGAATTAGCATGACTTGGAAAGGCACACACCTCTCAATAAAAAGGTCTAACAGCTGAAAATGCATATCAGAGCAAAAACCAAACCCTGAGGTCAAAAGAACTGCCTGTAAAGCTCAGAGACAGGATTGCGTCAAGGCATAGATTTTGGGAAGAGAAAAATGCTGCTGCAGTAAAAGTTCACAGAAGCATGTAGCCTCCATTATCCATATTTGAAGAAGAAGTTGGAACGACTAGGACTCTTCCTAGAGTTGGCCTCCTGGCCAAACTGAGCAATTGATGGAGAAAGGCTTTGGTTAGAGTCTAGTTGAGCTCCATAATCATATATACAGATGGGAGAAACTTCACTGCAACACTCCACCAATCTGGTCTTTATGGTGGTGTGACAAAGCTCAATCCTCTTCTCAGTGAAGACACATGAAAACAAGAATTCTGAGAAACAAGATCCTCTGGTCTAATGAACCTCAATTCCAAGCATCGTATTTGGAGGAAAGCATGCACTGCTCATGACCTGCACAGTGGCAACCCAATAGTAAAGTGTGGTGGTATCAGCCTCATGCTAAAAGGACCAAAAAAATAAATAAAAAAAGAGAAAAGAGCCTTAATGAAAACCTAGTCCCAGAGCATTCAGAACCTCAGACTGGGCAAAAGGTTCACCTTTCAAATGGACAATGACATTAAGCTCACAGCAAGTGTGGCTTTTTAGATTACTTGAGCGGCCCAACCTTAAAATGTCTGCCAACCCCCATCCAAACTGACAGAGCTTGAGAGGTGAGAAGAATGGCAGATAATTGCTAAATGCAAAGCTTATCGCATCATACCAAGAAGATCTGAGTCTGTAAAGGTGTGTCAAGTAAGGGGTATGAATACTTATGCAACATACTTATTTAATTTATTAAATTGTAATATATTTGCAAAGTCCTTTTTTTTTTTTTTTTGCTTTGACATTATGGTGTAGACTGATGTGGAAAAAGGTATTTAAAGCAGTTTAATGTAAGGCTACAACAAAAACTAAAAAAATGAAGGGGTATGAATACTTTCGACATATTTCAAATATATAATACGCTTACATTTAAATGTATGTTTAATACATTTAAATCAATTAATTTTAGTTTCTATGACTAAGCTTATCTTTGCTCATAAAATGTGCAACAGCCCAACAGTCATTTGCAAAATAAATAAATAAATACAAATTGCTTGCGATAAGTCAAACGCTTAACGCAATGCATTTCTAAGTGTTTCTGGATGTGCAAAGAATTGCTCATGTTTTCTGTAAAAGAGAACATTTATTTTATTGAAAGTTTGATTCAGTTTGCACATAATCAAATGAACTGCAACCAGCTCACATTTACAGTTGAACACGTTTTAAACACAGAAACAATAATACCGAATGTACATATTTCAAGAATATTTAGTCATCATTGTGGTATATAAATATTTGGTACAAAATCTCACAAGATATAAAGCAAAGTAGTACATGGACATAATCTACTCTCCCAAGCCACTGGTACAAAGCACTGTTCATTAAACCAAGTTTTTACAGCATGAGTAACCATCTTTTTCTTCATTTTTTTCTTTTTACAGCATATCAATGATGAAGAATGGAAATTCTGCTTCTAAAACACAAATATTTACCTGCTGGAGCGCTGCTGCTGACTCACTCCCTCCTAACTGAAGAGGTGAAGGCAATCTCAGGCTCATTTTGTGGTTTGAAGAGAGGGCGCAATCATTGCGGAGTGATTTACTTTAAGATTTGACTCACACCTCAATACAACACTGTTGTGGTTAACATTCAGCCGAGGAATAAATCAGTTGAGCTTTTATTACTTCCCTGGTTATTTGACGCTCGCTATTAAAAGCAGAAGGTTGTCAGAGGAAGGTGAGAATTGCAGCTTCAAACTGTGATTAATTAACAATTTGCTTTCGATCTCTTGGTCCAAGAAGTCATAATTCTATGTATAGATTTTAATGTTTCATTCTCTTTTGGTTGGTATTGCGGTTAATGCCAAGGTCTCATCTAAATGAATAGACAGAGAGGGAAAAAAACACACACATACAATGTTTAAAGGTAATAGTATGGAATGTAAATTTTGCAGCATGTCATTAAGGGACCGTGTGAAAATCTGATTCTCACATGGAGAAAGTCATACTAAGCAGTTCTGAGTTCAACCAAACATTTGTCAGACTGCTAAAGGAAGCAAAACACATTTAGGTCCAATGACATAGCAGATAATTGTAAGCTTCTGGCTTTTTTTTTCTTTCATGTGGATGATGAAAACCAGTGCCAACCATAAAACATCTTCTGACCCATTTTCTAGATGGGCCTCATACAATCCGTCTTGATTCGGGTTACAGGACAACACATCTTTTCTTGAGTGCGTAAGTAGATTAGTAAAATTATGCAAATGGTTAATAGTAAGGGTTTGAAAATTCCTCTCAGTTATTAGACAACTCCTATGATGTTGAACTGTTTGATTCTGAGCTGCCCGCTACACATTGAGGTCTGATGGTGAATTCACAGGCTCGAGTTTGGCGGTGGTTTCATTACTTTCATAAAGTCCTCGGCCTTGGCCTTTTTTTTTTTTTTTTTTTTTTTTAAGTCAATGACCTGCTTAAGTTTCACTTCAAGTGTTTCACAGGCTCACAGTCAACTGATAAACTGTTCTTTGCAGCAGGATTTGAAGAGCGCTTCTGCATTAGATGCTAGGCTTTTCAAAAGAACGTTTTCAGCAATGGTTACAGATATGAAAAACTGCAGACGTTTCCTGGGATTAAGCAGGAAGATGTCAAAGCAGATGATCTTTCTGATGAGAAGTCCACGTTACAGATACGTCCTCCTCGCCAGAGCGTGAAGATCGTCTCGCACAGCCAATCAGGACAGAGAAACCGGCTGCCTGATTGTAGGACAAAGAGAAGGATAAAAGGGCACTTTGTAAAAGAAATTAGGCTGCCTCATTCTGCCACTCCAGTCTTCATGTAGAGGCAGATCAGCAAATGAGTCTCGCTCCACAGTCTGTCCGTTAGGAGTCCCAATCGCTGTCCTCGCCGCCGTACATGTCTGCTAGCTTCCTGAAGCGTGGCCCCCACTCGCTGAGGTAGTTATAGTCCTGCTCCCCTTCCGAGGAAATGGACCCCAGCGAGCTGAGTGACTCTGCCACCGATCCGTTACCTTCATACGCGTAGGTGGCCAGCGAGTCGTAAGGGGGAGCCGTGGGGTTGCCGTCATTTTCCTGCACGCGTTGATTGATAAAGTCCCGCACGTCTGCATTCTCTCGGGACGCCACCACGGTTCTGCGGAGTGGCGGCGGAGGGTATAGCGTCTCGGAGGGTAGGATGTCCCGCCGAAGTTTGCTCTCCTCCATCACTTCCGGATGGCGAAGCGCTCCGATGTCAAAGGCCTGCGTGTCCTCCTCGCCACCACCCTCGTCATTGTAGCTGACCACATTGTCCCTCACGTCTTCCTTGGAGATGATCAAGGGCTCCTTCTTTTTCTGACGTTTCAGGGCGGCAAACAGCACCACAATCACTACAGAATAAGAAATAAGAAGAAAATGTAATTATTACTGATACACCGGAATAAAAAACTCTGTATTATATATACTTATATTTGTATCAAAGGTTTGGGGTCAGTAAGATTTTGTATTTTTTTTTGCTTCTACTCTGCAAGAACACTGAGAAATGATGAAAAGTGACAGTACATTTATTATTTTACAACAAATTCAAATGAATGCAGTCCTGAACTTTCTATTTGAATTATAACAAAAAAGTTTCCACAAAAAATATTAAGCCATTTTCTGTTTTCAACATTGATAACAAGAAATGTTTCTTGAGCACCAAAACAGCATATTAGAATGATTTATGATCACATCACAGAAATAAATTACAGTTTAAAATATATTAAAATAAAAAGTAGTAATTTTAAATTGTAATAATATTTCATAATATTACGGTTTTACTGTATTTTTGATCAAATAAACGCTGCCTTGGTGAGCTTAATAGACTTTTAAAAATATAAAAAAACAAAAAAAACAAAACAATCTTACTAACTAAGCTTTTGAATAATAACACATTTCCATACAGTTTTATTTTGGGAAAAAAATTGCAGTTTTTTCCATGTCACTGCATAATTCATGCCTATATTCTACGTTGGCCAGCCCTTAAACACATAATTTTACTGACAACTGCTTCTCTAATCTAGTTCTCTCTGATCATAATCTGTCCAGTTGGGCTCCGATCATATATATATACATTGTCATTCAAAAGACACACAACACTGTGTGTAGGTATGTGTATGTATACCTACTGCGTATACCAGTTTAAGCGGACCAGTGTACTCAGTCGCCCTTGACTTACTCTTAATAGACAGTCAAAGTTATGGCTGTCTGCGGAAATCAGTATAGGCAATGTACAAAAACTAGAGATGTGCCAATTATTATTAATCATGGCAAATTCAGATTTTGTACAAGCAAATGAATCAATTCTGATACCGATTTTTTATTTTTTTTAAGCAAGAGTCAAGAAAGAATGAAAGAATACAGAAACACAATGTTTATTTGCTCAATTAAAGGCTAATATCCATTTGAAATTAGAGGCAATTGCTGCTTTTAAAAATAATTCTAACAAAGATGTTACGTACACGTAGCATGAGCTTTTTTATTTAACTGCATAAATTCAAGATTTAAGGGAAACAGTATAGCCTGAATTTAATTTTAAGAAATTATGCTAAAAACACAAATTTCACTCTCAGACAGCAGGTGGCGCTTATGGAACAGCTGCAATATAAAGTTTTCTTCTTTACCGCTGCTCTTATAAGCTTTAATATCCATTAAACAGAGGTAAAATGAAAATAAAAACCCTTTAACCCTTTAACTGTCACTCCTGTGTTTGTACAAATACGTGTAAATGTAAACGTGTAAACTGATTTTTTTTATAATTCATGAACGAAAACATGTTGTAATACGATTTTAATGTACATTTTCCATCATAGTTCAATGTTTGATTTTAAAATGGTTTTCAAAGGATGAATGTTGAGATTTTAAGTTTTTTAAGTGATATATAATTTCTTATGATGTCTAAAGTATGATACGGAAAAAGGCAACGAAGAAAGTCTTTTTGTGACAAAGGTCAGAACTCCTGTTATGAAGTAGAATTTTGAGGTGCACTCTTGTCATAAATGAATCTATTACTTTTCCTACATAATTTGTAACAAAAAAATAGTAAAATATCTATTTAGGAGTCTTTCCAACGAAACTTGGGCGTCCCACAGGTGGGACGGGTGACAATTAGGGGGTTAAATATTAGCTAGGGCTGGGTGATAAATCGATAACAATAATTATCACACAATATAAACTTCCTCAATAAAAAATAACAAGAGTTCAATAAATGTTCAATATAATGTTTATGCGGTATAATGTTTATGGAAAGCAGGTGCTAAACAAAATGTCTTTGAAAAAATATGTTTGTGTACATTTTCTACTGGTCATTGCAGCAGATATCCATCAAATATAAATGAAGAAGAGCATTATAAATGGCCATATATCCAGATGTGCAGAGTATGCTTTCAGCATTTTGAAGAAGTGATTCAGATAGTGTGTGCACATAAAGCACACTATCAGTGGGCTGCAATTTGTTTTTTGTAACCCCCCCCTTAGTGCCATTTGGTTGCTTTTATCAGTGATCTTTCACTGTAGTGGAGTAGGAAGAGTTTTATACATGATGCATGCTTTTACCCTGCGGGTGACACCTAATGTAGGTGTCAGGTCGTTAAGAGAGCCACTGCGTGCAGTTCACAGGTGAGATCTAGCTGATGCTAACAGTTTTTCTAAAGCAATTCAAATGCATCGTCAAACAAAATCCCACAGTAAATCGATCAATAACAGAAGCATGGTACTTGTACGAAGACACAAATGTTTCAATTAAAATTACATCTAAAACACAAACGTGATTTCCTTTTTTGTTGAATTAAATCAAATCTGGATTGAGTTTAATTGAAATCTAGCCCTTGTTACCCAGTTTCCTGATTAAATAAGCAACAAGTGTGTTTTATCAGTTCAGCCATCTGAGCATGTCAGAAATTGTTTTTCTTTATTTTCCCTTTTCCCCCCATAATTGCAAATTATTTTACATGCAGATCAGGCGTACACACTTCAGACCACTGGAATTGTAATTAATCAAATGGCAGCGCAGACAAAAGCGCTAACTGACAGGAAGACAGGTGGGAAAATGAACTGAAAAGTCTCACTAACAAAGGGCTTGAAAGATGAACAGTCGGATTCACAGCAGACAGACGGATGGAGGAGGCGGCCATCAGACGGATGGACGTAGGAGAAGTGATCTGATTGTTAAAGTCAAAAGAGAGAAGCGAGGGCCACTTACAGAGCAGGATGAGGATGCAGAGCAGGATGGCCACAAGCGCCCCCGTGCTGAGCCCCGCGGAGCTGCTTAGAGCCTCTGCGTTGCACATCTCCATATTGCCGTCTCGGTCGCACGTGCACACGCGAATCGTGAGCGTGCCTGTGCTGCTCCGCATGGGAATGTCTCCGTCTGAGATCACCACAGCCACGAGATGGGTGCTCTTGTGCATTCGGCCAAACCCGCTGCGTCGTGTGAAGATCCCAGCTGTGTTATCTGTGGAGAGTTGAGCACTTAGTTTATTAAGAAACGAAAAAGAACTGCCCTCTCTGCGGGCCAAGACTGACCTAAAGTTATGGCTACTGCGGAACGAGCTGCCTCAGTTTAAACAGCTAGACGTGGAGAGGCCATGCGTTCTAAAGATTTCTCCTGTTTGATTGGTCTGTGTTGTCATGAAGAGAGACAGTGAGCTAGTTAGAAGGCCAGACAATGTGAGAGGGCACCCACCTCCATTATCTCGGACTGAGAAGTTTGCTCGCACTGAGCTCTCTGGTGCTAAAGTGAACAAGAAGCGATGTCCACCGACCGGCTCATCCGGATCCACTGCGCTTATTGTCTGGATTTTCTGTGGCAAAGAAGCAAACGATGACAATCACACATTTAACAAAATCCATACAACAAAATGGCATTTGGGTTGCTTTTGTTATGTCCCCCATCATAAATGTCTAAATATAATTATGTTATGTTATGTTATGTTATGTTCTAAGCAAAACATTTGTTTCATGTATTGGTTAATTTCAAGATTTTGGAATTTTTGGATTTTTTTTTTTCTTCAGACTACTGAAACAAACAAACAAAAATCAAAATAATACTTTTAACTTTTAAGCACTAACTTAAGTCTTTAAATTACAAAAATACTATTTAAAGACCATTTGGGGAGACACTGGCAAAGACTCACCCCAAATGGCCAATATGGGACGCTGCAGTGATCAAAAATTCGATATCGTTCATAACTCCTAGACCGTTTTTCAAGACTCACGTGTCTTATATCATTGGAATTCTTGGCTCAAACCAAACAAAATGGCTATTTCACTTTGTTATTCAAATTTTCACGGCATTTTGAATTTTTGCTAAATCTACTTGCAAACTAGTCACGGGTTTTATGCCCAATCAGAACCAAAGATGCAAAAACGTTCAAAGTGGGTCAGGCCACTTTTACTAAAATGCACTATGAATAGCTCAATCAATTTTTCATATCTCCTGACCACTAGATGGCACTGTGCTGAAACTGTGGAGGCAACCCCAGGACATGGTTAGATTTCTTTACTGTCATTCAGATTTATCTGCCATTTAATTTTTTTTTTTTTTTCCACAAAACATACTTTTGCTAATAAGTCCTAGGTTTTTGCCCAATCAGAACCAAACCAGTGCAGATAAGTTCTCCGGAGTCTTATTCGCGTAAGTAGTCAAAACCAAGCTGAAGTTCCATTGTCAGAACAAGACGCAAAACCATTTGAAGTGGGTGTGGCCACTTTTACTAAAATGGCTTTAATTCTTGAATGGAATGACATATCTTCACTGAACACGGAACACCTATGAAATAGCTTAATCTCTAAAAAAAACAAAACAAAACAAAATAAAACTTTTGTATCTACGCAGATGTTAGTCTGATTGACTTGAAATTTGGCATACAGTGTCTTTGACCAAGGTGCCACTAATATTTATGAGGACATTGGTGTATCTTGAAAAACATGGCCGCCATCAGTAATCCATTTTGAGCACCTATTAGACAAGGCTAACGGAAGCCAATTAGAATGAAACTCGATGGGTTTGTTGGAATCTTTGCCTTAGAGGTCTGAGAAATTTGAAAGAAATCGGCCACTAGATGACACTATTGTGTTTTAAGCCTCGTATATCACACAATGTTCATATCATGCGTTTAATCTCCATAATTTACATTATGTAAAAAAGCTACTTTTTTGAATTCAACATACAGTTTGTCTGGTTTTCACCAAAATCGATACAAATGAATCAAAGGCTTTTTGATAGACCCAACCATTCCCGAATAACACATAAATGAATTTGTCAAAGAGCTCGCCAAAGTGGACATGGGGCTATATCTCTTCAATGTTTTATCTTACTCAGACCAAACTTGAAGTTTGTTATGATAACTATGTCCTGAGGTTACCTGCACAGTTTCAGCACAGTGCCACTTAGGGGTCAGGAGATATGAAAAATTATCTTATTTCAATTAAATTCTTTGGCATACTGGCGGCAAACTAGGTGTCAAACCAGTTAATCACACCACATTACTTTGGGAGCAGTGCCACCTATTGGTCAAAATTGTTAAATCATTAAATAATGTTTCTAGTTATTTTATTTATTGTTTAGCCTTTTGGGCTTAAAATGTCTCTAAATTATTCAAAGGTTTTTATTATCACTGTTGTCTATTTAACTAATCTAGTTTATTTAACTAAAAGATGCTGCTGCCATTTTTGTCAACTTCTAATATCAAAAACAGACATTTTAAAAGAAACATGTATTTAAGTGATATTTTTCAATTCACTCAACTCAAATAATGTTATACATGAAGCAAATAAGAAACAGTAAGTGTTCTAACTCATTTTAGCTAACGTTTGCTCTGTATTTCCATCCAGTTAGGCCTTCAGTTAATTCTCAAATTGTGTGAAGTTCTAATAAATAACATATGCATGCATGCATACACTATTACTTGCATATTTTTTCTTTTTTATTTGAGGTACAGAGCAGGTAAGCAACTGTGTAATAAGAATGGCCCATTCACAAAGTCATCTTTCAGACCTTACAAGTGTTTACATGTAAACACTATAAGCATGTTTACAGCGAGGAAAGATGTTGGCTCAGTGATAGAGGCTCATCTTTAGTTGTCACCAAGGGCAATTTTAGTTTAAATGCATCTCTCAAGGGTGCACTGGCAACACGCTGTGACAAAAATGTAATCATCCATTGTGTGCTTGGTGTTTTTTCTCTACCAGGCTTACGTACTGGCCAGATTTCTTGTGTTGCTGGCTGGCTTCCCTTTCCTCTGGGCTTTACTGCAGTCTGTTATAATATAACTGCTGAAGAGAACCAAAATCCCAGCCTTATCTCTCACTGCTGTCGTTTAAATATAGCTAAAAACACTGTAATAGCTAATAATTGTTTAGTTTCGTCATGCAAGTAACAGCATTTCCGCACAAGTCCGCTGTTTTGTATCTTTTACCTATATTTACTTAAATCGGAGACACAAATTGTTTGTAATGTATGATGTATTACTCTTATCTGTATGACCAAAAATGGCACTGCATTGTAAGTTATTTTTGTCGTTATCAGGCAAAACCTCAACTGAACGTACCAACAAGTTCATCCAATCTCTATACTATACTATACACTAATATATATATTTTTACTTTTGACTGATTATTAATTTGTATAATAATAGATACTGAAATATTATTATCCATTATTATCCATTATATTCCATTATAATTATATTATTTTATTTTTTAGACAGTTTGTTCTTGTTTTGAACATAAACCTTACTAAACTGTGTTATATTAATGCTTAAAATAAGAAAAGAAAAAAAAAACAACACCTAATATCTTATTTAATTTGGCTTCTCAGGAAGGTTGTTTTGACATTTTTACTGATAGATTTTAATAGATGTACTTGCTATCATATACACTTGTTTCTGTAAAAATGTGTAATTTATATAACAACACTTTTTAGAAATTATTATTATTATCATCATCCATCCATCAATCCATCCATTTTCCATAGCTTATTTTCTGTAGGATTGTGTGTAATTTTTTTTATTTATTTTACCTCACTAAAATGTGTTAGATTTACACTTAAAATAATTAAAAAAAAATATTTTATTTTTATAATAATAAGACTTTTTAAGAGAACAGGAAAAAAAAAGTGCAACACTTAACATCTTACGAAATTTTGGTACTCAAGTAAATTGAGAAGGATAAATTTTAATCGCTGTAGTTGATGGCATATGCACTTGTTTCTGTAAAAAGTGTGCAATTTATATAATAATAAGACTTTTAGAGAATATATATTAAATTATTCTTATCCATCCATCTATTTTCCAAATAGTTTATTCTCTGTAGGGTTGTGGGTAAACAACTATTATTTATTTGTTCTTTCTTTTAGTTTGCTCCTGTTTTGAACATAAACCTAACTAAGTTGTGTTAGATTTATGCTTAAAATATGAATGCAACACTTAATATCTTATGAAATTGTGTTTCTGTAAAAAGTGCGTAACATATAATAAGACTTTTTTGGAGATGTTTTGAGATTTTTTGAGGTTCTTGCTTTAAACATAAACCTCACTAAATCATGTTAGATTTACACAAAATAAAATGTTTTTTTAGAGAATAGATATTAAATTATTATTATCCATTTATCCATCTATTTCCATTTGCTTATTCTCTGTAGGGTTGCAGGTAAATGACTATTATTTATTTATTTTATTATCTAACACAACACTTATTATCTAATATATTTAATTTGATACTGAAATTCTACGTAAAGTATGTTCTTAATGAACAGTCTTTGATCTTTGAACATACGTAATGTGTGTTCTTAATGAAGAGTCTTTGATCTTTTTGTACCCAGTAATAACTAAGCCATGGCGCACACCAGGTTGAACAATTCTGCCAGGCGCTAAGGTGGGCGGGTCAGTGAGGTGGGTGATGACGGACAACGAGGGATACAAGAAGAGTCAGGAAATGGAGGAGAGGTGGACAGTTATTATGAAGTGCCTGTGATATGTGACAGCCCCTGTCATCCACCATGACACATAATCTCATCAAGCCTGACAGAAAAAGGCTCTGCCGTCTAATCCATGAAGGAGAAATACTCATCACTGATCTCTATCTCGCTCCGGAGGTGTGAGTTCTGTAGAGGTCACACACTGTTTAACAGACGCCCCTGCTTTAAATCGACACATCCATCCGCCCGCCGAACAGGAGAAGTGGACTTATTCCCCCCTTATCTTACATCGAAATTGACAATGTGGCAGATAAAATGGGAAACGTATACTAAAATGCTCTTTACCTGACCAGCTTTGGCGTTTTCACAGACGAAGGTCTCGTAGAAGGATGCCAGCATTGGGGGGTTATCGTTGACATCCAGTACGCGGATGTACACAGGCACTCGGCTGGTCTGCTCAGGGTTGTCTAAGTGTCCTTAAAAAGATGTGGCAGATGATGGGTGACTACTTGAGATGATAGAAACCCACATTATTGGAGTCGCAGAAGGGAAACTGGATTTCTAATTTAAAAAAGTAAACTAATATATTTAGTCAATATAAGCTGTCATGGTAAATGAAAATGCATAAATCTTATTGGAGAAATTTAATGCTGGATGACTTGAGCTTATCAGCCTAAATTCATTGCAAATGAACTGCGGCTGTGCGCCGCGTGGAGTTACTTACTGAACTCGGTTGCGATCACTGAGATGTTGTGCCAAGCGAATTCCTCTCGGTCCAGAGGCCTCTGCAGAAATATAGATCCATTTCCAGCATAGACGCCAAAAATTCGGTCCACATCTGTGTGTCGATCAATGGAGTACCTGTAATTCAAACCATATAGCTCAATTGTCAACAGTTCCAACAGTTTAAGTTCTTGTCAAATATTATAGCTATTAATTGGCTATTAATTACAGTAATTGGCTAGCACTTTACCATGTCACAAAGACAGGCTACATGTTACAAATACACATAATATACAAATAAAAAACAATGCTTTTTCAAGTATAGTATATGTATTTAGCAGTAGCATTCAAAAAACTGAATAAACAAATATAAACATAATACACTATATACATAAATTATACACTGACTCTTGTTAACACAACTGTATTAAAGTTCTTCAGTCAAGAGCAGTGAGTGGATTTTGTGTTTTGTTTTATTAGCCTACCATCACCCAAAAAAATGTCATTCTTTATTAAATCTTTATTTCATCGTTTACTCAATCTCAAGTTTTTTTGAAACATGTTGAACATAAAACTTATTTTGAATAATGTGGGTAACATTTACTTCCCAAATTACTTCCATAGTATGTTATTTATTTTTCCCACTCAAAGTCAGTGGTTTGGGACACCATGTGAGTAAGTTTTTGGGTGAACTGTACCTTTAATGACAATTGGCAGCATGTTTAGTTCTGTCGCTTTAAGAGCTGCACGCATCTAATATATAGGCATGCGTCTGTTTTTCTCTCAATGATTTACTTTCACCTTAGACATAACCAACTGTGTTTATATGTAATCCTTCTGTGTTTTTGACAGTATTAGCAAATCTGTTTGACAGGCTTTTGGTGTGTGCTTTAGGTGTATGCACTCATGAAACGCATGCCAGAACAGCGCACGGATGAAATAACGTTATTTAACCGGCAAGGCTTTAAAGCACATGCTGTACTTTTGTGATTGCGACTTTTAAGTGCAATGTATGAATATATTGTGGTGCTGTACAGTATATT
This sequence comes from Cirrhinus molitorella, assembly GCA_033026305.1. Classification (NCBI taxonomy): domain Eukaryota; kingdom Metazoa; phylum Chordata; class Actinopteri; order Cypriniformes; family Cyprinidae; genus Cirrhinus; species Cirrhinus molitorella. The sequence continues at coordinate 20,973,059 of CM065124.1, read as the reverse complement.
GAGACAGAGGCACGCTGTAGCACGTCATATCGCACACCCCTAATGTAAGTGTTGTCATAATTGTTGTATTGTCTTTGCAGAGAAGAATAATTAGGTCCAACATGCTATACTTGTCACTTTTTCCTGTCATATTTAGTGCTGAAAGTCCAAAGGCCTGTTTACACCAAGGACGATAACTATAAAGATAACGATAAAAGTAGAATGAAGTTGCTCATGCAGTCTCTATTGAATGCTTATTCAATAAAAGTACATTTATTTGTGGAAAATTATTGATCAAAAATTGTGTAAACAATGCAATTTATTAAAAGCCAGGAAGGTTTTTGTGCCAGAAAAGTACAGCTCAGAACAAATGATAAAGGGTATTATTAGATTAGCTACATATTTCAAAATCTATCACACCTTAAGAAGTTTTCATGCAGTGAGCTTCTTTTTGTTAATCACTTGTAGTGCCGCTAACTTGTTCCAAAGGGTGCCCTGACTAGTTTGACTACTTAAAATTCTAATTAGCTTGTAACTTGGCAAAACAGCTTCCTCAACACTGGTTTGCACAAACGTTAACAAGACTGATCCTTTAGAGCGGGAGACACATGAGAAGGCTTGATGCACACCACAGCTATAACTGCATGAAATCCCACTGCCCTGAGCCCACACATGCCCAGTTCCCATTTGTTCTTCCTTCAGCAGAAGATCACAATATTGCTCTTTCAAATGCAATCAATCAGTGGGATTGTTCAATTTCCTAATTAGCCTCCTGATGTTCAGAGCGACAGTGTTGCTCGTGCTTCTGATGTCCCTGATAATTACCAGCCCTGAAGTCCTGTTCACTGCTGCAGAGGGCTTTTTAATTGCGCTTCCATTCTGTGCTCTTATTTACTGTGGTCTCCGGAGGGAAAAACATCCATTTATTGTCCTCCTGAGCCTTCCGCATCAGCTTTATCATTAGGGCGCTTTGGACAGTGATAATATCCTCATTTATTCTCATAATTGTAGTTTATTACAATTATCTCATATAGATGCCGCGATTGAAGGACCTCTTGAATTAAATGTGAATTTAATAAGCACGCTCTGAGGAAGCAGTCCATCTAAGCTCGTATCGCCACAGCTTCAGACAGATTAATCAGGGTTCCGCGATTATCAGAAGGTCACCGGAAGAAACGGGCAGATGTTTAAAAGGTTTGCAAGCTATTGTGCATTAGGAAATGTGCATTTAAAGAGATTTACCACAATCTTGTAAACATAGATGATGGAAACAATGTGGGATGATTAACACAAAGCTCTTACTTGACCGGACTGCGGCGTATGTCAGGATCCACAGCGCTGACCGATCCTAGCACGGTGCCCACAACCGCATCTTCTTTCACCTCCAAAATGTAGCTGATTTTCTCAAATTGAGGGGGCTCGTCCACATCCTCAACACTGACCCTGACAGTCGCCATGTCCTTAGCGTCCATGCTCAGAAAGCGTGGGTCTGGATGTGTGTTTTGGACCTGGATCTGAAGCGTGTACGATTTCTTCTTTTCATAGTCCAGAGGCTGCAACACAGGAATAAACATGCACAGGAATAAACAACCCACTCAGGGTCAAATTTTCAGCACAAAAACCTGCATTTTATTCACGAACCATCCAGCTGAACACGTTTCATTTTTTAAAAGAGCTTCTCAAACTTGCATGAGTGAAATTTCTATCTTCAAAACACGAAGGGAAAAATCCTCTGTACCTTTTTAACGCTAAGTATGCCTTCTTGGGTGTTCCTGTCAGTGTTGATGTCGAATACATCCAGACCGTCTCCGCCAACAACGGTGTAGTCCATCTCCGCATTTCTGCCGACGTCGTCATCCACAGCCCTGATCCTGCCAACTGATGCTCCTACCTTGGTGAGCTCTGGAACGCTGAACTGATATATACCTGAGGAACATAATGTTAACGTCAGGGTTTCTGCCTGAAACAGTGAATTCTCAAGACTTCTTTTTTATTCTGAGAAAGGATCTATAATGTAAACGCTAACTACAGCAAAACCAAAAGAAGTGTTCGGAGGAACAAATCGCGTTTGACAATTTACAATCGAAAATCTACATATCTGATCCCTGCTTCTAACAGTGCAGCCAATTAAAGTGTTTTTTAAAGCATAGTCTTGGTGTTCTCTTTACTGTAATAAATGGCAAACGTGACCGATACTGTGCTGCCTGCTATAAATCCGCTTTGCGCTTATACCCTGCATTTCTCTGATTAACATGACAGAAATTCCAAGCATTTTCTATTTGCATGCAGGCTAAAAGAATAGATTATATTAGGAGGAACACAAAAGAGTAAGTGAGCTGAGCCCACTCTGTCCATTTAATCAGGATTAACACACAGACCTCACGCAGTTGCTAAAGCTTTGCCACTAACCATTTTCCTTCACACAAAGATGAAAAGTGTTTTTTGAAGTTTGTGTATTGTATTTCTCGTTATTTGCATCAGGAATCTTTGGAATTATGGAACAAATGTCTTGTGCAAATATCAGATTGATGATATTTATGCATTTACATGCAGATTTTTCTATCTATTAAATGCATGCTTACTCTGCGTGAAACGAGGGGGGTTATCGTTGACATCGGTGAGGCTAATGTTTACTGTGGTGCTGCCTGTTAAGCCCCCCTTCTGGCCGGCCATGTCCTTGGCTTCGATCACCACCTGGTAGTGCTCCCTCTGCTCTCTGTCCATATCGGAAGGTCCCAAAGCTGTTCGGATTATACCTGAGGGAAAGATGGTTTATTTTAATTCGTTAACATCCAATCCAGCCTAGTTCCTTACTCTTGGAGATGGACGACAATAGATTGCAGTGGCAGCTGAGTCTTGGTTGTGTTTGAACAATGCAGAACTAATTGTGTACATGCATTGAGACTGACATTTTGCCTTAGAGATTATTATAGGCAGCAGCTGCTGATTGAGAGATCGCTGCGGGTTCTGAAGAAACAAGACCTTGGATTATTAAAACCGGTGTTTTACAAGCTAAACCAATTTGATTGCAAGCAATTTCAGAGTTAGAAAGCATTGGACCTGCTTGACAGTTTTGAACCAGGAATTCTTTGCAAAATAAGTTCATTTTTTCCACAGCAAGAAATATAACATTACACAAGACAGCAAATATACAGTAAATATACAAACAGTTGAGGTTAAAAGTTTACATCCCCCTTTGAGAATCTAAAAAATTTAATTACTTTACCAAAATAAGAGGGAGCATACAAAATGCATGTTTATTTATTTATTGCTTATTTGAAGAGATCAGATGCAAAAGCCACTAAATCCATCAGACGTCTTTCTTTAGAAAATGCATTTTTATTAGGCCCCAGTATATAGGTTTCTACCCAAGTACCGGTACTTCTGATTGGGCTGAGGCTGGGATTTTAGCGAGTTTGAAGTAAAAGTATTTGATGGCTGTATAATATGTGTCAAGAGCATTCACTCAGTGTCATTATCTCATTTTTGACCGAGATGGCTGACCTGACCTGAATAAGGCATTTCACATAAAAGATGTTTACAAATAGTCCACAAGAGAAAATAATAGTTGAATTTATAAAAAAACCCTGTTCAAAGGTTTATATCCCTTTGATACCTAATACTGCGTTCTTACCTGAATGATCCACAGCTGTGTTTTTTTTTTTTTTTGTTTAGTGTTAGTTTTAATGATAGTTTCTTGTTTGTCCTGAACAGTTAAACTGCCTGCTGTTCTTCATAAAAAAATCCTTCAGGTCCCACAAATTATTTGTTTTCCAGCATTTTGCTTTCCAACAATGACTGTATGATTTCGAAATCCAGCTTTTCACACTGAGGACAACTGAGGGACTCATAGCTCCAGAAGGGGGAAAAAAAAACATACATTATAAGCCAGGGGGTGAAAACATTTCGAATTTTAAGATCAGGGTAAATGTAACTTATTTTGTCTTCTGGGAAACATGTAAGTATCTTCTGTAGCCTCTGAAAAATATGCTATTTAGGCAAAATAAGAAAAATGTACACATCTCCATTCTGTTCAAAAGTTTTCACCCCTGGCTCTTAATGCATGGTTTTTCCTTCTGGAGCATCAGTGAGCATTTGAACCTTCTGTAATAGTTGCACATGAGTCCTTCAGTTGTCTTCAGTGTGAAAAGATGGATTTTTATTTGTATTAATTGTTTATTTATATGACACACATAATAATAATAATAATAATAATAATAATAATAATAATAATAATATGTGTGTGTCTAAAGCCCCTTTCACACTGCCCGTTGATTCCGGAAAATTGCCTTCTGTGTGAACGCAAACACAAAAATGTTTCCGGGTTGGGGACCTAGTAACATTGCCGGGATCAGTCCCGGAACGAGCGCTGTGTGAACAAGTGACGACGCATGTTACTGTGCGACTCTTTTTCCGGATGTTTTGAAGGCAGATCGTCTTACTATCCGTGCTGAATGCGTCGCATTAAAGCCTAATGTCCTAATGTCACGTGTCTTTACGGGATCTTTACGGGTTGTGTGTGAACGCACGCACAGATTATGGAAAAATCACTGGCAGTGTGAATGAACCAAAATCAAATGATCCCAGAACAATTCCTGGAAAACACATTACCCTGTATTTTCCAGAATCTCTGTGTGAACGAGGCTATATAAATATACAATTAATAATATGTTAACACTTTACAATAAGGTTCATTAGTTAACTATTTTACTTAACATGAACTAAGAATGAACATACCTCTACAGCATTTATTAATTTTAGTTAATATACTTCTACTAATGCATTATTAGTTGTAAAAGTATTAGTTAATGCACTGTGAATTAACAGGAACTGATGTATTTTTAATAGTTTAGAAATAGTTTGTTCATGTTAATTGATACATTCACATTAACTAATGGAACCTTATTGTAAAGTGTTGTACTAATTGAATTGAACAACTCCTTTTGTTATTGTGATAGTTTGTGATTAGTGCACATTATTTCTTGTTTTTTAACTCTAATCAGAATCTTAATGTAAAAACTCTAGGAAAATGCGAGCTACAGTATAGTCAGTATAGTGTTAACCAACAACTAAATATCTTTCATGGGACTGTTTGCTTGTTTAGTAATCTTACTTTCTGGTTTGTAACACTCTCAGTTCCATCCTAAGTTTTTTCTCTTTGAAATTCCTGTTACGTCACATTACAGAAGTAAAACGGCTTTCATGCAGTGATTCACGTTGACTTTGAACATGAATACGCCTGATGTCTCAGTAAGACCCAAAAAAGGCAAAAGGCAAATCCAGTAATTTATGTAGAGAAGAACCCAGGCCCTGCTGCTTCTTTGAATGGCACAAATGTTCCCAGATTAACCCCCACCTCTAATGAATATCCCTTTTTTCGGTCTTAGGATTTCATGTGCTCATGGACATCATCGTTCGTGTCCCATCTGGGCTAAAGCATATCAGTGTTAAGCTGGACACTAATCTGCCATGGGAGCTTTTGTGTTTCTATTTCTCTTTTGTTTAAACAAAGACCTCTGCGGGAAATGTTCCAGGGCACACATTAGCAATGATTAAACTCGCTGGGCGAATTTGCTCGGCTAAAATGCTTGAACGACAGAGCTGCAGTACAACCCTTGCCTCATATCGAATTATACAGATACACACTCTCTCTGTGTCTCTCTGTTTATCTCACCATCTCTGTCTATGATATAACAGTTCAACAGGACTGACCTGTATTTGGCTCTACGGAGAAGTATGGATGACCCTGGCTGATGCTGTAGGCCAACTTCGCACTGTAGCCAAACATTTCATCATCTGCATCCTGGGCGGTGACTTGGGTGACATAGGTGCCTGGAAAACAAGAAATCGGTTCAAGGAAGAGTTCACCTACAAAACCAAATTGTGTAGTCACTCACATGACATGTGTTATGACTTTCGTTCTTCGTTGGAAAACAAACAGAGGAGATATGAATGTGCTTGGCCATGACTAATGAATTGCTAATGAAAATTTCAAGCTTCAAAAAAACAACAAAAAACAAAAATAAACAAATAAAACTTGAATGCCTGAATGATTCATTCACGAATCAGACTGATTTGGTTCTTGAACTCAACTGATTCAGTAATCCAGCTGCTGCAGTTAATAGTTCTCCAGGGTAGGATTATCAGTGAATAACAGCTAAAATGACTAAATTTGCATCCTTTTTAAAGCTTAAAAAAGCTCTAGTATGCAGTTAATTAAACTGCATGAGCAAAACTGACAATTTTTCAGTTTAGAATGACTTGAGGAAGAGTAAATAATAACAACATTTATTATTTTGGGCTCAATTTGTCCATAAAGTCATGAGATACATACTAAAATATGACGTTAAAATATTTTGTATTACTATAGCCATCCTAGATCTATATGACTGTCTTCTTTCAGACAAAACCAGTTATATTTAAAATGGGTTTTCCAAGCCTTATAATGGCCCAATAATGTTGTTGAGATTTTGAAGCCCCAAAAAGTCCATCCATCCATCCTAAAAAGTACTCCACACGGCTCTGGGGTGTTAATAAAGGCCTTCTGAAATGAATCTATGCATTTGTGTAAGAAAAAATAACCATATTCGTTCCAGCAAATGACATAAGACGTAAGTGTAGCATAAACCTCACTGAAAAGTGATAAAGGCAGAAGCACGGAAAACAGAGCAAAACTAAACACTAGTCTGTTGGAACACCACTCTCTCATAAAAGAACATATGACAGTTAGTGAAAGCTAGAGATTATGGTTTATAAAGTATTAAATATAGATATTTTTCTTTTACAAACACATCGCTTTGCTTCAGAAGGCCTTTATTAACTCCCTGGAACCATGTGGAGTGCTTTTTATGATGGATAGATGTACTTTATTGGGCTTTAAAATCTCAACACCTATTTACTGCCATTATAAAGCTTGGAGAAGCCAGAATATTTTTTTCATATAACTCAAGATTGTATTCGTCTGAAAGAAGAAAGTCATACACACCTAGGATGGCTTGAGGGTGAGTAAATCATGGAGTAAATTTGTATCATTTTTGTGTATTAATTCTACAATATTTATATAATTCATGTGATGTGTGCTCACAAAACATTCAATCCCTGTTTTTGAAGCTGCCGAATCTTACCAATGTGTGACCGCTCAGGTACGGACGCTGTATAAATCTCCTTGTCAAACTTGGGCTCATTGTCATTGATGTCGTGTAGTTTCACAATAAACTCGGTCTCTGGCTCCAGCGGGACGCCGGTCTTCTTGTTGACAGCCTGGGCTCGGAGCGCGTAGTAAGGTTTCTCCTCTCTGTCCAGGCTCCTGGTAGCATGCAGATCTCCTGAGGTGGCATCTATCACAAATATCGTCCCCGCACCTTCGCCAGCAAGAACGTACATCACTGTGCCGTCTCCTCTATCCATATCAGAGTGAAGCTGTTGAGAGGAAGCAATTCAAGCATTTCATCAGCACCTCCGCTCATTCTGCTGCTGATAGGGCTCATGAATATGTATTGCATTCAATATTCTGAATGTATTCAATATCCGTTGATTTTGAAGGAATAAAACAATGAAGAAATACTACAGGGGAATGTAGCAATAGACAGGTACTCCATGGTAAATATGTGAAAATGAGTCCTTGTGGGATTGAATTCTGATGGCATATCAGATGAAAGTACAACACGTTGAATGTGCAATCAAGGTGAATGCACGCCTATTACTAACAGTGACGCTATCTCTCAGTGCAACCACTTTTGTCTGATGCTCACAAGGTAAATCAAACTTTTCTGCTTCTCGTCTTTTCAAAGATGTCTAGCTGTTTTGAATTTGTGATATTGACTATTGTTAGTAGAAATGACTGAACTGATTGATAGGAACATCACACTTCAGAGCTGAAGGTGTGATGTGATTAGCTTCGACAATGACATCTGATAGAGGAGTGAGTGAATGATTTGACATTTCTTTCCACTTGAATGAGCCGCTTTGTTATAGTAAAATGGGGTAGTAAAATACAAAAGACCATTCAAACACAATGGCTCTTTTGCTCTTCGTCATTTTCCCTCTGAACATTTTAGAAATAGCTGCTTCTACTCCACATTGACTGCTACATGATCCAGACACATAATGTCCATAGCAACAATGAGAGCTTTGTGAATTCTGCGCTTACAACATCCCACATGAATAATCCAGTGGTTGGTGATCCTTTGCAAAGCTTTCGAGTCTCTAAGTCAGTGGTTCTCAGACTTTTCGGGCCAAGGAGCACCTTTGATCAAATCAGAACATCCAAGTACCACCTAATAAATTCTCTTCTCTGGAGTGCAAGCTTAAGGACTGCATGAAAAAGACAGTGACTTATTTTGATTTATATCAATATTTCTAAAAACCCTTATCAGTTCCTGCACTTGCCTCATGCAGAAAAGCATTTACAAGAAAATCTTGAAGGATTTCAAGTTTTGTTGTTTATAGTATACAAATTTTACAATCCAATTCAAACTTTTTTTTATTGTTGTTCATCCTTTAGAGATCAGTCATTTTAATCTGTGACCACAAAAGTCATAATGGCACATTGTTAGAGATGTATACATTGTTACACACCACATAACTAAGCTTTCCATTGATGCATGGTTGTTAGGACAAGATATGGCTATTTGAAAACCTGTAATCTGAGGGTGCAAAAAATATAAAAATATTGAAAAAAAAAACCTTTAAAGTTGTCCAAATGAAGTTCTTAGCAATATTACTAATCAAAAAATAGGTTTTGATATGTTTACGGTAGTAAATTTACTATATCTTCATGGAACATGATTTTTACTTAATATTCTAATGATTTTGGCATAAAATAAAAATCGATAATTTTGACCCATACAATGTATTTTTGGTTTTTGCTACAATTATATATTAAGACTGGTTTTGTGGTCAAGGGTCACATATTCTAATTTGGTGCTCAATAATGAATTGTGCTGCTTAATATTTTTGTAGAAAATGTGGTACTTTTTTTCCCCAGGATTCTTTTTATATTTCCATAATAAATAGAAAGTACAAAAGCAACAGCATTCTAACATTATAAATGTCTTGTATCTATGTCACTTTTTGTCAATTTAATGTATCTTTTTACTTACCTCAAACATCTTGAACTTTAATGTATATTTAGGCATGCATATGTGTACTATACTGGTTATTGACATTTTTATGAAATGCTCATTTTGCCTTTTTTATTTTAGATTACATTTGCCATCATCTAATATTTTATAAAATTAATAATTTATTATTACTGTTAAATGTATTCTTATTAATTTAAAATATTCATATTGTACATTATCTTAGCTTTAAAAGAAAAGTTACGATCAACTTATCTGTTACAGTCAGATTTTTAATACTGGTGCAATTTTTAATATACATATTGAAGATATTGAAGAAGTTTTTTCAATAATGTGATACTTCTTGAGCCCCTCTTGTTCTGCTTTTTAATAGAATTATTTGATGAATTAACAGATTAAACTGATGACCTGATGTTTTTAGTATTTTGTCGCCTAGCAGCTGAGGGCCACAGTTTGAGATCTTCTGCTATAAGCAACAGTATCAAGCTGTTATATTTTATTCTAATCTTTGATCCTCAGCAGCTCTGAGCTTCAGATGAAGTTTGAGGTACCAGGGAGGTCAGATTTCACCCTGCTCCTTATCTCAAATCCAGCAGGCTCTACGCTGGAGATCCCTACATATGACATAGCCAAAGTTTTGATCATTCTCTGTTTATTAACCTCAGAAGACAGGAGTGATGAAACCAAATCTATCGACATTCGACTCCAGCATTGCTCATGTTATGGAAAAGAAAAACACCATCTCATACCTTGCCGATGTACTGGTGATCCGTTCCTGTGTATTCCTCTTGCAGAAAAAACTGTTTCCACATCCATCCTCTCTTTGATCGTCTGAGCAAGTCTTTGTCTTGGCGTCCTTCAATTTCTTTGGTTTTCCTTCGAACTGGCCCTCTTGAAAGGGCAACTGCATTCACACTCTGGTGTGCACATGCCCACAGAAGAAGTACAATCCAAGTCCTCATCTTTTCCGCTCTTAGGGTGTCTTACAGGGGGATAATGATCCTATCTGCCAAAGTTACAGAGCTCTGCAGTGCAGGCGGCAGCCACCCTCATAGTCCTTCCTGCTGCCAACGAGCCACACAGTACCTGTAATAAGAGAAAGAGAGAGCAACGAATTGAAAAACAATCTGTTATTGGGCAAAGTCTCTGAGTGCTATCCCAAGGCTGCTGGCAATGCTTCCCTTCCTAATTAAAGGCAACTTGAGCTCCTGTATCATACGACAGCCATCCCCTTATTAAAGATATCTTTGAAACATTCTCCATAAGACACCAATTCCACTGCAAGTTTTGTGGCCGAGGCTCTGATATCTATATAATTGGCGTCCCACATTCATGAAGTATAAAACCAGAGGCCATTCAAAGTGCTGCAGCCATCACTATAAAAGGCAGAAAGGCTTTTTTTCCCACCTAGCCATTAACCTCCGACTCTTAAAATACTGCAAAGCGGGCCAATGGGCGAGCTCTGGCAAATCTGTAATCAATGAATCAATACGCATGCTCTCTAAATGCCCCGCTTTAAAGATCTAAACACTCGCAGCGCTATTGAAATCAGCCGCCCCTCAAAAAAACCCAACAACCAGTGCGTGTTGGGTTTTATCAGCATGCGCGGTCACAATAGCCTGCTGGCTCCGAACTGACCTGCTGGAATGACAGTCTGAGAGACAAAAGCATCCTGCCACCACATAATAATCAGCAATCAGCACGTTTCCTGTTTCCACATCAATCTGCGGCTTTGTCTGCGACCGAACGCCTGCCCTCGCTCCCTCTCGCACTTTATCAAGCAGATTGCAAATGTGATTGCGCAAAGTGGCGAAGGGGAGACGCGGGCCTCTCAATGAATCGCGTTTAAGTACTTCTGGTTTTTTGATTTACAATATTGCTTGCGACATTCGCGCACCTCTCTCCGTCGGCGTAGAAATGCATCAGGTCAACATCGCCCTTCATCCGGGAAGAGCGACGTTGAGGGCCAGCGATTCAGATGGAAATGCACAATTGCAATGCCGAATTGACTTTGGTAGTTCCTGTGCGTGACTTAAATGGTGCCGCTGTTCCCCTAATAGCGCTTTCCATTAGCTCCATTATGTTCTGCTTTATGAATTGGCCTAATTGAATTAGGTAACAATAGATAGCACGGGATATTGATTTGCTGTCAAAGTCAATGAGCTAGAAATTATCATGGGAGCTCTACGTATGTATAAATATAAGTGCGCGCATGATTCCATCTGTGTAGTTTAGTACAAACGGGAAAGCGAAATGGGAAATGTGGGCGCTGTTATGTCCAACAATTGTGGTTTATGGATGCTGCTCTTTAATGAATTTCAGCCACCCAAAACTCCTGGGCAAAGAGCGCGGGCTCCTGGAGCACATTAGTCAAACTCAGGCAGCCATTTTGCTCAGCTCTGTGACCTGGCAAATCCCTTGACACAGTCCTGCCGGGGGAACTCAGCTGGATCTAAAGCGGTTTTGTTACATGGTGTGTCAGAGTGAACAGACACAGTTTCCAGCACAAAATGTCTGCTCGTTCATTTACAAGTCCATCCTGCTGAGAGGGAGATGGATAGTGAAGGATGAAAATTCCCCTGCTGTCCTTAAATATAAGCACAAACCTTGGAGAACTCAATGGGACACTATGGTTTCACACAGCACTTCATTTTACAGCCTCACTGTTGTGTCATTTTGATACATGCTGATCCACAAACTACGGACTCTTCATGTCACTCTTGTACTGTGAAAGTCATGATTGAGTACCCTAAAAGAATAATTCAGACAAAAACTGAAAAAAATCTGTCATTATTTACAGCTCCAAACCTAGGTTATTTTAAAAAGCAAACACACACAAAAAAACTGAAAACTTAAACTAAATAATATTTAGATTTTGTTTCTGTTGCAGCTTGTTCTTAAACCCTCAAACCCACCATTATCATAACGAAAAGGTGCCACCAGAGAGTGATAATACAAATGTCTATTAACCTCATTCTGCATGACTGACTTTCTTCTGTAAAAGGCAAAAGAAGATAATTTTGAAGAAGAAAAAATTTAATGTTAGACGCCAACGATCCTTAAAATCCCAGAATAAATAGTCTATGATATAAAGTTCATTAATATTTTCTTCACTTGATGTCTGTGTGGCAATCATGTAAAAAATAGATTTTGGACACTGGAGCATTTAAAAAATCTATTTTTTCTTATTTTGTAATTTTTTAAAGGGTTATAATCCCCCTAAAATCTGACTTGAAATGAGAACTTTACTTTTATTATTTTTATTATTTTATTATCATTATAACATGAACATGATCACACTAAAAAAAAAACATTTTTGTTCATTACAATATAAACTGATTTCCGCAAACTTCACAATTAAAGCGATAGTTCATCTAAAAATGAAAATTCTGTCAATAGTTAGTCACCCTCATGTCGTTCCAAACCTATAAGACCTTCGTTCATCTTCAGAAAAAGTATTCTCAAAAAGTATTCTCATAACTTTATAACATTACGGTTGAACCACTGATGTCACATGGACTATTTTAACAGTGTTCTTGCTGCCTTTCTGCGTGCTGTCTATGCAGAGTCAGGAAGCTCTCAGATTTCATAAAAAAATATCTTAATTTGTGTTCCAAAAATGAACGAAGGTCTTACAGGTTTGGAACAACATGAAGGTGAGTAATTATTAACAACATTTTCATTTTTATGTAAACTATCCTTCTAACTACAGGTACAGTGTCCAATTTCATTGTCATCACTAAAATGCAATTGCAAAAATAATGACAGTCTTCCTGCCAGTGATTGGTCAAAGACCAAATAGTCCCGCCCCAAAGTCACACCATTGGCTGAGCCACTGTTGCTGTGTCAGGCTGGTGTGGAAGCTCAAACAACCAATGTTTTGAAACCACCACAGACCACGTTTCTGTAGAATAAATTAGACACATCACCTTTAAACTGACTCTGTTACACTAGCATGTTTACATTTTTCATGTTTCAATTAATGCAACGATAAAGTAATTAACTCACCGGGTGCCTGCCATAAACAAGGCCGCAGTTGTCTGCTATCCAAAACACAGACAAAACAAATTAACCTCAATGGCACCTCACTTACATCTGCCTGAACGCTATCTGCTGTTATTTTCAGATCAGGCAATTTACCATGCAGACTGACCTTGAGACATCAGATGTCCCATTTTTATTTTTTTGGTTTTGTTTTTATTTTTCTTTCAAAGACACAGTCCCCTCGGAAGCCCTTCGGGAACGCGAGCGAGGAGGGGGCTGACAGGTGAGGGAGGAAGAGGTAGACCGGCGACACCTGTGGAGGACGCGGGGAGTCGGTCAGGCGGCAGGAAGCAGGAGAGAGAAAGCGAGAGAGAGGCGGGGCCTCGAGCGCGGCCCTCGCTGAAAGCTCTGCCACACTGCAGACAGCCACAGCAGCCCTGATAAGTCCCACAGGGGCAATTAGGAGTGAGAGAAGGAGAATGTCAGCCACGGGCAGCGAGGAGGGAGGCGACAGGTAACAAGTCTTGCTGCAGGAACACAGACCAGCAGAGCAGAGAGAAACAGAGCTAGCTAATGCCACACACTGTCTCCGGGCTCTCTATTAAAATGAATAAGGCACCGGACCACCACCCATTAACTAGAAAGACTAGACGCCACAGCTCTTAAATAGGTCATTCTTGTTTGCATAGCCAAGGTACATGATATAGCGTCTCACGATAGCGATAGCATAAATGTTTGATATTTGTGAGCTATGCGAATCTCCTATTTATTGATTTCATTTTTTTTTTTTTTTGTCTCCGCTTAGAAATTCTCATGTAGCTTCTGGCTACATCACATCTTAGTGAAAACACTAAGAGAAAACTCTCCAGCTAGTACTCATCTCGCTCGAGCAAATGGTAGGAGACATGTGCCATGTTTGATTGCGGTTCTCTTCCTACCGCTGAGCAACAGTGCATGAGAGGCAAAGTCGAGATCAGGTGAACACAAATTCAGTCAGGGTGGCACACTTAAACAGATTCGAGCTCCTCTTCGGTCCGTTCAGTGCACTTGCCTGCCAAGCAGCGTATCCGTGTCATTCCCCAGGGCATAGTGGGTAATCGATATATATTGATTTGTCTGTTTGGGGGGAAAAGGGCTGTCTAGACAGCTGGGTTTTCGAATGCTAAGGTATCACTTATCCTGCAACACTCTAGCTCGGCTGTAAGCGATGATTGATTTATTCATTTTAGACATACGTTTTTTCCCATATCTGACCTACCCTACATTTTGCCAGGGCTATTTATACACATCACTCGAGGTTTAAAAGCAATAACACATTTACCTGACGGCAAAAAGGCTAGGATGTGGAATAAATCGGTGATGAGAAGGTAAATACTGTGCTGTTTTTTGCAGCTGACACAACTAAAATGACTGGAGTATCGCATAACCGCACACAATCGATTGATATACTGTTCTTATGATCAATAGTGAGAGATTATTTTAATGTTGGAATTATGTATCCAATAACTGAAATTCAAAACTACATTTAAATTATTGTTTTACTTCTGCTATTTGATACAACTGAACTTAAACTGCAATAGCAACATATGCCTTATTATCATTAGTAGTAGTAGTAGAAGTAACAATGAAAAAAAAAATGAAAACATATAATTCAGATAACTTTGCTATATTTATATTTATATTTATATTTATATATATGTATGGGTGTGTGTGTGTGTGTGTGTGTGTGTGTGTGTGTGTATATATATATATATATATATATATATATAATTTTAATTTAAATAATAATAATAGTGAATGTGATAATAATAATATTAAAAAGATATAATGATAAAATATTATTATTTATTATTATAATAATGATAAAATACAATGCATATTATTGCTATAATCCTACATTTTATTATGTATATTTATCATTAAAATATTATATTTATTAATAATAACAATAAAATATAATTAATATAATGTAATAATATAATAAAGATAATATTATATACACACATTTAAAAATAATGACAATAATAATGAATGTGATAATAATAGCATTACAAATATATAATAACTAAATATTGTTAGCTATTATTATAATTATAAAATATAATGCATATGATTATATATGCTATAATAATACATTTTATGTATATTTATGATTAATAAAATATGATCATTTATTTATTAATAATAATATCAATAATATATATATATATATATATATATATATATATATATATATATATATTATAGGAATAAAAACATTTCTAATAATAAATGTTGATTTTACAATATATATTTCTTTTTTTTTTAATTAATATTTATTATTATAAATAATTTATATATTAAGTAATAAGTATTTATTATTATTATTATTATTATTAATTTTGATATTTGCTTATTTTGATATATATATATCATTTTGATCATATATATATATATATATATATATATATATATATTCAACATATTCTCTTTTTTCCTTTCCCACAATTGTAACTGGTGACAGTAATAATGTTACAAAGATATAATGATAAAATGATACACTGATCAAATATATAGCATATTTTAGCTATAATAATACATTTTATTGTTTATATTTATTATTATAAATTATTTAGAATATTACACTATAATTTGTGTATCATCTTATTTTTCAGCTACACATTTTCAGAATAAATTGCGGTTATTTGAAAAAATGTGCTTAATTATTCCAACAATACATAAAATGTCATTACCCACTGTTGGGTGCTAATCTATAGAGACTTGCCAAATAGACTTGCCATTGTTAAAGAACTCCTATATGATTAAGTCGAAAAGTATGAAAAGTATGAATATCGGTCAAAACCGATTATCTCTACACATAAAAGGAGTGACTTGTTAAAACACAGCACACGCGGCATGTGACTAGATTGCTGGAAGTACTTAACCAATAGGGTTACCAAACCACAGACTTAATCCTCAAGCCTCGACCCTACAAGACACAAGCGCCCCTCGACCCTCCGCCATAATCTCCCCGGCAACATGTGCGCCTTAATCTGAACAGTAGGAGATAATGGATTCAAATGTTGGAGGTCTTTTTTTGCTCAATGGGACGGCCATGTGCACACCAACACAATTAGTGTCAGGGAGCGCTGCCCGTACCAGATGGGTCCTCTTAATTACGTAACGAGAGAGGCCATAATGTGATCTGGAAGCAATGTTGTGCCACTGACTTCGAATCTGCTTTTCCTGGTCGGCCATAATGACGGTGAAAGCGTGTGTTTTTGCCACACAAATTGCCTGGAGCAGACCGCACTGTGTGCTGAATTAAAGCAATTTAGTCAAACCTGCTAAAATCAAATGTTCCTCAAATCCCCATTTAGCCGCGTAGCATTCATTTGCTCACGAGAGCGTCGCGTGATAGACTGCAGCTTGCCCTTCCTTTGTCGATTCGCGCAGACTGTTCAAATAGATAGCACAAAACACCTGTTAACCTTTGTGGCAGTGTGGCCCTAGCGTTTGCAGCGGAGCTGGAAAGGTTTCCCTGTAATCCCATAACAGCATTGTGGGGTGTTTGTTTAGGGTTCCCCTCACGAGGCACAGAAGAAGCCGTGGGAACCGCAGTTTTACGGCCTGTGTAAAGAGCTCCGCGGGAGCCTACGAGACAGCAGCCTCCCTTCAGCATTGTGATTCAGCCCTGGAATGCAGCTCCCATTGCAATGCAAATGTCTCCGCGTCTAGTTGTTTTGTGTGCGCGCGTTTACGTGCGTGCTTGTTTACTTGTCACTTCCACGACTGACAAATACGCAAATCACAAACACTGTGCTAATAGAGTTTGCAGAGGCTGTCAAAGTCAAACAGACTGTTTCTCGTATCATAGTTGATATTTATTGCGTGTTCTACCCTGAAGGCCCTTTTACAACTTGACAATGCCATTAACTCATCCTCAGACTCACAACATCTTGTAAGTGTGGCACCTTTACCTTGGTAAACACTAGAGACTTGTGTTCCAGACAGCCTGTGACGTGGTTGTTTAACCCCCAGACTGCGTTTCAATTTACAGCCGGGATTTACATGAAGGTATCTAAATGGAACCGTTCCTGGCTTAGGTCGTAATTCTTTGTGTTGTTTTATGCCTCTAACCCTTGCTTTGTAGAAGAAGTTGGATTTTACAATCAAGGTAACAATGCTTCCATTTCAAAAGGTCACACCAAGTCATCTTGATTGCAATCACAACAAACTCTGACATTTGATTCTGCTTCTTTGCTGATATTATAGTTCAGGCCCCTCACGACAAAGAAAGAAAAAATATATATCAACCGAAATAATCGATAATGACATTTATTGACATTAACAAGCACAGCAATACAATTTAAAATCCCAACGCTCTGTGACCACAAATAAATAAACCCTGTGAGCAAGAACTGGATAATTCTTTGTATTAAAAGCCACCGTATATGCCAAAGGCAAACAGAGAGCAAAGGTTAAATGCTGTTGATTAAAACTGACTTCTTTTCGTCTTTATTCTATCGACCAAGGATTTTTCAGTGCTGATATGAAAAGCTGAAAAAATAAATAAATAAATAAATAAAATAAAATATATATATATGGACAATAAACAACATGACTACAAAATGCAACAAAATGCTACAATAGTTTGTCTAAATAAATTCTAAATAAATCAAAAACTGATCATTTTAATGCTACAAGTGAAATTATTAATATTGTATATTACAGTGAACACGAAAAATGAAATTTTAGGATTGGCTAATGATCACTCAACAGTTTTATCAAAATATTTGCATTTTTAAACACTGGATGTTAAATGTCAGCAAAGGTGATCTTTTAATAATATAACTATAATATGTTTGAGAATTCAGCATGCACAATTAATTAGAAAAAAAATGTTAAATTATAAATGTTTGATATTAAAATTTTATATAGTTTGTCTAAATTATTTTGAAAACTAAACAAAAATACTTTTAAGTTTATTATTACAGTCTCGAGTGTTATTATGAACATGGAAAGTGGATATACAAAGTAATATTTGCTAAAAATTGACTTAATATAGACAACAAAAACGCTCCAATAGTTTGTCAAAAATAAATGTAAAATAAAAACAAAAATCATTTTAATGTTACAAGTGAATTTATTAATATTGTATATTACAATGAACATGACAAATGGAATTTTAAGATTTCACATTTCACAGAAAGACATTTAACAGTTTTATCAAAATATTATCATTTTTAATACTGTCTTGAATATTATAATGAACTTGAAAACTGAATATACAATTTGCTAAAGATTAACTTAAAATGAGATTAGATGATGGCAAATGTAATTTACTTAAAAAAAAATATGAGAATAAGCATTGTGAATTGTGCAATACCTACTTCTATTAGAAAATAAATTTTTATATAAAAATTACATAAAACTTTTACATAAAAATTAATAGGCCATTTAAAAATAAAATAAAATAAAATAAAATTAGAAAAAAGCCAATAACTAATTAAATACCAAAATACTGTGCATACCAACCTCTATTACAAAATAAATTTGTTTATCCAGTCCTCAAAACTGATGGGCCAATAAAAAAAATACAAGAAAAATAAGCCAATAACTGATTAAGTACCAAAATATATTGCGCATACCCAAAATGGTATACATACTTTTATTCCAAAAGTATGTATACCATTTAATACATCAGCCATACAGTAATCTGTATGTGGTTTGTATTTCTTGCTCTTTGCTCTTGAGGCTCGTGGCCTTTCTGTGACCACATTCTGACTGTGTCGTCTTCCAGGTAATAACTATTTGCTTTTGGGCCATGCTGCTTGTATGATAGTTTGTTTTTCCAAGGGTAAATATATCAGTATCGCTGTTTCGGTGCGAGATGTCACCGGTGGAAAATATCCAGGCTAGATTGTCTGACCAATCTAGGTTTGAGACAAGCGTGATTCCTCAACAGAATGGACATTTTTGGGTGCTGGTGTAATTCATATCACACAAGTCCAGGGCAGGTTGGAAAATTGGAGAGCTGTAACACATTCTGCCTCATTTTGGACTGACTCGTACGTAATAGGAGAAAGCAATCAATTGAAAGAACCATGACAACTGAGAGGAACATTAATGACATTAGGCCTATTATTGTGCCTGAAAGTGGACTACATGATTGGATGCTGCCTGCGCAGATAGCCAATTTTTTGACAACCCGGCTCTGGTGAGTAATTAGGTGCCGCCACATTTTGTGGACACAGTTTCAACTTCCAAAGGGAGGAAGCTCCTCAGTTATGCAAATTTAGACTGTATTACAAGAGGCTATGCTGAAGGAGATACATGAGCGCTAGAGTTCAATGGGCTGTATTTCAAACACCAGCCACCAGATAATTAGCCACACGCAAATTTCCATACAACTGGGACTTGTTCTCTCCTCGTGTAACATGGTGGACATCTGGAGACAGTTAGAGATGTCTTATATATGACTATAAAAAATTGATCCAGAGGACTCGTGTAGCCCTGCGCTCATGGGTGGAGAACTCGGCTTCGACATGTACCAGCCAGAGCAGATCACATCAGCGGAGACAGCCGAGCTGAGCAAGCCACTGCAAACATGAATCAAAAGTCACTTCAAACACAAATCAAAAACTTTGAGGAGGATTTCCGATTAAAGCCTCTCTGCAAAAACTGATTTGAGCTGCACATATGTGCTAATGACAACTCTAAAATTAACATAATTGGTAACACTTTACAATAAGGTTCCATTAGTTAATGTTAACTTAACTAACAATGGACAAATACATTTAGTATATACAGTTAGTTCATGTTAATTCACAGTGCATTAACTAATGTTAACAAGCACTTATGATTTTAATAATGCATTAGTGAATGTTGAAATTAACATTAACTAAGATTAATAAATGCTGTAGAATTTTAGTTAATGTGAACTAAAGTAGTTACCTTATGTTTAATAATGAACCTTATTGTAAAGTGTTACCACACTTTTAATAGTAAATGACTGTAAAACATCTATAGTGAAAAATAAATGTTAATTGGATAACAATAAGTTCCCTTCCTCTAGTACGGAAGTATGGTGATGCACTTCATGTAATTTTACAGCAAATACTTGGAAGTGAAAAAAGCAAGTAATCTTATGATTTTCAATGAATTTTCATTTAAATAACTTTGTTTCTTAAGTTTTTTTTTTTTTTAATCAGTTATGTACATTACATTATTTTGTTACATCTTATGTTGTTTAATTAATGTTTATTGCATTTTTTACGTGTTATGTGTGCAACTGTTATATATATTCTCCATTTTAGAGAATTTTGGTTAAGTTTCCTGTTCTTACTTGCCATTTGTGCTCATGTATTTTTTTGATAATTTGATTAATAAACTAAACTTTGACACTGTACACCTTCTATAAATTAGTATTTACCTCAACTTGTAGAAAAAGTTATTTTGATTCACCATGTGGCTTTCACCTTACCAACTGACAGTAGTTGTCAGTGTGGTACATGAAAAATTGTAGTATTTTGGTATAGTAACACTATTGAAATAAACGAAATATAAAGTTTTTTAGGCTGCACTTTAGTGTTGGCATCAATTTCTTACTATTAACTATTACCTATGACTTTTGTTAATAGTTCTTAAGTTTAAATATAGATTATGCAGAATAAGGCATTAATATATGCTTTATACGTACTAATAAACAGCCAATATGCTAGTAATATGCATGCTAATGAGCAACTAGTTAATAGTGAGTACTGGTCTCTAAAGAGTTACGTTTTTTTTTTTTTTTTCAAAATATTTGGTATAGAAACACTATTTGAAATAATTGTGACCATGGACCACAAAACCAGTCTTAAATCACTGGGGTATATTTGTAGCAGTAGCCAAAAATACATTGTATGGGTCAAAATTATAAATCTTTCTTTTATGCCAAAAATCATTAGGATATTAAGTAAAGATCATGTTCCATGGAGATATTTTGTAAATTTCCTACTGCAAATATATCAAAACTTAATTTTTGATTGGTAATATGCATTGCTAAGAGCTTAGTTTGGACAACTTTAAAGGCGATTTTCTCAATATTTGTATTTTTTTGCACCCTCAGATTCCAGATTTTCAAACAGTTATATCTCAGCCAAATATTGTCCTATCATAACATATTTATTCAACTTTCAGACGATGTATAAATCTTACTTTTCTAAAAATTCATACTTATGACTGGTTTTGTGGTCCAGGGTCACAATTAAATACAAAAAGTTTTTTAAGTCACACATTAGTTTGGGGACCAATTCTCACTATTAACAAACTATTAACTATGACTTGCCGTAGTAAACTCCTAATTTGCTTAAGTATTGAGGATCTAAAATATGGTCATGCAGAATAAGGCATTAATATGTGCTTTATAAGTACTAATAAACAGCCAATATGCTAGTAACATGCATGCTAAAAAGCAACTAGTTAATAGTGAGAATTGGTCCCTAAACTGTTACCGTTTTTTACTTTATATTTAAATTTATTTATATAACATATAGCACTGCCACCATATTTTACAGTGAATGTTTTATGAAAGCAATCATCCTACAATCTCAAAATCAATGACCAAAGAATCCAAAAGCACCACAAATGCTTAAGTCAAACCACACCCCACCTTTTTGAATAACTGTACAGACTCAGAAGACTCGGATTTGACCTGAAGTTTCCCTAATTCACCATGGTCACAGTGATTAAGATGGAAGGGAGTCACAGGTCAAAGCAGTCATGTGCTGCCTGAATAAATCATCTTACATAAACGCAGCCGTGGCAGGACCGCCAGCATGGTGTCTCTGTCATCAGCATTCTTATTTCACACTGCACTCGGCACAAAGAGAGCAAGCGATCCTTATTTATTCTAAAGCACCAGCCTGAATGGTAGAAATATTCATTGTGCATAGCGAATTCCGTTTCAAGTTTGTTTTTCATCATCAATGCTATTTTTTCCCCCCAAATTCCCTCCAACTCGCACTCTCTGTGATCTGCCCTGTCATCTTACACGCTGAATGATGTGAGGAGTATGCTATGGAGGACGTCCAGAGCTTTCATACACCAAGGCTATTTCCTATAGGGACGTGTGGATGAAAGAAAATAACAACACCCTGCTGTAAGATGTAAACTTATTATCATAGACAGAAACCGAGGAGAACGTATTTTCCTTTGTGAACCCATTTAAAGATTCACTTGAGACACTGTCTCATTCGTTCGCCTCCCTCCGTCCCCATCTCTACGAATTAGTAAACAACAAGAACGAACACGAACAAGCCAGGAAACTGAAAACAGATAGCGGACGATGAATTGGTAAAGAAAATCAATCGCCTCGTATTGGACTAAAGCGGGTGTAGATAAACACTGTTCTATTGATTTTGGAAGTGTTCTACACATCAGAACAGCAAATTACCCATATCTTGGAAAAATAGGCTTAAACTCCAGTCGAGCTTTTCCTCGAACGCGTTATTTTGCAGTTCAATTGTCTGAAAGTGCCAAATTTTTTTGGCGATATTTATGAGGGGCTCCATTATTGAGGTAAAAGCAAGATGGAGCTCCATAAATCACTCTTGGGTGAAATTAATCACGTGCATGTGCTAATCAATGTTATCCTGCTTCATCTCCTGCGAGCAAACACAGCTTTTGCTGGGCCATTGTCATGTCAGGTGACAGATAGCTCTGATCTAATTATCATACAGAGCCTACTGAAACATTTGCATACAGGCATTCTCACAATCTGAGAACTCTCAAACTCCCAAACTATAACTGTCAAAGTGTGAAACTTTTGATAAAAAAGAACAGTCTATTGTTTGCCAAAACATCATGTTTTAAAATTTGTTTGTTTGTATGTAACACGACAACTATAACAACTGCCATTCTAATGCTTTTTTTTTGTTTGGAGTTTTTAAATAAATAAAAAACCTCTCAGACAGCCTCTCAGATTTAATTAAAATGCCCACGATAAAAACAACAACAAACACACGCAATTCTCCATTCAATTGTGATGTGGCTTGTTGTCAAAGAATTTCAGCAAGCCAAAGGTCATGAGGCCTTACTATCATGTAGACTTTGGCAATCTACTCTGAACCCAAACAGAATTGCAAGTGTTTTCTAACCCTTTGATTATTAGGTGACATATTTCTCAATACGCTAACTTTTAAATGACAAGTTTGTGTTATATGTGGTAGCCACCAACATTCCCGTCCATTATCTTTTGGAAAATCAATGTTTTGCATCAAATCTACCTTTAGTAATAATGCATGAGGGTACTGTGAGTCTTCAGTGAACACCCAACTTCTCAGAATCACATAAAGTGTAATTTCTTTAAAAAGGAGAACTGAAAATTGCATATCTTTTCATCTTGTATGCTATTAACTAACATCAACTTGAATAAACCCATATACCAGTTTCCTTATCATTTCTCAAACAGAAGAATCATATCTAAGAGGTCTACTGTTTGTTCGGCATATGGCCTAAAATCCAATCAAAGTCCAAGCAGAACACTACAAGACAATCCATATACCGAAGACCGAAGTTGCTCAACCAATATTTGCCAGACTAAGATATATTACAATGTGTCAAACCCAGCAATTTACAGGATTAAAAACGGCATCGCAACAAAGACCGAAGAGAACAAACATTATTATATTTTTTGCACTCGCATAACAAAATAATAACACTGACAAATTAAAATACCATCTCACACAATTTAGAAACACTTGCAGCAATTGTGGTTCTTTCTCAGACTAAAATCTGAAGGAGAAGTCCTGAATTTATGAATAATTTACATAATGTAGAACAACTTTAATCAATCCACCCAGAAATCTACAGGTGCCTGACATAAAAGAGCTCAAACAGAGCTACAGTCTGAACATGTTCCCACTGCTTTTGATCATTGAATTTCCATGACTTCTCCATTACTTTTTCAGTCATCCTTGATTACTGGATAAGACTTTTTAAAATAATTTTATAGAGCCTGTACTCACAAAGAGTGGTGTCTAGCCATTTCCTTTTGAAATATTTAATAGTTTTTTTTTTGTTTTTTTTTTTGTACGTAACTAGAAAAAAATATATGTATATTTAAGATTTTATTATCTTGCATGACTTTTTTCGGATCTGCTCAGTTTATGTCCACAAATATTAAAGATAACATCTCAGTTTTGACAGGCCTGACACTAAAATACAGTGAACGCTGTAACAAGGTTTAACACGGAGAGTCTATGTCATATAACCTCTGATATAACAAGTACTGATAAAAATAGCTGTTGCATATGCTGAAAAATACAGTGTTATTGTTCAGTGTTATCGCTGAAAAAAAAGGCCTTGAAATGTAAATAACTAAGGACATTCGGCCCCACTCCACACAACAGATGGACATTGAGCACACTGAATAAAATGTCAGCCCACTAAAACAGAAAAATTAAGCTTAATTGCTACCTTAAATTGTTAAGCTGCAAAACCATCACATCATAACCTGCAGTGATGCGATCATTGCACTTTTCACTCTTTTGAATTCAATTACTGATGAAGACAATCAAACTATAACCATAAAAACACTATTAAAAAGTTATTATTGTGGCAAGTCATAGATGGAAACATATGAAAACATTTTAGCACCAGGCTTTGCAGTTTAATGCCAAATGTAATACTTAAACTTGACATTTTATTAACATTTTGTATTTGAATATTACGTTAAGCATTAAAAACAAGAATAAACAACACTGTCGCGTACAGTATTACAAAGAGCCAAATAAAACTCACGCGTTCAGAAAAACAGGAAACTGCCTACACGAACCAACACTAAACTCGTAGAAATAACACCACACGACTGTTTTGCTATGGTAAATAGCTATTTTTAATAGTTCAAAAAAGTATCCGGGCCAATTTTGACAGCCATCATCCAAGCGCATCCACCAAAGTCAGTCAATGGCATAAGCACAGGCTGTAGGGGTCAAATGCCGCTTGCGTATTCAATGCAGATCTGTTTAATTAAACGCAAAATTGAGATAAGTCTGGTTCATTTCCCCCACTCACCTCAATGCTGAGGAGTCGAGAGTAGTCCTGCTTTCGATGTGTATCCGCTGAGCGCTGTGAAGACACTGTACTGTGTGGACTCCCTGTCTCTCTCTCTCCCCTCCCCTGTGCGCAGCATCACCGCTTGCTCGCTCTCTCCCTCTCTCTGAAATCTCGTAAGGTCTAAGCGACAGAGCCGCTGATTGGCTGTCACTCGTAGCGCGGTGACTGAGAGGGATCATGAACATTAAGGGATGCGAAAGTAGTTTGAAAATTAAGCCTGTGTTATGTGATATCGTCGCGTCTGTTCGGGATATTTGGGTCACTACTATTAACTCTCTACTTTGATTCAGTTTATCATTAATCTATTTTTGGCCATGGAGGAAAAAGGCAGAGGCAGATTTAAAAACAAACAAACAAACGACTAAACTTGTGTGTATGTGGCTTTTAAAGGCATGTTTCACCCCAAAATGACAATTACCCACCACATTTATGTTATTTTAAACCTGTATGGCTTTCTTTCTTTTTTTGAGGAGCTCAAAAAGGCAGAATATTATGGACTGACAGCCTTAGTCATCATTCACTTGCATCTTTTTTTTTTCTATACAATGACTGAAGCTGTCATTTTTTACATCTCCTCTTGTGTTCCACTGAAGAAAGAAGAAAGTCATATGGGTTTGGAACAACATGAGGATGAAGTAGGCCCACATGACAGGGTTTTCTTTGTTTGGCTGAACTATCCCTTTAAGTCTTCAGAAACCTGAACATGTTATGCGAGATGGAGAATAAGCTTTTTAGTTCATTTTTTAAAGACTCATAGTGTCATATATCTGTTGACCCCGTGTAGCTGTTGTGGGCATGAAGCCTACCATTTTACACTGAAGTTTTGCTGTCCATATCTTTCTCTGCTGAGAATCAAAACCCCCTCAAGACCCCCGCCTGACTTCTTTTGCACTGTGATACTTTGGCACTTTTCTGACTAGTGATAAAAGAATTACTGATGTGTGATCTCTGGTTATAGAAGCAGCTGTACAGTTAGACTCCACAAAAAGGGAAATGCATCAGGCCGCCTACATCAGAAGCAATTTAACTTTTATGTTATGTTCTTAGCCTTCTTTCATAATAGAGCTCTAAATGAAAATTCGGGAGGACCGTGTTTTCTACTCCCTGTCAGTCATAAGAATATATAAACAGATGCTCAGCTCACTCCCATGACAACTGTTCTCCAGCATCCTTTATTTTGTAGTATCTCTACTGAATATTAAATAATGTAGTCCATGGGGGAAACTTAGCACTTGATCCTTCCATTATGGACAGCACGCAAAATCAATTTACTTTAATAGTACCACTATCAAAGATTAGATCAGGAGTCTGTATATATATATATATATAGCTAACAGCTAAAAGATCACTGTCAACATATAAAGTATACTATATATCCATATAATAATTCTGCCTTTATGGCGATATTTAAAATGGCTTAAACTGTCATTATACATGAAAGGGGTCTCTCTCAAGAGGATTGTCATATTTGGGGGTCAAAAAGTTTGAAAACCCCTGAACTACACAAAAAACTTTTTATGATATTGAAACCCTATATATATATATATATATATATATATATATATATATAATATTTTTTTTCTCCAAGTTATGAAACTTGAACGTGTTCTACATTTTCATGTCACTACTGAAACAGTGTATGTTTTAGTCCATTGGCTGAGACCGATTTTAACTACATCCCTATATTTATGATCAGGAAATGTTTATGCCATTCCCTCTCATAGCTACATGGCAAGTAAACAGGCCCCATCATTTTGAGGTAAATGTGCTCACAATATGGAAAATCTCTGTGTGAGACTTTAAAGAATGTCACTATTGAACACCATTTTTCTATAATTAAACACACTTTTTGGAAAGTTCCATAACATTTAGTTTGTATATATGTATAACTGTTTAGAACTGTGCTAGCTAACCATGTGCTGATTAGCATCTTTGAGTTCAGAAGTATCTAATATTGTCACTACTGAAACAGTCACTACCAAAAAGTTTGGTGAAGTTTCAATAGTGACATCCTTGTTTTTATTATTATAATTTTTTTTTTTTGGGGTGTTATCCCATAAAATTGTCACTACTGTAATGTCATAAATGTTTCAGCAGTAACAAATGTGAACACATAATCCTTTATTTGGGGAAAATAAACAAACTTTTAATACAGTTATGCTATTATTTTAGTATGTTTTAGTAGTTTAAAATTGTATAATGTGATGTGGTCAATATCAAAACATTACTGTCACTACTTAAAATGTGCAGTCATGACCGAAACATGTGATGTTTTGTCAAAAATAAAGTATGAAATCAGTATGATCAACTTTTTACAAAGAAAAACTGCATACAAAATACAACAAATCTCATAAATCAAACTTGAAA
This sequence comes from Cirrhinus molitorella, assembly GCA_033026305.1. NCBI lineage: Eukaryota > Metazoa > Chordata > Actinopteri > Cypriniformes > Cyprinidae > Cirrhinus > Cirrhinus molitorella. The sequence continues at coordinate 20,945,568 of CM065124.1, read as the reverse complement.
ATGTTTTTTCAAATGTAATTGTTATTGATATGCCTCTAAAAACTTAAAATAGAATATATATATGAAGAGTTCAGATGCAAAAGCCTCCATCTGACATCTTTATTTACTTATTTTTTGCATTTTTATCAGGCTCCGATGTATAGGTTTCTATGTAAGTACTGGTACTTTTGATTGGGCTGAGGGTGGGATTTTAGCGAGTTTGAAGTAGAAGTATTTGATGGACGTGTAATGTGTGTCAAGAGTATTCACTCAGTATCATTATCTCATTTTTGACCAAGATGGCTTTTAGCTGGTTTTGCATCTGAACTCTTCATATATGCACTTTTATGCACAATTACTAGGAATGTGCATCATAAAATTTGTTGAAAAAAAAAAAAAAACATTTCCAACTCTTTGACTTTAAACAAATTCTTTAGAATGGCCCATATATACAAAAAATATTTTCCTTCTTCTGAATATTGTGTTATTTCAGTGTTACTTATTTCTTTGTAATCACGTGAAATTTGCTAGCAATTTCTAAATGAACATTTCTTTCCAAAGTAAACACAACACCTTTTTTGTTTTCTCTGTTAGATTCAGTTAGATTCAGCTGAATGGGCCAGTAGTTTGAGACTCTTGGATTAGATAGAACTTGTGAACTGAGTTTGTTGTGATAACTTAAATAGTTAGCTATGTATTAAAAGTCAAGCCCTGAAGTCAAAAGCCACATACCGTGTTCAGTCATCAGACAGGCACCCCATGAAACCTGGTCACACTTTAACGAAGCAAGCCCCCTTCCTGTCGACTCCAACCATTTCTAAATACAATGGGAATTCCTCCAGGCCTGATGATGCCTCATTAGTGGGGACACAGAATAAAGTTATTGTTTCAGCAGATTTATGACTCAGCGTTTAGATGCAGACTTGAATGATGTGAAATTTTTATTGCTTTGCTCACAAGACCCTGAGACATTTCACAACATCAGAAGAAATTCTAAAAACTGACTTCACTTTTCAAAAAAAAAAAAAAAAGAATGACCAAAACCGCATCAAGAATTCAAGTGCGCTTACAGGCATGATGCTCGACTCTGGAAATGCCATGCGTTTACACACACACCAGCTGAATTCCGACTGATGAAATCCTGACATGACCTAAATGTATTCTTTGACATGGCTGATGCACATTCCACTTGACTGCTGACAAAGCAGAAAGTCTTGCTCAAGTCAGCGTGAATAAATCTACAAATGCCTGTACAGTATGTGAGTAAAAAAATGGAAAAATGGGAAAAGTGCATATATCCTGTCATACACTGATAAACCTGTACATCCATGTGAATTAAAGAAAATGTAGTATAGATAGACTATTGATAATAATACAAATGGCCTTGACTCCAATATTCTCATTCTTGCTGATGTCTCCATTCTCATGCAAACAGAGATTACGGCTGTAATGTGAAGATGAGTATAAATGTGGTGACGGAGGACGGAACGATAGCGCACATGCTTTATGTTAACAGCCAATCACTCAGCAGATGTTTATGTTTATGCTGCATTAAGCGCTATCTAATCTAGCACGGATACAACACACACTCCATAAATACCATTAAGGTGATTGTAAAGAAGCTGAGATTCATCCAAAGTAATGTGTTCATCTAAAAAAAAAAAAAAAAAAACATATACCGATCTACAAGGGTAAAAAACGTCTGTTGTTTCATTTTCTAATCCAGGTCTGCCAATATGAATATTTTAAAGGATTTCACTGAGGCTTAGGACAGCAAACGATAATCCGCTTTAAATCAGTAACAGCATATTGGCTCAGGCTTATACCTTATACCACCCAAGACAGAGTCAAGGAGCAATGGGCGCAATGTAAAATAATAAGCAGCCCAGATATGTCATGCAATGCCTTCACTATTTCAAAGAATAAAAATAAATAAATACGTGCACGGAGCAAACGGCGGTTTGTATAACATACATAATTATGCTGATGACTTCTTGTCACATCCGAGTCTCGGTATCGCCATGTTTCCGAATGCAAATGTCTGAATTTCTTTTAATGAATGTGGAAACTTCAAGGGCATCTTATTTGCATGTCCTGTAAGCCTGGTGTGTTAAGAGATGAGCTGTAAAGTATCTATTCCCTGGGGATTCAAATGTGAGTCATTGAGGCCTAAGAGAGTAGTCCCGAGCGCTCTTGCTGAGCATGGAAAATCGCAGGGGTTGACCCGTCTCTGCCACTGGAATGTGATTTTCACCCTCAGCAAGAGAGCAGATCCCAAGGACCCAGGGCAACATCACTACAGCAGGGGGAAAAATTTATTAGACGTGCTTCTCAATAGACTTTGTCATGTTGCATTTATAGGGCTACTGTCATGGGAAACAAGAGCGAAAGAGACAAACATTGGCCTAAAGAATTCTAGAAGGACATACAAGTACGAGTGCATGTTTTTAAAATAAAACTACAAAAAAAAAAAGAGAGTAACTTTGCAAGAATGTACAGTTTGTTAACATTAATTAATGCATCAGGCACACTGTGAAAATGATTTTTCAGAGTTGTAAAGGTAACATTTTACAATAAGGTTCATTAGTTAACATGAACTAAGAATGAACAATACTTCTACAGCATTTATTAATCTTTGTTAATGTCAGTGTCAGCATTTACCAATACATTGTTAAAAATCACATGTTGTGTTTGTTAACAATAGTTAATACTCTGTAAACCAATGTGAACAAACAATGAATGACTGTATTTTTATGAACTAACATTAACAAATATTAATAAATCTTGTATGTTCATGTTAGTTTTTAGTAGTTCATTTACTACCAGTGTTGGGAAAAGTTACTTTTAAAAGTAATGCATTACAATATTGCATTACTCCCTAAAAAAGTAACTAATTACGTTACTCAGTTACTTTTTATGGAAAGTCAACAAAAGTTACATATTACTTTTGCATTATTTTTAAATCTGCACAGTGCTTGCTTGTTTGTTTTTCGTATAAAAAGTTTGGTTTTTAGCAAATGTAAAAACCCTTTTACACCAAAAAATGAAATGAATAAGCCTAAGGTTGAAGGAAAAGTACATTAATGTCTATACAGTAGAACTGTGGGAAAATTAAGTTGTAATGTGTTATCTAACTACTGTTAACAAATGACACCTGTAAAGTGTTACCGTTATTATTTGAGTACATTTTTACAAGGAATTGCTTTCTACTTAAAAATTTCATGTTTGAGCCAAGGTCTTTTATACAGGTTCTTTGTATTTATAAAATGTACTAGCAATTTTTAAATGAAACTTTTTCTACATCATATATAATGCAAAAATAATGCAATAATGTATAATTTGTTGATATTAACTAATGCATTTTTTCCAGTGTATAATAAACTAACAATAAACAATATTTTACAGCATTTTAAGTTCAAGGTAATTTATTTTTAACTTTTCTACATGTATAAAATATGAAATAACTTGAATGTATTGTAAGCAAACATAAACTAACATAAAATAAATCACTAAAAGAAATATAATACTATTACTGTTATGTAAAAAAAATCGAAATGTATAATAATTCAAAGTAAAATAAACAATACACTTTTTTTTTTTACACAAAAGTATATTTTAAAGTACCCTTATTATGCCATTTGTAATACTGCCTTTCATGCAGTGTGTAATGTAGCTTTATGTGAATGTAAACAATCTGCAAAGTTGTAAAGCCAAAAGTGCAAGATAAATAAAGTTACTGTCTCTCAAAATAAAGAACCGAGAATTCTACTTCTGTGATAGCTACACGTGTAAATACATAATTAACGCCAATGGCCGGCTACAAACAAATAATTTTATTGACGAGTGCTTCATTGTGATTCACAAAACGCTTGCTCTTGAAAGATGGCTAAGCACACAGTGTCTTACCAGCTGGCTCACAACCTAATTTCACAAAGTAAGTATGAAAAATAATTAGATGTTTATATTTTCTATCAAGCGTTCAAAATACGGAACTATTGCAATGGGCGTATCATTTCTGACACACGCTGTGCGCTGTAGACTGATCACGACAGACTGGACCAGGGTTGCCAGGTTTTGACAACAAAACCCGCCCAACTGACCTATCGCTAAGCCCCGCCCATAGAACACAGATGAGCCAATGGCAGTTGAGTATCAGCTGCACGGAGATGGAACTCAGACATCTGTAGGTTACAGCGCCATAGAGAATCATTGGTAGATCCGAAACTCTTGTCGTTTTAATGGTGCTTATGCTACAAAAATAATAAAACGATGTGCCTGAGGTATCTGTAACACTGATTCCAGATATCCTGAGAGGATTAACGTTTATTTCCTGGTTGTCATTACTCTCATTAAGTGGCCTTTTCATCTGCTCAAGCAGGTAATGTCTGTAAATATCTAACAATAGCTAACATTAAAGTTAGTGAGTCCATGCAAACGTACAAACCTCAGCTAACTATTCTCACACCATGTCCAGTGTAGGTCAAAAACACATAAACGAAGGTCTACATTTCAGTGCCTCTCCATATTAAACTGGTTAAATGTAAAATAATTAATCCTACACTGCGGTACATGAACAGTGTTGATCCTGGATGTTGTTATCTGCAGTCGTGACGACCGTTAAATGAGATTTCTTCCGTTTGCATTGCGATCTGTAAACCCTCGATTTCAAATTAAACATATTTATTTTAAAATCACTTATACATCTCTCCATGGCATATTAAAGCCCTACTTGAATGCTCCTCGACGAGAGGTGGTCCTTCTGTGTTGAAAATTTATCAAAAACATCTTTGGACAAGGTTTTCACACTGACAGCTGTCATTGTAATACAGTGGGGAAACTCTGTTTGTTTGTCCAAGGCAGCAACAGTAACTAAGGGGGGCGGGGCTTAGCGATAGGTCAATTGCTACTCAAAACATGCCTAAACGTAGCTCATTCGCGTTCTTTGCATTTAGCATTCCAGTGGCTAAATATTACATTATTGGGTTCGCTTCAACCCGCGGACTTTACCAGTGGTAAAGTAGTGCAATTCTGCGGGAAAACTGCAGACTTGGCAACACTGGACTGGACCATCTGACCAATTAGAGCAGAGTATGCTCACGGAAAGGAGGGGTTTAGAGAGACTGAATCTTAGAACTGCTTTTGAGAATAATTGGAAAATGTGGTATTAAATGCTTATTTTGAGAAAACAAAAGCATTTTTTAACCTTGCATGCATGTAACCCTATTGTCAGAGATCTTAAAAATGTAATAGGGACATATTAAGTAAATATCAGCCACGATATTAACAAATGAAACCTAATTTCAAAGTGTTACCCAAAAAAGTAACAGTAAAACAAAGTTCACAAAACCAATTTGCACTGCATTCTTTTCAGTTTACACACATCACAATGCAATATAAATATATATTCAGTTCTAATGACGCTTGACAGTCAAGTCAGTGGCGATGACAGTCAAAATGATTCTCATTGTTCATTTAATAATAATAGTTTGATCTGTATGTAACATTAGCATCAATTATCTCTTGATTGTCTTGCAACGATAAAGATGCTGACAGGTGATAAAAGCTGTTGAAAAGCAAATTAACGGGCGATTACGTTAGTATTTTGAATGAGATTTTCTGCTGAGGTGTTGAGCTAATCTAATCTTGTTTATATTCTGAAAAGGCATCTCATGTGGGTTGAGGAAATTACCATTTGAAGGGCGGAAGGCAATCAAATCAATCATATTTTGAGCCGTAAGCTGTTTCGTGCGAAATAAAAACAGTTCTCTCGGCTTTCATTGTATTTAGACAGGTCCTTTTTCAACTGTCCATTCTTAATATCCCTCATACTGCACAGAGCTAAGGATTAATCAGCCCCCCCTCGTTGGCCCAGATGGACAGAGCCTGTTCGCTGTTATTAAATCCCCAAGTGTTTTGTACTCAAATCATCAACACATTTCAAAGCCCCCGTCTTCATCAGATCATGTATATATAGCGTCTGCATGCTTTCTCTATAGTTCAAACAAACAAACAAACTAAAAAAAACACAGAGCGATGTATATGCTGCAACCTAGATGGTCCGGCGATCTCTTTGTGGGTCCTCTGACGATCGCTCAGAAATCTGGGGTTGGCCCACTAATCTAGCTGCATTACTCTTTGCCAAGGGATTACGGAGTGACAATTTCAAGAGGAAGGAAAGATGTAATGCCGCGCTTAAGCCTCTGGTCCTATTAAAAGCCAAATTGTGCTGTGACATCAACACAAGCGCTGCTTCACAGTTGCTAAACATTTCATAAAGTTGATGCATTCTCTAAATGCAAATAAGGATATTTCCGTTCCGTCCCTCAGGAAAATCACTTTTCACACTTGTGCGGTTCCGGCTGTCTGAAGACTACCCTTAAGCACTTGGCATTTTTAAAGCTTTAGAGACTGTTCAGTCGATTAATCCAAGAGGTATGTTTAAATCCATCTTCAAATTAACAAGGCAAAAATGAGAAAATCTTTAGCCAGAGTGTGGCCCGTTAAAAGGCCTTTTCAGGTGTTGGTGGTTTACAAAGCCAACGGACGTAATCCTCTTTTTTTTCAAGTACCCCGGAATCTGCTTTTTCCAACTGGTAAGGACCAGGTCTGGGGTTTAAAAGAGCCAAAGGGTGATGACCCACAGAGCCTTTGTCTTGACAGAAGAGAACATAATGAAAGGATTAGTCAAAAATACTGTTCAGGTATATAGGGCTACAATAAACAGGAGCGGGGACTGCTGAAAAATCTATGGTAACATTCACTGGAGGTTGTTCCTTTTAAAACGAGGTGGAAGGCTTCAGGAAATGGCATGAATTCACAAGTTACTGCTTTATTTTTGCACCAAAGGAAATCCCACGGGGAACACAAAATAACTTCAGTCTACGGTAATTAACTTTGGTGCAACCTTTGGTTGGAGAGTGCACTCGACCCTGCAATTCTTTTTGCCACAGCACTTCAGCAGCTGCCTCTGACTAGACCTTCAGCAGTAATGCTTTTATACAAACTAACCACACTTGCCCATGCAATTTGTAGCACAAGTCTCATATCTAAAACACATTAATAAACTGTGAGATGAAATCTCTTAAGAGGAACAGTAGCTTTAGCTAATTCATTTATTTTCTGTTCTTTGAACTGTATTAGGCACAGATTGCTTCACTGAAGGAGGATCTTGTCCAAGAGCTACTTGCTCTCTAAGCTGAGTGATTTTGTCTTTTGTGGATATTTTGTTGGTTCTTCTATATTTCTCATTATTATATTATCATGTACAGGAAAATATATATATATATATATTTTTTTCAAACATATAGTAAATATAAGTTTCTGTAAACAGTACAGCTTAAGGAAATACATTTTTCAAACAGGAAAAGAAAAAAATGAAACTCAAATCAAAATAGACAATATGAATATATTCAGAAACATGAATATATGAAAACATGTATAAAAAAGCACAAAAAATATGTAAGGAAACAGTAAAACATACCTAAATATATGGTTATGCACATTATGTCTTTTAAAATCAATTTCCGCAATATACACTGCTGTTAATGTTGTTAAAAGAAGTTTCTTATGTTCATCAACGTAATAGTAATATTGTGAAATATCATTTAAATGTCTATGTCAATATATTTTAAAATGTAATTTATTCCTGTGATGCAAAGCTGAATTTTCAGCATCATCACTTCAGTCTTCAGTAGTTGATTTATTATCAGTGTTGAAAACAATTGTGCTGCTTAATATTTTATTGGAACCTGTGATCATTTTTTTTTCCAGGATTCTTTAATAAATAAAAAAGTTAAAAGGAAGAGCATTTATCTGAAATAGAATGACAATATAGAATGACAATATAACAATATAAACTACATTTAAATATTTGTGGTCAGTAAATTTGTATTGTTTCTTTCTTTTTTCAAAATAAATTAATACTTTTATTCACAAAGGATGTGTTAAATTGGTAAAAAAAAAAATAAAATAAAAAGTGATAGAAAAAAATAGATATTAGAATGATTTCTGATTTCTGAAGGATGATGTGACACTGAAGACTGGAGTAATGGCTGAGGAAAATTTAGCTTTGCATCACAGGAATTAATTATATTTTAAAATTAAAAATTATTATATAATTTATTTATTTAAATTATTATATTTTAGAAGTCTATTATGCTCACCAATTCCGCGTTTACTTGATCAAAATACAGTAAACACAAATAATATTGTCAAATATTGTTACACTGTTAATAATGGTTCTGTTTTAATATATTCCTGTGATGATAAAACTAATATGCTGCTTTGGTGCTTAAGAAATATTTCTTACTATTTTCAAAGTTGAAAACAGTTGCGCTGCATAACATTTTAGAAAAAATGTGATGTGTGTTTTTTCTCAGTGTTCTTGATGATTAGAAAGTTCAAAGCATTTATTATAAATCAAATCTTTTGTAACCTTATAAATGACTTTACTGTCACTTTTGATGTATCATTGCTGAATAAAAGTATTAATTTCTTAAAATATGTATCTTACTGACCCCACACTTTTAAACAGTAGTGTGTACATGGAGAGTCAGGCCAGGGTAAATTAAAACGTACATTTCCAAAACATAGTCGACATAATTAGTATGATTATGCTGAGGGCATCACCAATCATCCGATGAAATGACACCTGTGGTTTGCATTAGATGTAAATCCTCAAGACCTCATTAAATAAAAGACCAGCATCTCTAGATGACCAGTGAGTTCAATTTAAGAAACTCTGCACTAAAATTAAAATAATTTTAATTTCATGTTATGGTCTGATTTTACTTTATACAGAGGTTGGATTCTGTTTGAAGGATTTCTGCTTTGATTGGTCCCTCATTAGCGGAATGTGTGCAGGAATGTGAGCGTGCAGAACTCCAAAAAATATCTGTAGATGTGAAAAGCCAGCATTCACACAAGTTCTACACATCCCGTTTGTTTCTGAAAGATTTTTTCTAATTTGATTATACACGCAGTTAGCAAAAATGTCTAATACTCTGCAGCTTTTTAACAGATTTTACCATGTTTAAATACATCCCGCAGACTTTCCACAAAAATCAGCATGAAAAATACAAAGAAAGTCCACAGTTTCTGTGTGGTTCTGCTCATTAGAGAGAGTGTGATCAGCAATGCTGAGCCAGCCATCTTACAAATGAGCGCTAGTTTAGGACCAGTTACCACATTGCAGACAATCACTCTCATGTGCCTCTCTGTTGAAAAGGCTTTAGGGCCTGAAAAAAGGCAAGAGGGGATTGTGAGATGTAGGGCTTTCATTACATGCAAAAGGCAGCTGAAAACTGCCTAAGATGGAAAAAGACATGTAAACATTAAAAATGTAAGACATCTGAGGTTTGACTTCTTCATACCACTTTGTAACATCTGCTGATATCTGTTTCTGGCTGCCATTTATGGGGGTGGTGATGTAAAAAGTCTCACTACAGTATTATTTAAACTCAAGTGCTTTAGAGATTAGTAGAGGTCTTTTGTTAACAAAAAGCTATATAATCTCAGTGAAAAATAATACTGAAATGTATCTGAAATACATTTCTTTCATGCTACTACAAATGCATTTATATATCTATGTACTTAATAAAAATACCCTGCAACTATACTTTTAATATACTAAACTGGTATACTTAAAGTCTGCTAAATAGAAAAAACTATTTTTGTACTATATTTACTTTAATTGTTTGGAAATAGGTCCAGCTAAAGATATACTGAAGTGCAAAGTGGAACTATTGCGAGTGTACTTCAGGCATTTAAAGACTGATATTATTCAAAGATCCTACAATCCTCATCAATAGTAACATTAAAACACATTTTAGACTTAATATTAGGAAATGTCCATCGTTCACAAGTAGTATTCCAAATAATTTTTTTTTTTTATATTAGAAAGACTTAAGCGATATGTTAGTAAATGAAGAGTTTATTTGCATAAACAGACTCATTTTTAACAATTTTCAAAAATCATGTTTTTTTCATTGTGCATTCCAGTTCATCTCAATCAAACGGCGGATGGGTTATTCTGATATAAAGTAAACATAACAATAAATTAACACAATAAAAACATGATTTTTGAAAATATGAGTTTTTGCAAATAAACTCTTCAAATGTTTATAGATTTGAAGTATACTTAGTGTGAAATACATTTATTTTAAATAAATTATGCTTTTACTAGGGAATGTAGAAATATTAACAATATTAACTGCTGTTCCAAAGTTTAAGGTCTGCATGCAATATATATATATTTTTTTTATTTAGCAAGGACACATAAATTAATAACAATTGGCTGTCATTTATAATGCTACCAAAAGACTTCAATTTAAAATTAATAATGGTCTTTGGAACTTTGTATTCATCAAAAAAATCCTGGCAAAAATCCATCACAGTTTCTATAAAAAGTAAAGTAGCTGTTTTTAATATTGATGATAATATAAAATGTTTTTTTTTTTTTTTTTTTTTTTAACACCAAAATCTGCATATTGGAATGATTTCTGAAGGATCATTGCTAAAGAAAAATCAGCTTCACAGCTTCAGCCATCACAGGGGGCCAAGCACTACAGGAGCAAGCATCAGACCAACTGCAACAATGAGTAATTAAAACCATTTTAAGATGATTTTAGTCAAAATGACAAAGCACACACAAAGTTTGGTGTCAATATGTCAAAATTTTGTAGAGATAAACCCTTAGATGTAGTCTGGCATTATTACTGAAATTTACAAAACAGTGTTGTCTATCGGCATGAAATCCATAACTTTTTGCCAGCACAGTCTGAAGAGGATTTGATTAAATTTTGTTGAAAATCGGAACAATGGTCTAAGACGAGTTCAAAAAGTAGGTTTTCAACATAAATCAAAATGGCAGACAGGAAGTTCAGCCAACTAATAATTGGTATGTATGTTGTCAGCATAACCCAAGGAATGTTTTGAGACCAGTTTCAATACAATAGGGACAATAGGGCACATACAAAGCTTGAGGTAACTATGTCCAAGCTTTGCAGAGATACAGTCTCAGATACAAGCACTTTTCCAGCAAATTAATTGATGCGTTAAACAAAAACCATTTCATATATCATCATGAAATCCATTACTTTTGCCAGCATGGTCTCAAAATGAGTCAAATTCGGTGAAAATCGGTTCAACAGTCTAGGAGGAGTTAGATAAAGTAGGTTTTCAACATGAACCAAAATGGTGGACAGGAAATCTGGCCAATTTTGGCATAATTGGTATCGATGTTCTCGACATGACCCAAAAAATATATTGAGACCAATTTTATTACAATAGCCCAATTTATTTAAATATTATTAGCATTTTTGGAAATGTCTTTATTACTTTTGGCCAGAAGGTGGCGCTGCGCCCAAACGTCTCGAGTACTGTCAGGACATTGTGCCAAAGACGCATACTGAGTTTCGTAACAATACACCAATGCAGTTGTAAAATATAACATTTTTTGACAAAATTAAAAATGGCCAACACCCAAAATGGCTGACATGGGGATTGAGTATGGTTTGACTCAGCATGATGCACCGAACCTAAAGAGACCAGTTTTGTGACTTTTAGCTAAACCATTCAGAAGTTATAAGCACTGTGCCAGAAGTTATAAGCAAGGTGGGACTGTGCCAAAACACTGCAGGTAGCCTTAGGTCATGCTTGTTATAACACACACACACACACACACACACACACACACACACACACACACACCAAGTTTGGCCTCAATACACCAAACCTTTGCTGAGATATAGCCTCAGATCCATTTTTGCATTCCCTTCATCCAATTTGCTTATGCGTTATTCGAGAACGGTTTGACAAATTTACCCTTAAGTTTCAAAATTATTAGCATGAACATGAATGAAAATTTGGACAAGTGACGGCGCTAGAAAGTTTAAGATAGAGACTCCAAATTTGCTATGCTGACATTTTAGACTGTCCTCTATCAGTGTGCCAAATTTCACAATGCCAGAGGATACAATAGGTGCCTTCGCACCTTCTGTGTTTAGCCCCTAGTTACAGTTTTTGGTAACGCTTTAAATTACAGCCCGCAAAGAACTATGTAAGTATGCTGAACTTACAGCGTACTTATAAAGAACGTACGTGTAGGTATAAGGGAACAATATGTTAAGTTCGGGTAATAAGACTGATAATTAACCTGCAAAGAACTATGTAAGTATAAAGAATTTACGGTGTACTTACTGTGTAATTATAAAGAACGTACGTGTAGGTATAAGGGAATAATATGTTACGTTCGGGTAATAAGGGGGTAATAAAACTGACAATTAACCCGCAAAGACCTATGTAAGTAAACTGAAGTTACACCGTAACTTTGTTGTAATTACAGTATACCTATTTAATACATCCATGTAGGTACAAGGGAATAGCATGCGATATTTGGGAAATAACGGGGGTAATAACCTGTGAATTTTTTTTTTATTATACTGTAGCCTATCATTTATAACTAGGCTATTTAAAACTAAGGGCTACTATAATTAGGCTACATCGTATGGTACAGTGTACTGTATATGGCCTAAACAACAGTCTTATGTTGTGAATATGATTTAAAAAGACGATGTACTTTTCATAATTTTATATTAATGTTTTTTACAGGCCTAGATAGACTATTTCTTATAGCGTAGCTACATATTTAATATTAAAGAATACATGATGGAGATTTCACAACAAAACTAGACATCCAGTGAAATGAGTTGAGTTTATAATTTATCATTCACATGTCTCCTTACCTTATGAAAGCTTATTGATTACCCTCTTGTATCCTTTATGAAAAGTACATCGTCTTTTTAAATCATATTCACAACATAAGACGTACACTGTACCATACGATGCAGCCTAATTATAGTAGCCCTTAGTTTTAAATAGCCTAGTTATAAATGATAGGCTACAGTATAAAAAAAAAATTTCACAGGTTATTACCCCCGTTATTTCCCAAATATCGCATGCTATTCCCTTATACCTACATGGATGTACTAAATAGGTATACTGTAATTACAACAAAGTTACGGTGTAACTTCAGTTTACTTACATAGGTCTTTGCGGGTTAATTGTCAGTTTTATTACCCCCTTATTACCCGAACGTAACATATTGTTCCCTTATACCTACACGTACGTTCTTTATAATTACACAGTAAGTATACCGTAAATTCTTTATACTTACATAGTTCTTTGCAGGTTAATTATCAGTCTTATTACCCCCTTATTACCCGAACTTAACATATTGTTCCCTTATACCTACACGTACGTTCTTTATAAGTACGCTGTAAGTTCAGCATACTTACATAGTTCTTTGCGGGCTGTAATTTAAAGCGTTACCCAGTTTTTTACTGTATTTTGAAAGTTACTTTTAAAAGTAATGCATTACAATACTGTTACTCCATAAAAAAAGTAACTAATTGCGTTACTTAGTTACTCTTTATGTAAAGTAATGTGTTACTTTTGCATTACTTTTTGTCACATGGGCTAGGCCTGCTTATTTGTTTTCTAATAAGAAAACCACAAAAGTTATATTTTTGGCAACTGTGCAAGTCCTTTTATATCAAAAGTGAAATTAATAAGCCTCAGGCTAAAGGATGTGCCTTTGCACCTCACTCCAGATTTCTTTCAACATGGGGACAGGAGCGATATCATTGAATAAATAAATGGGAAAATTAAGTAAATGGCGTTACTTATTTGAAAAAGTAATTCAGATATTTAATTGTAAATTTAAAAGTAATGTGTTACTTTATTAGTTACTTGCTAAAAGTGTTCTGATTACGTAACTTGTGTCACTTGCAATGTGTTGTCCCAAAAATGCTTTTAAACTGTATTAGTTGTATAAATTGATACCTTGTGCTTTAAAAAAATTGGTAACATTTTTGCAATATTTCTTTGTATATGGTTCAACACATTCACTGCTCAACAGTTCACAGTATTATTTTCTGCACTGATTGTGCTTTACATAAATTTCAATGCAATGAACCTTCCCTTTGTTGACAACAGTACTTTTTTTTTCTTGTTGTTACCTTGGAACCTGAAGTTTTTTTCTGTTTACCAGTTTGAGACAGGCTGATTAATCTGCTGTTATATGGTTTAGGAAAAGCCAGAGAAAGATCCTCTTGTTTCCCTCCACCTGCACACGTGTAGATATGGAGGCCGGGAGACAGGCTGGGTGAGGACACTCTGTGTCTGATGTCCACCATTATCAGTAGTGGCGTTCTGATGTCTGTGTACTTTTGTTCTTTGACAGGTGATTAGCATTGTTTCACTTATCTTCGCTTGATGACTGAACAATGGGGCCCTAAAATGGGGAAGATAGATGAAACACAGTTAGGACTACAGGGGGTTCTCCACTATCTAAATGAAGCCTAAGCTAAATTTAACTGCTGTTTGGTATGGTTTAAATAGTAACTCTTCTGGAAGACCTATTAACCATGCCATGCTTCTTTATTAGGCACATAGGAGAAAAAAAAATCTACTTTAGCATTACCTACTAGTAAAAAAAAAAAAAAACAGATATCCACCAATTTATGTTTTTTTTGCTCTGACTTATGATTTCACATTTGTACCAAATAAACCTTTAACTCAAAATAAACCCTTAACAGATGAATGCAAATACCCAGCAGCAGATGTTTGAAGCAATGTGTCTGATTTGTTCTGTCAAAGTATTCAGTTGATTTAGCTGGTCTTGGTAGATCTAAGCTGGGTTCGCTGGCCAATCACCAATAGCATCAGAAATGAAGCTGGCACTTTCAAAGATCTTCAAAAAGACGGTTCAATGAGAGTGCGCTTTAATCAAGCACATCTCTTAGGAAGCTGTTTGTCAGGAGAGAAACTTTACTGATGTTAATTTTATGGTCAATATTTTACATCAGTTGCCCAGTAAAATAACAAGATTTACATCTTGTTTTGTGGAAAAAGAGGTCATTCTGAAAGTATTAGTGTGGCAGTAATAGCAGTAGCACGCTATTAGTATTAGCAGAAAGTGTTTGTGGATAGACCCCCCTGCCCTTTGTAAAAAATACTTACCTTTTCACCTCACAAAAACTTGTTGTTTCCAAAATGATGCACTTATTCTATATGTACTCAGGTTTATATGTAAGGTTTTTTGTCATCCAACTTTGGAGTCTGAAAGCCCTCTCTCTTCAGAACGCAATTAAAACAGTGACAGTTAAAGAAATAGTTCACCCAAAAATGAAAATCACTCACCCTCATGTCATTTATTTTTGGGTGAACTATCCCTTCAAGTGCATGAAGTGTCAAAATTTCACACTTAATTTCTCTCAATTAAGTGCAAGTAAGTTTGGGATCAACACTGATTAATGTTTTTTAAAGAAGTCTTTTCTGCTAATCAAGCCTGAATTTATTTGATTAAAAGTACAGAAAAACAGTAATAGTATTGCAATTTAAAACAGCAGTTTTCTATTTTAATATTCTTTAAATAGAATATATTTCTGTGATGCAAAATGTAATTTTCATCAGCCATTACTCCAGTGTTTAGTGTCACACAATCCTTCAGAAATAATTATAATATGTTAATTTGTTATCAGTGTTGAAAACAGTTGTGCGATTCACTATGAAATAAATCCTGTTAATTTGAATGTTTTATTCATTAAAGAATCCTGAAAAAAAGTGTCACAGGTTAAAAAAAACCTGTTTTGAAACATGTATCAACACTGAAAATAAATCAGCATTAGAATGATTTTAGAAGGATCATGTGACACTCAAGAGTGTTAAAGAGTAATTATGCTAAAAATTCAGCTTTGCATCACAGGAATACATTCTATTTTAAAGTACATTAAAATAGAAAACCAATATGTTAAATCACAATAACATTTCACAATATTAATGTAAAGTTATTAATTTTTTGTTTTGTTTTTTCAGGTTAATAATTTCTACAATCTTAATAATTTGTGTTAAAACATGTAAATGGCATGACATTTTTAACTCATTTTATTTCACATGAATTTCAGAACATGTGTCTATTGTGTCAAAAATGCTTAAAATAAAATTGTTTAACATGGAATAATAATAAAAGGGTTGAGGTGTGAGAATTTGCTCACTTAAACTGTAACAGAATGTGTGAATGACACAAGACAATAGCTACAGGCGAAATACTGAGATATTTTTAATGACTTCATGTTGTGTCCTCTTGGAGTTTCATGAGCACAAATTCATATCACTACTGAATTTATGAATGAACTGCTCATTTGAAAATCTTCCTGGTGTACTGACATTTGTTATGACATTCACTTCAATCAATACAATTTTACTTTTGTAAAATCCACTTCAGCAGATTACTTTTCAAAAGTGAGGCCACAGAAATATACAGAGCTACTGCAAACACAAAATTCTCTGGTGCATAAGGTGAATATATACAATACTATAGTAGTGTGATATAAATAGTAAAAATAAAACTAGGGTGTCCTCGAAATGTATCAGCATTTCACAGATGCTGCCCTGAGTAGACCTACCATTGTATTTTAGCAACAAAGCACTTGCAGAACCTTATTCAAATGTGTATTCCCTCCAGTTTTTATACCTTGTCAAAAAGTATCGACACATATAACATATTAGCTTGTGTTAGCAGGAGTACAGAACCAGCCCTCACTACCTCATCAATGCCAGAGGTGTACATTCAAAGCATATACCGTAAATAAAAGCACAGACGCTCTATTTTTGGAATAGATTCTTCAAAGCCTTGTGGATAATATTGTGTTCCAGATCAATTTAGAGAGAAAAATGAACAGCATCACAGAACTGAAGCAAAACAATGCTAGTTCTCTGAGTGACTCCAACCACTCTGCAGCCCAATAATGAAGTGTGAAATTGAACTGTCAGTACTCTGTGATTGTGTGTCTTCTCTTGCCAGAGGGATCACATTGTGGCTGATAAAGCTGCACACAATGCAGGTTCTGACACACGGTCGCAGAGAACATGTCCTCCCAACCTCCACTTATCTGCTCGTCATTTGTGGAGCTACAGTTGCAACAATGACGACCCCGACACAAATCTACTGTCATATCAGGCATGGTAAAAGAGCAATAATTCTGATGAAATGATGATAAAACACTGAGGAGCTAAGTGCTAAATGGCACGTTGATTCGATTTTTTTCCCCTTCTCTCACATTTATTTGTGTCTCTTCTTGGATTACAGTCACCATAGTGGCTTAATTGCTGAAAGTAGCTGCTGCCACTGTTGCATGGATAACAGCTGCCTGAGCTTGTTGTAGCATGCTGTAACTACCTACAAGGAAAGGTGGCATATTTATGTAGTTACTTAATGAGGTGAACCTTGGGAGCCTTAATTAGGAATGAATTACTCATTCTGTCGTACAAATAATATGAAATCATATGAAAGCATCTTTACATGTTATTGTAGAAGGGTTCCATTTCTTTCTTTTATTTAAGCAAACATCATTTTTATCTAAGAGTCACCAAGCGTTGCTATTAAACTGAACACCTTATTAAAATAAATGTATTATTGTATTCAGGAAGGATGCATTACCTTAATCAAAAAGGACATCAAATGCATGTACATTCTAAAAAATGCTGGGTGGAATATGGACAACCCCAGCGATTAGGTTAAATGTTAGTTTAATTAACTCAGCTAATGTTTAAAAATGACTATATTTCTTGCTTAAAATGAACTGAAAATAAGTTGGAAATAATACACTTTTTTAATGGCTTCCCTACAGTAAAAAATAAATATATACTAAAATCATCTTTACATCCTATGTACTTAATAAAAATAACCTGCAATTGTACTTTTAGTATACTAAACTAGTAGTGCAACTAAAGTGAAGTCCAACTAAAGATATACTTAGGTATATTTGATTGTGCTAAAGTGAAACTATTGCAAATATATTTTAGGTACACTATTTATTTAGGATTTAAAGAAAAATATTATGTAAAGATCATACAGTCCTCATCAATAGTGACATTAACACACATTTTAGGCTTAATATTAAGAAATGTGCATTGTGTACATGTAGTACTTTAAATAAAGTTTAATGACAATTTTTATATTAGTAGGCTTCAAGCAGTATGTCAGTAAATATGTTAATAGACTTGAATTATACTTAGTATAAAATAAATGCATTTTAAATCTATTTTTTACTTTTTTAACTAGGGTTATTGATAAATGTTCACCTTTTGATTAGTTCTGACACCTCTATTTTTTATGTTACAACCTATTTTGGTTTATTTTAAGCCAGCCATACAGTAATTTTTTAAATAATAGTTGAGCTAAATAAAAGTCAAACAACCCAGTCGCTGGGGTTGTCTATATTTCACTCAGGGCTAGATTGTTTTTTAACCTAAATTTGTATTCATTAAAGAAGCATGAAAAAAGTAACATTATCCACAAGAATATTAAGCAGCACAACTGTTTCATAAAATAATAATACATTTTCTTAAGCAGTAATCAGAATGCAGAATGTGTGCCAGGGGAGCCAGCTGACAATGTTGATAGTTGATTGTTTTTCTTCTCTAGTCACGTTTGCTCTCGCGAGTCTCCATGAGATCTCATGTCACTGTGAAATCATTCCTACAATCAACAAGTGTGCAGTCTCGCGGTCTGGTCGAATCGTCTACTGTGTGTGTTCAGAGGATTATAAGGGTAAAAATTTGTTAAAATGTCTTAATGTCTGTAGCCTCCTATGGTTTTAAAATCAGTTAAGATCTGAAAATCGTTTAGTGTGTTGCCAGCTTAATGCAATTAATAATAAAGTTATTAGACAGAGAGAGAGAGAGAGAGAGAGAGAGAGAGAGCGCATGTGTGAATTACCTGACTCTGTGCGTCTCTCAACAGATTTCGGCAGCGGTGTTTCTACTAATAGCGAAACTGCAAGTTTATCATGTTCAAGAACAGCACCGTTATTAGTGAGAAATAACATGTAGCTTTTGAATTGCAAAATTTTACTGAAAAAATTGTCAGAGCAGCGCTTACAGCATGTTTCCATGTATGTGAATGTACTATGTGTATGTGTTTATAAAGGAAAGAGCATGGTAGAAATATAGTATGCTTTCTGTACATAATAAAATGTAATTTTGTGGCAAAAACATGGAAATAATTTGCCGTTTTCATCCTATTGTTTACTATATGTGACCATAGACCACAAAACCAGTCTATGGGTTATTAGGATAGGATAATATTTGGCCGAGATACAACTATTTGAACATCTGGAAAATAAGAATGCAAAAAAATATTGAGAAAATCGCCTTTGAAGTTGTCCAAATGAAGTTCTTAGCAATGCATATTACTAATCAATTTTTTTAATATATATATTTAGGGTAGGAAATGTATCAAATATCTTCATGGAACATGAACTTTAATTAATATCCTAATGATTTTTGGCATAAAAGAAAAATCTATAATTTTGACCCATTCAATGAGTTTTTGCCACAAATATACCCATGCTACTTAAAGCTGGCTGCACACTAGACGATTTTTAAATCTTAAACGATTTTAAAACCATGGGAGACCACAGATATGAAGACAATTTCCTCAGATTTTTAACCTTATAATCCTCTGAATGCGCACACTAGAAGATTCGACCAGACCGCGAGACCAAACACTTGTTGACTGTAGGAACGATTTCACAGTGACACAAGATCAAACATGACTATAGAAGAAAAACAAATGGAAGACAATTAACGTTGTCAGCTGGCTCTCCCGGTGCACGTTCTGTTTCACAGTGAAAAACAATGTATAAAAAAGAATATGGGGGATATATTCTGCTTTCGTGGCATTTATTTATTTATTTATGTTTTTTGTGGCTGTCAAGTTTCAGCTATAGAAGCACACAACATCCGGTAAGAGGCAGCCCAATTAAGAATCCTAAACATCAAACATACGATTTGAGTTTGGGGATGCTCCGTCTTGATTGGGAGTAGTTAAGAAATCATAATGACACCACACAACAGAGGATTTTTTGGACAAAAAAAACGTTTGCAACAAGCCTCGAATCAGGCCACACCCCCAATCATTAAAATCTGCCTTAAAATCCTCTAGCGTGCAGCCAGCTTTAGACTGGTTTTGTGGTCCAGTGGGTTTGGGTTCTTTTGCTGTTGTGGGCTGTAAGGACCTTTAAAATAACTGAAATCATTTGACGAAGTGATATGGACATGTAATGCAGTCAATACCTGCCTGGAACTACTGTAGCTATGCATTTCCTTGAAAATAATTGCACACCTTAGAACGTCCAACAGCCAATCAGATTCCAGCATTCAGGAGCGCCGTAGTATAATAAATGAATAAATCAATCAATACTAAAATAAATAAAGCAGCCACTTGAAGACAAAGTGACCATAACTCATTAATTTTCAACGACAGTTGGTAAGATTCAGTGACATGAGCAACAGTGCCCATCTGTGACTAGATGTGGGAGTATCCAGGAACAAATTGACATTTCTGCAAAGGCAAATTTGATGCAATAAGACAGTGAGGCTCACATGATCCTGTCAGCTAATTTAATAAGAAATATTAAAGAAATGACACAAGAAAAAACATACTTGAGATCCTGTATCAAATTATCATGGCTGATGAACTGTTTCTAGGGCAACCAGTACTAAGAATGCCTACAAGTGACCAACCAGTACAGCGACTGGTGACACGCAGAGACAAAGACACTGGCGCTGTGAATGGGGTTTTCTACATGCTGCTGTAGACTGCAAAACTGTGTCTAGGCGATTATCTCGTCTCTGTCAGAGTTACTGATTTGAAGGGAACAGAATGCTTAGTGTAATAAACTTTAAAGGTTGTTCTGACTGAGTACACTTACTAAATGGAGCAATTCTGAATTCAAAACTGTACAGGAGCTTACGGGAAACGGAATGGATTGAAAAACAAATCGAATCAAAGGTGCTGGCACACTATTCCAGATCGTTTCGGCCCAATTTAAGCCATAATCCATTACCCAGGACATATCAAATTCCTGAAGATGAGACACTGACCTACATGCAAAGGGAAGGTGTGTGAGAGAGAAAGTGAGGGAGAGGACGCGCCATAGCTGGAGACAGAGTGAAAGTGAGCGAGAGAGAGAATTATCACACTTCCTTCTGTCGGCTCATGCTCTCACCTGTCTGATCCCATTGTTCCAGTCATGCACATTGTGCCATTATACACAGTATGCACCAGTGGCCCAGAACCACAGGTGAGGTCCATCCGTTCTCCTCCACCCAAGAAAACTACACGGCAAAAGTCAATTTCCTCACACAACCTCAAATGCGGTTAGGCCTGGTAACAATTTTGAAGGAGAGGTATAAGCAGAATTGATCAGTGATGCTGCTGCTGCTTGCAGGTGGGGGGCTTCGTTGGGGCGGACGAGGCGGTGTTAAGAAACCTGTCTCAGCCCGAGCCATTACCGCCTATACACGAGAGGCATAGATACATTCTGCCGAGCACGTCAGCTGTCTCCTGTCGTTTAGTGGAGACAGATATGTGTGCAAACACTAGGGTTTGGCTCAGGGGTCTCGCTGAAGCATAGGGATGAAATGAATTCTGCCTCTCACTCCTGCTTTAAATTGACTGTGACATTTAAAACGCTGCGTGAGACAAGATGTTTGCATTAATAAGTTGCACCAGCTCCCGATTGGAGGGTTCCCTCTGGAGCAGCACTCATTTGCACCCCTTTTCCACAGCTCTAGGGAACCTCTGAGGCCTCCCCGCTTTATTGACAGATGTTGTTGTTATTGCTGGTGTTCTCATGTCAGCTTTACTTCTAATTTAACATTCTCTCCTATGATTAGAACAGGTTCAAGACAAAGTGATTGCTGACGGTAAAAATGACTCACCGATATTCATAGAAATGAAGAGAACTTATAATTACGTGGATACATTTTTCCTAACAAGGAGAGAGTTTGACTGAGAGGCGATCTGACCAATCATAATGTCGAAACTGTCCGACAAACAAACTAGAATGGAGAGTAGAGAATAAAATAACATCTTGTGTCCACAGTTGAAACAAGATACCTTCTGATGTTCATTCATGTTTATTTCATGCTATAACTAGTAAAGAGGAAAAGATGATCAGTTCACATGTCGCTTGAACTGAGGCACTACAGCCATCTGTCACGACACATTAAAAAGCTACAAAATAGTACTTATTGTTTGAATAATAATAATAATAATAAAATGGCAAATGTAACTTTTAAGCTGAGACTTTGTACCTAAAGTAAACCATTTTTCACTTCATAAGAACATGAAAGCACCATGGCTTGTTAAATATCGCAACAGTACAGAAGGCCCTCAGTATACAAAATTAAACATCGAAATCTGATTAATTACTATAAATGCGTTTGTGTTAATAGAGATTTTTATCTGATGAATTATGATTATTATTGATATTTGATTCTCAAAATTGTACTTTATTCGAGTGATTTCTGCATCCCTTTTAAATTTCAGTCAGGGCAATATATACATTTTTTGTTAATATTGTAAATATTGTTAACATAAATAATAATAATTTTTTCATATGTAAGTTCATTTCGTATTACTTTATTAGTTGACCTGTAGGTGCAGTGTTACCTATTGTCAACCAGGCACGTGCAAACATAGACATCAAAGGGGGCACCTGCACTTGCACCTGCCCTTTTTCTTCTTCTTCGAGAAAGTGCCCTTTTTTGTTTTTTTGTTTTTTGTTTTTTGTTATGAAAAATCTAAATATCAGGTCAGGAAATGTTAAAACTCTGTTTAGTTCCAATGACTTTCTCTCCTCTGCATCTCTGTAAATTTGAGGTTGATGTTTAAAAATAAAATTTGTTGTCTGAATGACTAGTCTGCAGTTTAAAACTCATCATATGAGGGTTTACTACATATAACAAAGTTTGTCCAGTTTTCAAGAATGATCTCGGCGTCGCTAGCAGAGAATGAATGGCTTGAGAGAGTTGTGAATGAGAGATCCAGTTATTGTAAGTGTCTTTGGATTTGTCTTTTCCACTTAATTTGACAGTTTAGACAGTTAATCAAGTGGGATTTTAAATTTTTTGCAGATGATGTCGCCTAATTTCGCTTTATTTTTTATGTTTTTGATGGCATTTATTTGTTTTCATAGAATATCTGGTAACACTGCATCTCGGAATCCCGCGAAATTGGGCTACTTTAACACTGTTGCTGCGGGTTGTTTCTGATGTCCGCGGGTTGAATCGACCCCAATAATGTCATATTTAGCCCTTGAAATGTGAATTTACCAGGGAAACCCCAACAAAAAACGTGTATTTCATCCCCCTAGAATGTGATTTTTAACGGGAAATGCGATTGGGCTAGTTTTGGGCTATTTTCGAGTAGCAATTGGCCGGGTTTTGTTGTAAAAACCTGGCAACCCTGGATAACACATTCAGTAAGGAAAAGCAAAAAACATAATGTTATTATGTATCGGAAACATTATGAACGCTATCAAAAACAGTGTATATTATGAGTTGTGTTTGTAGGGGCTGGTTATCATAGCACAATTCTTAACTTCAGACCTCACTAATTTTCAAATCCTGCTTATGGCCATGCTTGCTAACATCCATCACTTATGAGAGCTACCATATAATAAGTTAGCTAAAGTTTAGCTAAGGCAATATGTCATGGGCATAAAGGCTAACTTAATGGAGAAGCGACAGCTGAATACAGTAAATTAATAACGTCATGAGAATCGCTGC
Organism: Cirrhinus molitorella; assembly: GCA_033026305.1. NCBI lineage: Eukaryota > Metazoa > Chordata > Actinopteri > Cypriniformes > Cyprinidae > Cirrhinus > Cirrhinus molitorella. The sequence goes on along the minus strand of CM065124.1, from coordinate 20,921,949 downwards.
ATCTAAACTAGTAGGATACAAAAATGCACATTGTAGCTTACTTTCAGTGTTGCCACAGGTTGTTTTTCATGTCCACGGGTTGAAACGACCCCGTTAACGTAATATTTTGTCCCTTGAATCCTAATTTAACCAGGGTAACCCCACCAATAAAACTGTATTTTACCCCTGTAACGTGATTTTTAATAAGGGGCCCACCTCAAAATGCGATTGGGCTACTTTTGAGCTAGTTTTGAGTAGCAATTAGATGGGTTTTGCTGTGAAAACCTGGCAAACCCTTCTTATTTTCCTTGTTGTTGCCTGTTCTTGTGATAAAATTAGCGAATTAAAATAAATTGGTAAGTCAGAGTTGTGTTAATATATTATAATGCCCTTTTTCACTTGAGCCCCTGCCCCTCAAAATGTCTGTGCATGTCCCTTTTGTCAACAGAATGTTCAAATAGTTACATTTTTTTACTACTTTTTAAATCAGAATCAAATCAAACTGAGGGCTTATGAATTTTAATTGAATTTGGAAATCTTTATTGACACCCAGCCAAAATAATGTAAAAGTAATAATAATATTAATAATAGTTTTGAAATTAACCTATTTTTCTTTCAAATTATTTTGCTCGATCTAATCAAAAGCCAGTCGGCTGATGATACTGAAGCTCCTTCTACTTTATGTTTCCCTTATATTTTATGTTTTAGTATCTGAGACTCAAAACATAAAAAATTTAAATATTTTTGATTTTTGTAGCTTATCAAGTTGAAACGTTCTCATCACAGTACACAAAGTCATAACATATCAGCATGATACAGTTATGTATGCTTTTTCAAATATTAAATGGGCCTTGGGGTTTTTCAGACCTCAAACAGAACATGAGGCTTAATATTGTTTATTTCTTCTTCTTTTCTTTTTTTTTCTTTTCTTTTTTTTTTTTAAAGTCTACATCCCCACTGTCCCACCAGATGTCTTCATTCAGAGAGCCGGTTACCCTAAACTGCTTACGCCCAGCACATGATCCTCTCTCACATCTGTCAATTTATTTCCTCAAGGTTGTGATATGTATTTCCAGGCCCTGTCAATTACAAAACTATTTTCCCCTCCCCTGCCACATTCATAATTAAACTCTTGAGGTACAGTACACGAATGCGAGCACCAAACACATGGAAAGAAAGCGGAAAGCGGGGTTTTGACTTAATGAGAAGCCTCTGCTTTGATCAGGTGGAATATGAAGGGGAAACGAGATCATCAGGCTTATATAAGCTGTCTGGTCCTCTCACTCGATGAACGGCACGACAGACAGCCATCAGTCAGACGTTTCACCGTCATGTGCTTTCGTATATATGTGCATTTCTGTGTGCCTGACTTGCACTGAACATGTGCACACAACATTGTTTGTGCACAATACAAAATTAAAGAGCGGTTTGGGAAATGTTGGGAAAGTGTGCGTCATAATTTTTTGCCTCTGTCCTGGTTTTGATGCCATCTCTCCGCAGGAAACATCTGGCGTGTGATGCTAGATTTATCGTGGGAACAATAATTAAATGCATCACAGATGACCCCATCAGTGCAGCGAGATATGAGAAACATGAAAAACAAAACCAATAGATAACACAGCAGAAATCACACTGCTTTTAGAATCAGAGAAACTAAACGGATCAAAATAAGTTACTGAAGTTATTGAAGAATAGTCACGGATAGAGTTGCGAGAGGAAGCGATAGGCCTAAATAAAACATAATAAATGGATTAGTAAATGGATCGCCTTTTTATATTCAAGATTCGTTGTCTTTAAATGCCCGTTCTTCTGTTTCTCTCTCCTTTACTTTCACACACACATATAGCCACCCACCTACCCCCACACACTAAAATTTTCTGAAAGGCAATTGTTTGAAAGACCTTGATTCTTTTTATTAGCTTGGTAGCACACTTTGGCTCCAAATGATGCCAAGCTTTTGCTTCCAATAGAGGGGGTGCGGAGTGTACAACAAAAGCTTTTGCCAGAAAGAAAGAGGGAAAAAAAAAACAAAAAAAAAAACGGAGAGTCTGTTCAAATGACCATGAAATGCAGGCCAAATGAAATGCCTTGTGAATAACTAGGCCCACAGAGAGTAGCCTTCACTTTCTAGGCTTGAGTTATAGGTTATATATCATCTCCTCGGGAGATCATAATTTTGGCAGCGGCGATGCTTTCCAAAGCACTGGTGAAATGAAATCACTACGTTTTAAAGCAGCAGAGAGGCTTGCTGAGCATATGGGCGTAAGGCATGTGTCTTTCACAGTTTGTGATTTCAGAAATCACTGACGAGAGTGAGTCATGGGCCTACGGGTCATTTGTGCACTCTATGTGAACAGGGAATTAAAATGATTTCCAAATGGCAGTCTCTTACTTGTCTACACTGGACATATTCCTCAGTTTTGCTCCAGTGATTTTTTTCTTCTTCTTATTTGCATGTATAGCGCATGCTGTTAACACGCACGGGCATAAACTATTTGTGGTAATTAGCTTGACTAAAGGCTGGTGTTAGCTTACTAAATCACCGCTGACAGCGATTTAATTTCCCTCTTTACAGAAAATAACAGAAACCCCCAAAACCAAGAGAAATAACTCGGTCTTCAGCCAGGTGGTAGACATATAAAGAGATAGTTCACCCAAACAGTAAAATTCACTCTGTACAACTTTCTTCCCAAAAGAAGATGCTGCTGTTTTCCATACAGTGAAAGTGAATGATGACCACATCTATCAAGCAAGATTTTCAGTGCTTAATTTACAGTAAATATCAGCCTGTTCATCTCACAGACACATCTCACAATGAGATGGAGTACTTCTGTGATATTTTGTGGTATATCGTTGTGCTTCTTGAACTTGACACCTCTTGGTCACTATCAACTCTATACATTTTCTGATACGACTGAACATCAGGTCTGGCTACAGAATCAAATCAGTAAGGGTGACTCTTAAATTAGTGTGGGTGCTCTAAGCTTTATATATATACAGGTCCTTCTCAAAAAATTAGCATATTGTGATAAAGTTCAATATTTTCTGTAATGTACTGATAAACATTAGACTTTCATATATTTTAGATTCATTACACACAACTGAAGGTAGGTCAAGCCTTTTATTGTTTTAATATTGATGATTTTGGCATACAGCTCATGAAAACCCAAAATTCCTATCTCAAAAAATTAGCATATTTCATCCAACCAATAAAAGAAAAGTGTTTTTAATACAAAAAAAAAGTAAACCTTCAAATAATTATGTTCAGTTATGCACTCAATACTTGGTCGGGAATCCTTTTGCAGAAATGACTGCTTCAATGCGGCGTGGCATGGAGGCAATCAGCCTGTGGCACTGCTGAGGTGTTATGGAGGCCCAGGATGCTTCGATAGCGGCCTTAAGCTCATCCAGAGTGTTGGGTCTTGCGTCTCTCAACTTTCTCTTCACAATATCCCACAGATTCTCTATGGGGTTCAGGTCAGGAGAGTTGGCAGGCCACTTGAGCACAGTAATACCATGGTCAGTAAACCATTTACCAGTGGTTTTGGCACTGTGAGCAGGTGCCAGGTCGTGCTGAAAAATGAAATCTTCATCTCCATAAAGCTTTTCAGCAGATGGAAGCATGAAGTGCTCCAAAATCTCCTGATAGCTAGCTGCATTGACCCTGCCCTTGATAAAACACAGTGGACCAACACCAGCAGCTGACATGGCACCCCAGACCATCACTGACTGTGGGTACTTGACACTGGACTTCAGGCATTTTGGCATTTCCCTCTCCCCAGTCTTCCTCCAGACTCTGGCACCTTGATTTCCGAATGACATGCAAAATTGGCTTTCATCCGAAAAAAGTACTTTGGTTTCTGGTTCAAAAGTGGCTTGACCCCTTGAGTGTCTTACCCTCTTGCTTGAGGGTGTCAATGATGGCCTTCTGGACAGCAGTCAGGTCGGCAGTCTTACCCATGATTGCGGTTTTGAGTAATGAACCAGGCTGGGAGTTTTTAAAAGCCTTAGGAATCTTTTGCAGGTGTTTAGAGTTAATTAGTTGATTCAGATGATTAGGTTAATAGCTCTTTTAGAGAACCTTTTCATGATATGCTAATTTTTTGAGATAGGAATTTTGGGTTTTCATGAGCTGTATGCCAAAATCATCAATATTAAAACAATAAAAGGCTTGAACTACCTTCAGTTGTGTGTAATGAATCTAAAATATATGAAAGTCTAATGTTTATCAGTACATTACAGAAAATATTGAACTTTATCACAATATGCTAATTTTTTGAGAAGGACCTGTATATATATATAAAACTCTTGGAGGGACTGGCATGGTAATGTACATGACAATGTTAATGTATTTTGTTCTTGGCGGAATAGATCTGCTACGCTGCTGTTGCTGCTGCAGAGCAAGTACAGAGACTTGCTACTGCCAATACATCCACAACATGCTGCCAATTGGCTGTGCCATGTGATTGTGATGTCATGTTGTCAGATTAATATATATATAGTTCAGATGCCTCTAAACCGTCTTTCTTTAAAAAAAATCAGCATCAGCAGAAAAAAAATAAATAAAAATAAAACAGTAAACAGCCAAAGGATGCAACTTAGAATGGGAGATGGATCGGTATGTAGAAGGGAAGAGAAAAGGCATAAATGAAGTCGCACAGATCCAGGCAGGTGCTAGTCATTCAAAAGCTAAATGCAGAAAATATGAGGAGGCATATCTTGCTCATGGCATCACTCACCATGTGTACACCGGACGCTACAGTTGTAGCATCGCGCCACAACAGCTCTACACGGGACGCAGCAAAGACTACACCAGATTTTTTTAGAGGCCAAAAACGTTTGAGAACCACTGTCATAGAAGAACCATTTTTGCTTCTGCAAAGAAACCTTCATAAACAGTTCTTAGAAGAACCATTTGAAGAACCTTTTTTTCACTATAAAGAACCTTTTCTGCATTTGGAAGTTTCCATGGATGTTCAAGGTTCTTCATGGAACTATCAATGGCAATAAAGAACCTTTTTTTTTTAAGAGTGTACTCTTTGTTATAATGAGAGGATTTGTGCTGAACACAACACCTGAACAAAAACAGATCAGTGGAACTCTCTCTCAGTGGATTCTCTTAAAAAAACATGTTGAAATAGAAACCAATCTCCAGAGCACAAAGCATAACACACAGGACAGTTTGCCAAATCTGTAATAAAAATAAAATTATATTATTACTGCTTTATCTGAGGGTGCTATTGATTTCATTCACCCTTTAAAACCCCTGCAGAATTAAGCTCTTTGCTGACTGGCTTGCGTGACAACACATCATGCAAATTTTCTGCTTAGTTGAAATTTTTCAACTTGCGCGGAAGACACGACTGAGACATAAATTTGTGCATTTGTGGCAAATGCATTGCCCGAATTTGTATTGTATATTGTATATCTTTGCATTGACTTTGTATGTAATCTACTCGCGCAAATAATTAAATTCACTTAAATAATTAAATGCACAAACCATAATTATCTCCTCCATTTTGTGATACATCCGGGCATAAATTGCGTCATGTAAATTTTCAGTGTGAGTTGAAATGTGCGTGGAAGATGCGATGCAGGCATATATGCCCATATATCGCACATTTGTGGCAATTTTGTTGCTCATTTCGCATCATTCACAAGTAATGCAATGCACAAATTTTACATGTCATTAACTTTGTGTGTAATCCACTTTTGTGTATAATTAAATTTGCTTTTGGTTTGCACAACCATAACACTTTATTTTAGGGACCAATTCTCACTATTAACTAGTATGCATATTACTAGCATATTGGCTGTTTATTAGTACTTATAAAGCATATATTATTGCCTTATTCTGCATAACCATGTTTTAGGTCCCTTAAATGGATAGTTCACCCAAATTCTGTCATCATTCACTCACCCTCAGGTTATTTGAATCCTGTATGAGTTTTTTTTTTTTTTTTTTTTTGTTTTGTTTTGTTTTTTTCTGTTGAACACAAAAGAAGATATTTTGAAGATTATGGGTAACCAAACATTTGATGGTCCCCATTGACTTCAATAGTATGTGAAAACATAAAATAAACTTACACATGGTTGAAACAACCTGATGACAGGATTTTAATTTTCAGGTGAACCTAAAATATGGTTTTGCAGAATAAGGCAATAATATGTAACTAAACCCCATAACTAAACTTAACAACTAATTTACTAACCATTAATAAGCAACAAAGTTATAAGTTAACAGTTAGTAAATAGTGAGAACTGGACCTAAAAATAAAGTGTGACCAAAACTGGTATTTGTTTGTTTATGCACCATGAACTAACATGAAGAAACATCAAACAACTTTATATTATTAACTAACATTTAAACTATAACATTTATTTTTGAATGAACTATCCCTTTAAAGTGAGCTTCTAATTTGTCAAAGAGCATATATATTGTATGATGAAACATATAAAATGAAACCAAATAACCTTAAACTTCATTACAACAAACTCAAAGCAAATGAGAGTGAAATATAAAGAGAGATTTGGGGTGTTACTGGAAACTGGTGGGCTAAGAGCTAACTCCGACTGTAATTACAGACTCTCTCAGCAACCGCTAGTCAAGTCTCATTACAGTCACTGCATGATATCGTTACTACTGGTGACCAACTCAGCACCTCCCCAACACCTAAAAGACCAACCATGTTCATCTTCCATCTCTTCCATTTCTCTCAATCTGTCTCCTGTACAGCTCAAATTCACTTAGAATACCTTTTCATGTTTCCTCCTATCCCTTTATTCCCCCTTTCACTGTCATTTACCCTCTCTCTGTGAGTGCCTCTGTCTCTGAGACTCCAATTTACTCTAATTCAATTCCATATCGAACAGCTCATTCACTATGAAATAAGGTCTTTTTCAGCACTGCAGTTCTATGGACCGCTGACACTCCAGCTCTCTTTCTTTCCTCCCCACAACACTCCATGCCATCAGCACCCCACTGCCCACGGGCTAACTTATCATCACTTTGATTCTGGTCCTGTTGATCTGTTTCTCATGGGTTCTGCATGTTCTTCAGTAAATCTTACTGCGAGAGGGAGGTTATTTGCGTACTGCACACTGAGCAGCTGTCGTTATGTCTGCCATATAAATGAATGAGGCCTCGTAAAACCAACGTCACGTTTCCATCGGTCAATTAAAGCCTGAGTGATAAATGAATGCGTCTTTTCATCATAACTCCCTAAGTACCCCAAGACATGGCTGGTGTATTGTTGCCCTATTCTTTGCTAAATTATATTCATGAATTTGTGAACACCATTAATATACAAATGCAACTTTAAAGACCCCATGATATCGTTTGACAAGTGCCGTTTTCTTTCCGGCTGACATGTTTTCTATTGCAGGGGTTCAGGGATCCACGGGGGTCCACAGGGGGATGTTTGGGAGACTGAAGAATATTTGAGAGAGAGAGAGATAGAAAAATAGTTCTTCACAAAACATATTTGTTAGAGCTGTCGAACTTAGCTTAAAATATTAATTAAATATGTTAATCACAACCATTTTGAATACATTTGATATTATTAACATTTTATTGTGCTTTCTAAATTTGTGAGATTAATCATGGTTATTTGATTGTATGGACATAGTTTCTAACAGAAATGCAACATAGGAAAGATATATTATACTGATGCTTTAATACATGTGATATTTTGATTATTAAATTATTTTTAATAATTTACAATAACATAACAAATGTAAAATATTCATTTTGGGGTGGGGAAGAAAAACACAAATGGACCTTTTGCATAATATATTTACTTGAAGTACCCCTGAAATTTAAAAATACATATTTTAGTAATTTAGTATCACATTTGAATGTTCATGGTTCTCTGACATTGGTTAATGGCCATATGACATGCAGGAAAATAAATAAATAAATAAATAAATTACTTAATTAATTAATAAATTAATAAATAAATAAAATATTGAATTGATGTTATTTTAAAATGATGTATTAATTAATAATAAATAATAATTAATTATTAGCTTTTCATCACTCACAAACCCTCTGCAGTTTCTTCACAAACCAAATATTTTCAAATATATATATATATATATATATATATATATATGGTACAAGATTATCCTATTTAATTAAATGCGATAAACAAATTAGGTCAAAAGCAATCTAAACTAATCTAAAAGTAGTCAGAAATTAATTACAGAAAAGGTGTAATTGATTAATTATCTACAATTTTTGTCATGTAATTTGGAATCAGTAATGGACTACAATTTGTAAGTAATCTACCCAGTTTTGATTATTAGTTGGACAGATATGCTCGTTCTGGTTGGACAAAAATCTGTGTAGTTCAGGATGAGTCATCAATATTTTTGGCCCATTTTCCTGGAAGACAAATAATATATATGTGACTATGGACCATAAGGGTCATAAGGGTCCATTTTTATATTGTGAAAGTTCTTAGAAATGCATATTACTAATCAAGAAATAAGTTTGGATATATTTTCAGTTGAAAATGTACAAAATATCTTCATGGAACATGATCTTTACTTAATATCCTATTGATTTTTGGCATAAAATAAAAATGTATAATTTTGCCCCCTATAAATTGCTACAAATTTACCTGTGCTGCATAAGACTGGTTTTGTGGTCCAGGGTCACATATTTTTAAAGGTTTATATCTGTTAAAAGTGAACTTTGTTGACACTAGAACATAGATTTACACCTGTAAATGATACTAATCAAGAACTAAAATCCACATTTTAAAATTGTTTTGTGGGTTTTTAAGAATGAACTAGTACTAATAGCACACAAATCCTCACTGTGCATCTCATTAACATTCTTTCAACTCAAAAACAAAACTAAACAACATTTAATACCTTGTTTACCTCCTCATTTGATTCCAAATTGGACTCAATCTTCAGCAAACAAAAGCCTCAGTGCTGTGATATTACAGAATTTTCAGTAGTAATAGTCTCTCAGAGCTTAATATTCAAGTAAAAATAAACCTCTTACCCCATGCGGTGGATTTCACCGTAACTCGTCATAAATACTAATTTCCCTATCTCATCTGCAAGCCAGACGCTGATGCATTCTTGGGAGGAAATATAAAGCTAAAAGATCTAAAAAGAAAAAAGAACATTCCGATCTCATCTGATAACATGCTAATGCTGTAATAATTCAGCTGTGATATCGTCTATGAATAATATATTCATGATTTATTGGTGTACAATCCAAAGTGATGTTGAGATATGGGGTGTTGTTACTAAGCTCAGAGACACGCTAACTGGCTAACATTAGACGATGTTCAGCCAGAAATTAGGGCATGTGCGCTGTGGAAAGGCTTTATGAAGCCCACCAGGGGTCAAGAAGCCTGTAGAAGTCTCAAAGAACTGAGAGCAGGAGTTCCCAAGGCCCTTTGAGTAAAGGGCGTCATTATCATCTCCCCAGCAGCCCACCCTCGACAACAGCAGCCCAGCGTGGTGTTCTGCGCTCTGGGCAGAAATACCATAGGCCATAGGGTGCCCTGTCTGTAGGAGGCACTTCACCACAGCAGGGAACACCAGCAGCGTCTCTAAAGAGTTTTGATTTGACTATTAAATTCATGGCAGGTTTAAGACGCATTATCACAATATACACTTTGAGAAGGATACTGTACAAATAACATCAATCAGAGAATTGAGTTCAAGTGGAATGTAGGTCATAATTTGTAGAATCATCTTAGCGCCAAATGTCACAGTTGGATCAACAGCTGGTTCTCATCGTATAAATGGAACTGATGTATTTTATAGATCATTTCCTACATGTCAACATATCTGTTCTCTCCACAATGGACAATGGTTGCCACAAATCTTGTGTTAATGCAACACTGATATTAACTACCTGCGGCTGACACTCCTCAACAGATGTTAGAAATTAAAATATTTTGTGAATGACCAACTATAACAGTTTCATTATTTTTGTAATGAATTATGAGATGCTTACCGTACCTCGCCAAGACATACTAGATTTATTGCAGTAATAACAAGTTCCTTAAAGTGCACTTTAAAGTCTTTTGGTCTTGAAAGCTGGAGGAAAAGACACACAACAAAGTATGAATGTTGAATGTGGTGTTATATAGTCTGGCTTATGTGTGTTATCGGGATGGAAATGTGATGGGCAATAACACGAGAGGCTCAAAGGGAAGTGCCGATATCATTGCACGGAGACGTCGAGACGTAAATTACAGAGAATAAAGATGAATCAAGAGGATCTTCTTTTATTTATTATTACACAATCCCCTCAGAACAGCAGACTGCAATGAAGACAATCCACTTAAGTAAGAACAAATGAGGTTGCTTTGAATTCATAAAGCATGCATTGCATGGCTCAGACACATATTATTATAGGTCATACACCTGAAACTTAGTTCAAGATGTGCATATGATTCTTAAAAATGGATCCATTATGGTGAGAATCAGATGCATGCTGTACAACATTATTGCTTTTCTTTTATATAAGACCAAAGGAAGCTATAAATTACTGTGAAGCTCCACATTATGCTGAACCAAGAATGCAGAACAATCACTGAGTCAACTTCAGTGGGTTGACTTGAAGCAGGCCACCATTGCTCATTAAAAACGAAAAAAAGGAAAAAGCCTTTTGTAGAGTTAATAGGCAGGTTTAGTTATCTGAACCCAATGAATCATGTTACGGCAAGTCAAAGGTCTGAAACGTTCAGCCCAAATCTCCACGGTCAAGGACTACACAATCCCAGATGGTCCTATGCTCTTAAAGCAAATGATAGCACTATTAGCTCTGAGTGGTAGCACATGTCTTCTATTGATTCTTTTCATCAACTGTTCAATTACTAGACTTTTTAGGGTCACAAGGTTATATAGGTGTTGGCAACAATTATATCTAAAATTACCCCGGTTAAACTGAAACAGCTGGTCAATTACTCCCAATTGATTGCACTTTACTCTAGCTGCCTTCACGTATGGATTATTTATCAGTAATTACAAGGACATGCTTTATAGAATCCGGTTTTGCATGTGGCACAAAAAAAATCACAATGATATTAGAAAGAAGCTTGGAAGTCAATACTTGTAAAATTGATTTCCCCCTTCCCCCCTCTCTTATCCTTCTCACCACATGCTTCATTTCCTTGACGGTTATAAGTAGTTGTGTATGAAAATGTGGACAGTACTGTCTTTGACATTGACTTTTTCGATGCTTCAGGGTTTGTGAGTGAGCATCTGTAAGACATATGTGATTTATATACATCAAGGCCGATTTCCTGTAATGGGAGGTAATTCAGCCATCCGGTCAGCCCAAGGCCAATTATTTTTGAACCTGAATCCATGTGCTTCTGCTCTGCAAAATTGCTTCTGGGGAAGACAGACTAAAAGGTCCAAGCAGAAGATGTGAGTGTCCTCTGTATGACAAAAGCAGGCGATTCAATTGCATGCTTTAAGATGGTCCCCACCAGGATCAGAAATTAACAAGGGCTTATGGTAAAAATGCCACCAAAATGAACAAAAAAGCAGCATAATTTCAAGCCAAAGGGGGAAAGGATTAGAGGTCCCGACCCGAGCCCGAAATTGTTTTTTTTTTAAACAACGAATAATTAAACTTTTTAAATATGCTGTATTTCGTGATTACATGCAACGGGCAGTAAACAAATACAAAGAAACAGTTTCATTAAGGCTCACGGCCAGTTTAACACACAAGGCAAAAAAGCACTTACCAGTTATGAAATTTTACTGACAACAGGTGCAATTGTCACATAAATCTCGTTGAGTTTTTTTTAATGGTTGCAACAACAAGACCATAATTCTTCCACTGTGCAGTTTTCGTTGTAAATGTACCTAATAAGTTTTACTTCTTTTACTGTGTTTTCCTTGCATGTTTTCTGTCTATCACAATCATTGCTCTCAACTTGCTGAGGTGCATATGCCGCTTGCTGTGTTGTGACAGAGACACCGCTAAATCAGGCACAAGAGCAAAACTAATTTCGTTTTAAATATAGCATATGCAACAGACGGCACGCAAAAGTTTGATATAGGGATAGTCCAGCTATCATGAGCCTTAAAAGATTTTAATGCGGGACGTAACAATTACGGTCATTTTCGTCAGTTATGGCTCGATCTAGCATTCTGTCGGGTTTAATCAGACACACAGATGAAGTGAATCATAACATTTATCTGAGATAGTGAAGTGAAAGTTGTGTGTATGACGTGTCTGTGCGTATCTCTCTCTACAAACAGTGAAGATGAGTATAGTTACAGCTATTTTACCCACTGGTTGCTAAATCTAATGTAGCGAGTCATTATTGATGCTGTTTTATTAATAATAGTTTCTCTGCGCCACAGAGTCTGTGTTTGCGCTGCACGTTCTCCGACGTGCATGCGTCACTGAAAGCGTAGCATGCTGCATATGTCTTTACCTTAGCTACAAGCCCGAGCCCGACCCAAACCTGAAGCCATTCATTAAATATTAATCCGAACCCGACCCGAAACCCGAGAGAATTTCGGGACCCGTCAGGCTCGGGTCGGGTAGCAGACCTCTACAAAGAATGTCTCTGCATAATTAAACAACATATTGCGGCTGTCGTGATTAAATGAAATTAGATGAAAAGTATTAATTTGCGCATTACATTTGATTTAGACACTGCTTCAGATTGCTTTTATTTGCTGTTGTGCAGCATTGAGCCTTATAACCTATCAAACGCATTTATGTTGAACTTAGGAATGCATTGACCAATCAGAGGCACTTTGTAAGCACTAAAAAAAACACCAGAGCTGTTGATGAGTGTGCACGCTGGCAAATGCCCTCATCATTAACAACACAGTACAGATACGATGTAAAAAAAAAGATTGATTTTGTAGCTTTAGTGATTATAATGGGAATTTTTGCACAAATTGTGCTAGACTAGGCTAACGTCGTGGACCGACATGATCTCATGACGAAAATGTACCTGTGGGAACTTTTATCAAGACGCGAAATACGTACCGCCATGTGCACTTTGTGACATTTTGGATGTGAAATGTCTACTGAGCGGCACTAAAATAGTGTTCAGTTTTACCCCCGGAACAGATGAACGTACATACGTACGCATGTCACCGCAGTTCTGACTTGAAATGTCTGTTGAGTGGCGCTATAACTCGATGACGTTTTAAAATAACGTACCATCTGCACTACACCTAAACTTACCCAATAGTATGAACAAAAGCGAATGTGACGTAAAAACGCAATCACATGCATGCCGTTTTAGCAGGGTTTTTTTGACCTCTCATCTTTCAGTTCTTTCATCACAAGCCATGTCTTTCGCAGGATTTGTACACAAGGATTCCACATCCTAAGTCCAGTTCTGTGTCGGCTGAGTTCCCGAGCAAGCTTGTTATGTCCAGAAAGCAAAACATATGGATCTGCAATCATAACTGTCTACGAAATCTATTGCAAGTGATCGCTGATTTACCACCTCTAGTGTTTATTTCTGTTGGAAACTGCAGTGATATTTACTTATTAGTACGTACTTTGCATCTTGCGAAAAAATTTTCCCACAGGTACATTTTCGTCATGAGATCAGATTGAACATGTTTGTCTATGAAGCCAGAATGCCCAAAATGAAACAAAAAAGTGTTATTTTGTTTTCTATATTGATATTGCTGATCATTATTACAATATAAAGAGCAAATATAAAGAGATAATAATCTACAATAATGATTTATGTCATAATATTGCAACCCTATGAGCTTCTGTTTTTTTTACATGTATAATTTAGATTTTAAACAATCTATTGTTATTGTGACAAAGTAATTGGGTATTGGTAAAAATGTAAAAAGTGCCCCTGGAAATCAATTCCAGGGGGGGTGGGGGGGCTGAATTAGAATTTCTGATCCTGGTTCCCACATGTTTGTCTTTTCTTCTAAAAAATACTGTTCATTCTAAAAAAAAAAATTTTAATCAGTAAGAAAAGTGGCACAGAGAAACATAATGCATTGTCACATCGCCTCACTTTGTCCACTTTACAGCGGATATTTTCCCCGGCTGCAAGGTTGAGCAAGGAATGACATGTTTCCAAATTGTTCCTATACTGCCACCCCTGAGGGATCTCTTCACTGTCAAAAAGGGGGTGAAACCGGGAACGATGACGCCAAAGAACAAGGACACAGGGGCTTGGAACGCGTCGAGTCCTTGTTTGGATACAATGCGAGGGAAATTGAATCATTCGCAAGGAACTGGGCCTGATTCAGGGATTAGTGGACTTTTGTCTCATTGGTCAATGGCTGGCTGACTTGAAGGCGGGGAATGTGGAAAGTCCTGGTGGGTGGTGGAACTCAGGAATCGGGGGGTCCGCAGCAGATTAGCTCATCTGAGGTCTGCAAAAAACATATCTGGAATGTGTACATGACGGTTTTGCTCAAAATGGTAAGAATATACAAGTGCAGGCGCAGAGTTTTTCCTTAATCCTTCTCTAAAGCGCACAGGCTCTTGGTTGTTTGCGCCCTCCATCTGTTGCCTGTTTTGGCAGTCGGAGCTGGGCTCAGCATTTTGAACACGTTCACCCAGATGGCATAGACAGACCCATAGTAACCTTGAGTGCTGGATTTGAAGAGAATTGAAATATAATCCAGATAAGAATATGTTTCCAGATTATTTAAATCAAAAAGAACAATTCGCCAGTGCCTGGATTAGAGCCCAAACTAACAGCAACCGAAAGCAGCATTATAGCAATTGAAATGAATCTAAAATATGATATAAATCACATAAACTTTCACTTTTCACTTTTTCACTAAACGTGCAGAATATAAGGGACAAGATACACATTTTTTTTTATTAATCTTATAAATGGCAAAGGAATTATATCAGTTTATTAAGGATCCAGAGGGGCTTCTCAGTCAAGTTATTTTTCTACATCTTAAACTCTTCATAGTTTCTTTCTTTTCTGTTACAAAAACTAATATATAGACCTCATATCAATCTTTAACCTTAATGGGCTTGTGCTGTTGTTATTGTGCAGACAGTCAATAAATCATACAGGCTAATCTAATGGCCAGTACTTACCTCTGTGAATTTCCATCCAATTTTGCAGCTTAAAATATAGTTGGCTTAGCAACTCAAAGGAGACAGGAAGGGGAAGGATCCCTCCCGTGTTATCTTCTCCGACTTTGAGCAACAATTTGTCATGTTCTCAGAATCGTACATGAGCAGAACATGTTCACTGATAGAGCAATGTGAACCAAGAACATAAACAGAATATAGGGAAACAAAACAACACTCCTTTTTATGGGCTTTTTGCACTTTTGATACAAATTACATTTGTAAACCTGTGCAACTTTGTAAATATCATGGATTGGACAGATACAAGATGTAAAAAGCATTTAATGTTTTTTTCAATAACTGCTTGTCTATCTGTAGACATATTATTATGTAAATCCTTTCTGAATATACAGCACTACACATATAATAACACACACTCTGGGAAAAAAAAATGCTGTCACTGTTCAATATTTTTAACAGCTTCTGTCAGACACTGAAACTAATAGCAGCATGTGAGAGCTTTAATGCCTCAAAAAAGGTCATGAATATTATGAGTTAAGCTCTAAGTCAGTTTATTATTGGTTGCTTGTTACTTAAAATGATCTTAATAAATGTAATAATTCTGGTTCCTTAGATCTTTCTTTAAGAATTCTTTTAACATTTTTGAGGAACAAATGTTACTAGGGAAAATGTCATTGCGAATGATTATATCATTTCATTAATAAATGAACTAATAAAATGTAGAGGTAGCAGAAATGCAATCCAATCATTTGCCTTAATAGTAAATATTAAATAGGTCACACTTTATTTTAAAGTCAAGTTTTCAGTAATAACTATTAACTACGACTTTTGTCTCAATAAACTCTTAGTTCCTGCTTAACAATAGTTAGTAAAGTGGTTGTTAAGTTTAGGTATTGGGTCATGTAGAATATGTGCTTTATAAATATTGAATTTAAGTTGAATTTCAAGTGTGTGATTCATCAATGAATCTACTCATGAGATTTATTTGTTCGGAAACCAAGCTACAATAGTTTGATGTTTGTTTCTGTTTCACTAAAAAAGTACTAGCTCGTATAGTCATTTTAGGAACTGGACTAGAATGGTTGTGATTAGGGATGTTGCAATTACCCAATTTCACAATTACCCATGATTAAAAAGGTTACAGTTAATAAACTGTAAGAAGCTATGGTTTGAAAAAACAAACATGTTGTGTAATTTTTTAACAATGTACTGAAATATTGATTTTTCAGAGTTGGTTAATGCTGGTGCCACGTGTGCCCTGACCTGTGCCTGGATGTTCTGTGGGGCTGTTACTAGGTAACTGAGTTCATGAGGTGATTGTCTAGGTAAGCTTGGGCACGTGCAGAGCATGAACTTTCAGTGCACGTGAAACTCAAACTTAAAACATGGTGAAACAACACAGTCTGTCTATCTGCTGAAGAAGTTAATTAAATCAGCTATTTCGGAGCTATTTGCTACTTGTTGCGCCCTGTATTTCAGGGTGAAGTGCTGCACTGTATACACGTGTGGAGTTCATGAACCGCCTGTGTTTTTAACATCTCAGAGTGGCTGGGTTCACATTAAACTGCATCACTGCTTGTGCTGTGAGTTTAACATGCGTCTGGGCACACAACGTGCATCAGTAATGCATTCATGAATCAGGCTACCATGATTGTGCTGTATGTTTTTGACTCGCTAAAAATAATCAAATCATAGGAATAATTTGTTTAGGAATCAAACTATACTGGTGTAATGTATGTTTCTGACAACCCAGGCTCATAGGAAATATGTGCCTCCACATACATTTCTGCAACAACGTAATTACGTACCTTACTGAACGTTTTGTGGCAGTTTCAAAGTGAAATGTCCAGAGAGTGGTGCTAAAACACACGTTCAATACATGACCGTGGCACTTTTTTAATACGTTAGTACAGGCAGGTATTGCTGATTTTTATTACACTGCTTGAGAAACATATTGCAGCTGTTCATAATTCAAATATCTGTGGTGTGTTGCTGAAGGTTAATGCTGTTGGAAATATCCTGTACATCAAACCCAACCCTAAATGTAACCGACAGTGTTAACAAATGCAAAAGTGATTAAAAAAAAAAAAAAAAATATATATATATATATATATGATTCATCTGGGCTATTTTAACTTCCTTATGTAGATTTTGCATGAGAACATTCAAAAGGATACATTTTTAAATCCCACAGGATGTTAAAATTGTTTTGAAGTCATAATATAATATAATATAATATTCTGCTGTAGAAATTGTCTGAAAATTAGGCTTTATTAATCAAAACTCTGTGTGTAAATCATACTATGTATGAAAAGGAATAAAAGTTTTACCTATATGATTCGTACATATAGGTAAAGTTGTTCAGGTTTGCAGAGAGGTGCTCATTTCCGTTTGAGCCTAAGTTGGTTTCTGATTTACTAAACAGAATGATTTATTATTATCGACTCATAAGAGTCATTCATTCAGGAATCAGACTACCATAGTTGTGCTGCTTAAAATCACTTAAAAGAATCGATTCATGAGAGTTATTTGCGTAGGAAGCAAAATACACCGGTGTGCTGTACGTTTCTGATTTTGCTAAACAGAACAAACATATATGTAACCCTGGACCACAAAACCTGTCATAAGTGTACATTTTTAGAAATTGAGATTTATACATCATCTAAAAGCTGAATAAATAATCTTTCCATTGATGTATGGTTTGATATGTTATGACAATATTTGGCCGTGATAAAACTATTTGAAAGTCTGGAATCTGAGGGTGCAAAAAATTTTAATATTAAGAAAACTGCCTTTAAAGTTGTCCAAATTAAGTTTTTAGCAATGCATATTACTTTTCAAAAATTAAGTTTTGATATATTCATGGTAGAAAATGTACAAAATATCTTAATGGAACATGATCTTTAGTTAATATCCTAATAATTTTTGTCATAAAAGAAAAATCAATAATTTTGACCCATACAATGTATTTTTGGCTATTGCTACAAATAAACCCCAGCGACTTATGACTGGTTTTGTGGTCCAGGGTCACATATAGGCATTCATTCAGACTACTGTGATTGTGCTGTATGTTTTTGACTTGCTAAAAATAATCAGTTTATAAAAATCATTTTAAACTACACTGGTGTGATGTATGTTTTTGATTTACTAAACAGAACAAACGTATTCAGGAATCAGACTACCATGGTTGTGCCGTTTAAAATGTCTTAAAAGAATCGTCTCATAAGAGTAATTTGTTCAGAAAACAAACTACATTGCATGTATCTGATTTACTAAACAGAACAATCTTATATAGTTATTGATTCAGGAATCAGACTACCATGGTTGTGCTGTTTAAAGTCACTTCAAATAATTTACTCACAAGAGTCATTCATCCAGGAATCAGATTTTCATGGTTGGGCTGTTTAAAGTCACTTAAAAGAATCAACTCATAAGAGTCATATATTCAGGAATCAAACCACACTGGTGTGCTGTTTCTGATTTACTAAACAGAACAAATTTATAGTCATTAATTCAGCAATCAGATTATCATGATTGTTTAAAATAACTTATAATAATAGACTCATAAGCAATGTTAATTTTGTTGACAAATAATTTTTGTCATAATTTTTGAAAACAAAATTTTTTTCACAGACGAAAATGAAACGATAACAAACTAAAATTCTTATTGAATGACAAAAACTATGAAAAAAAAAAAAACTACTGCCATTTCCGTCAACGAATAAAAAAGAGAGAAAAATGTTAGGGAGGGACAGTGCAGACATAAAGATACATTTGACGACGCAAGAGAGAACTCAATTCGGTCTTGTTTTGACAGTTTTGACGAGTATTCACGTAAACGCAGCCGATTATGTCTTAAATTAATGTAAATAGTAGGAAGAAAGTGTATCAGTACATTGCATCCATTGCATTCGTGCATTCGGTTTTTAAGGGATAGCAGCCACATTTGTTATTGTCCGAGTCGCTTATGTTGACCAAGCAACAAAAGAAAGACAGAAAACCACTCACAGCTCTTGACTCAAGCCCTAAAGATGAATCTAAATTAACAATAAACCATTGGTTTTTCATTGAAAAGAAGACAATGTTCTTTATGAGAAGTGGTTTTATTTAATTTTAATAAGGTATGTTGTGTATCACCACAGTTAAATCGCATGTTTATAATGATAAAACCTTAATATCAAACCTATATAATGAATTCGGAAATTTTAGGGAAATGCTTAATAAATGCATTGCACTGTAACTAAAAACAATAAATTTTAGCCAACTAAATTTACTGTAGATTTAGCCGACTAAAATCTTATGATATTTAGTTGACTAAAACTAGACTAAAACTAAAAACAATTCAGATGACTAAAATATGACTAAAACTAAATGGCATTTCAGTCAGAAGACTATGACTAAAACTAAATCAAAATTTGCTGTCAAAATTAACTCTGATCATAAGAGCTTTTTGTTTAGGAATCAAACTATACTTGTGTGCTGTATGTTTCTGATTTACTAAACAAAACAAATTTATGTAGTCATTCTTTTGGGAATCAGACTACAATGGTTGTGCTGTTTAAAATCACTTAAAGAATCGACTCATAAGAGTCATTTGTTCAGGAATTTAACTCTACTGGTCACGTACATTTTGTGCAGTAAATTCTTTTGTCACCTAACAATAGTTTAGTCTGTAAACACCTCAAAATACAAGTTAGTGCTCCCTTGAAATTTCCCCGAGGTTCACAGAGGACCACACAGAATCTGAACTTCCACCAACAACAATACCTCAACATTTTTCTTTCATCAACCAAAAAGTGCGAGGAAAACGAAGACAGGGAGGCACATAGCGCACACTTCCTTTGTAAACGGAACATACAATCGTGCACACACAGTCAGCGACTGCTGGGAATTGAGTTTGACAGAGTATGCTGAGTGAGTAACTTCGGCTCTGTCGTGCAGGTGGACAGATTTAGGAGGACTGGCAGAGGGAGAGAACTTGCTCCACAAATGTTTAACGAGCTGAAGAAACATTCCCTCTCCACCCCCACATCAGGGGCTCCGGCTCCGTCAGATGAACTCCACCAGACGAGCTCCCCCAGAGCCTGTAAATCACTCCCTATCCCTCATTGATAAGAGCTGGGGGAACTGTTTATGTGGTTCGAAACCGGTGGAGCCGCAGCCTAAAACTCGGATGAACTGTAACAGCTAAGCTCACCGCGACCCTTCCAACTTCCTTTCCCCCCTCGATACCCGTATCACTCCCAGTCTAAACAGGAGATTTGAGAAATAAATGCCTTGTCAGACAGCCCAGTGTGGGAGTGTGTACCTCCACGATTCACATCACCTTCTTCGTGGTTCTCATGATGATCATCAGACTCATTTGTATTTGGAGCGGGACAAACTGTTGCTAGGGTGACGCTGATTAACCGTGAGCCAAAGCTCTTGTATCCCATAGGTTGAACACGTTGCGAGAGCTATCTCTGGCACAGCAGGTCAGGGCTGTGGCCTCTGTTCTGAGCATCTGCTGAAGGATCACACGCTCTTTGATGTGCTGTTGATCTGTTCAGGCATTGGTGCACCACCATCTGCTTTTAGCTGGTGCGATACATTTTTCAGTGATATGAGATTCACTCTCTCCCTCGCACACACCATCTCACTTTCGTCTCAGAACTCACATGTTTAGCTTTATTTAGTGCATTATGGTGGTGGTATGCTGAAGAAACTTCTTAAACTGAATGATACTGGGCAGGTTACTCATAGTCAGGAATGATGGATCTGGCAATGACTCAGTAATCCAGACAGGATTGTTTCTTGTCTATTGGGGGTGGGGAAAAGCCCACCAAGGAGCATTTAGGGTGCAGCAGCTTGTGCAATTAATTATGACCCCATTAGCACAAGGTCTTCAATGTGGGGAGAGACTCACTTGTAGTTCAGAACAAAAGAGAACTTTCCCACAACGATGAGGAACCTGAGAAAACAGAGAGCTGCTGTTCAGGAGGTCATCTGGATTGTTCTGTTGCTAGCAGACATTTGTATATTGTTCGGGTGTGGCTTTTCTTCTAGGACAGAACTTTTATTAAACAGTGTAGATTGAGGACCCACATTAATTTGGATGAATGCATCTTTTTCTCTGTGTTTTTGCCTTTCATCAATGCTGCAATGGAGTTTTTGTCCAACGAAAACTAATTCTCCCAGACTTTTTAAAAATTAATAAATAAAATAACTGACAAACAATTAAATGTTTTTCATTCTTTCTTTTACTTCCCAATAATCCATTCATTTTTCTTCTTTTTTCTCCTGTCTTCTTACATTTTCCTCTCTCCTTTCATTTGCTTCTTTCCTTCTTCCTCCTCTTCTTCACTCCATCCTCTTCCTTTTGCCTTCCTTGCTCCTCCTCCTCCTCCTTTCATACTCTTCCTTTCCTTTCCTTTCCTTTCATCTTGTTCTTTTTTCTTCTTTTTCTGATTTTTTCCCCTCTTCTTTTCTAACTCCTTTTCTTCCCATCCTTTCTTTCTAATCCTCTCCTTATCTCTTTTTTCTGTTATCATCTTCCCTTCTCCGCTTTGTTATGCTCTTTCTGTCTGTCTTTCTTTTTTCTTTCTTTCTTTCATACACTCTTCCTTTCCTTTCCTTTCCTTTCCTTTCCTTTCCTTTCCTTTCCTTTCCTTTCCTTTCCTTTCCTTTCCTTTCATCTTGTTCTTTTTTCTTCTTTTTCTGCTTCTTTCTTTCCTTCTTCTTTTCTAACTCCTTTTTTTTCATCCTTTCTGTCTAACCATCCTTCCTTTCCTTATTTATTTTTTTCTGTTATTATCTCCCCTTCTCCTCTTTGTTATGCTTTCTTTCTTTCTTTCTTTCTTTCTTTCTTTCTTTCTTTCTTTCTTTCTGTCTTTCTTTCTTTCTTTCTTTCTTTTACATTCCCTTCCTCTTACTTTTTAATTTATTTCGCTTTCTCCCTCATTCTATCTGGTTCTTTCTTCTTAATTTTATGTTCTATCTATTCTTACCTCTTTCTTTCCACCCATCCTTTTTCATTCTCTCTTCCATTCTTATCTCCCCCTCTCTCATTTTTCTTTCTTTCTTTCTTTCTTTCTTATTAACTCACTCTTCCTTTTTCATTTCTTTCTCATTCTCCTTCATTCTATCTGGTTGTTTCTTTCTTTGTTTTCTGCTCTATCCATTCTTACCCCTTTCTCTTCCCACCCCTCCTTTCTTTCTTTACTTCTTTATTCCATTCTTATCTCCCCCTCTGACATTTATTTATTTTCTTTCTCTTTTTTTTCTGAACTTTTTCATCATATCTCCACCTGTTTCTTTTGACCTGGCAGAAACTTCTAAATCATGACCCACAAGACCTGCAAGGTTTCATGATTTGGAAAATAATGTGTTGTTTTCAGTCACATTCTGTTTCTTTTCCAATCCATTAATATTCTTCATTTGTGCTGAAACACATTTTCTTCACTAAATGGACATAAGAGATTCATTAAACCAACTCAACAGATGGGCAATGGTCAAACGCTCTTGGCAAACTCCCATCAGCAGTCCACTATATTATTATTATTATTACCAATGACTGACATATCTGTTTCTCTTAGTAATAGCACCGGAATGTTTATTACCAGCTCTCCCGCTAACAACAGACAACCAAAACAAGTGAATAATAATGAAATGAAACAGGTCACTGCTGCGTCGACATTCAAAGCCAACAGCTAAATGAGTCTGACCTTGAAGCTACCGAGGCAGAGAACTCCTGCCCTACAATTACTGGGGAATTGGGAGATGTTAAACCCATCAAAACACCCCCCACCTCCCAGATCTGCCCAACATCCAGATTTGACCTTGAAGGTAGTATAACACTGGGCATGCAGACAGTCTCCCCAGCAGACCAGAGTTATTTCAGACACTTGTGTAAAACTAAGCATTCTGGCAAGGCGTGACTTTCTAGAAAGTGCTCATAGAACAGAAAAGAACAGTGTAAACATCTGAAATCATATAGCTTGATATTGTCAGTGCCCATCTGCTGGCATCAAACCATTATGGTTTGCATGATTAATAAACTAAACTAATGATTTTTGGATATTTAATGCTTTTGTGGTGTGTTACAGTGTGAATGGGCCTGTGGTACACAGTACACAAAAAGAGAATAAACGTGTACAAATGACTTATTGTTTTGCTTTAAGCTAATAAGAAGAACTAAACAAAATAAGACATGAAAGAGAACTTAGTCTAGTACTCACATGCTGTGTGACAGCCGTTTTCTGTGCATGTGCTTCGGATGTGTGCACTCAGAATACCTTATATGAAAAGTTTAAACTGATATGGCTTAAAATGCATGATTTCAGCACGACAGACATGATAATTAAAACCAAACAGATGTTTGTTTGTTTTTTTTTTTTTGGTAACACTTTATTTTGATAGTCCACTTTAGATATTCTACTAACAGTAATTAACTTTGCAACAAAATCTCAACTAGCAGTTAGTAGAGTAT
This sequence comes from Cirrhinus molitorella, assembly GCA_033026305.1. NCBI lineage: Eukaryota > Metazoa > Chordata > Actinopteri > Cypriniformes > Cyprinidae > Cirrhinus > Cirrhinus molitorella. The sequence goes on along the minus strand of CM065124.1, from coordinate 20,898,457 downwards.
TAGTAGACAGTCTGCTTAATATCTTCTAACACTTTCTTTGTCAACTTATTCAACTAACCCTAAACCTACCCTAAACTAACCCTAAAGTCTACTCTGAGAGTTAGTGGACATGTAGTTGCAAATAATGAGATTTAGTTGATATGTAGTTGACAAGTAGTTGACATGTAGCTACAAAGTTACTTACACTTAGTAGAATGTCTAAAGTGGACTATCAAAATAAAGTGTAACCTTTTTTTGTAGCAGAGTATCTGAGCTATGAGCTGTAAAGACACAACCCTATTCTGGAAAAAGGCGTGGGGAGCAGCAGCTCATTTGCATTTAAAGAGACACGCACACAAACAGCGTGTTTCTGCTGCACTATATACATCAATGATATAATTAATGATCTGTGGGGTATTTTGATCTGAAACTTCACAGACACATTCTGGGAACACCTGAAACTTATATTACATAAAAAAGCTTCTATTCACATTTATTTAAAGGGACCATAAACAACAACAAACAAAGCTATGTTTTTGACAAACAACACGAGCAACAACAACAACCACAACAACAGAATTTTCTCTCTTACTCTACATTCCTGCATTTTTCCTCTGCTCAAATTTGCATATTAATTTAGCTTATATTCAAAACTTGGCATTGTGTACTGCAAATGTTGTTGGCTCTTATAATAAATTGGTTGCAATGTTCTTTATTTGTAAGTCTCTTTGGATAAAAGTGTCAGCTACATGAATAAATCTAAAACTGGCATTTCCCTCTCTGCAACACTGCAAATGTTTAAATAATTATCACAAACAAGTCTTTAAAATAGTCCTGTCAAAATGCTCACGTGGAGAGTAAATGTAGGAGTCAGTTGTTGATCAATTGACGAGTCACATTTCCAACTCTCATTCATTTTTTCTCAGAAAGACTGTGATAAGGGGGATAAGTTTATGCTCTTCTCACTTCCTCATCTTCCTGATAAGATGTGAAGGCTATGGGGAACAATGAAAGCACAGGAGAGGTTTCCTCAGAAACCAAAGATAACTGCTAACTTCACCTCCTCTTCAACAAGGGCATCTCGACATCAATACTTTTCTCTTATCCACAACACACAGCAGTCTTCCCAGAGCTTCTCCTGCTGAGAGGAGAAACTTTCACCATGGATCTTCCAGAAAAAAATATGCTTCCTTAGCAATACAGGACTGGATACCTCTACACATCACACTTTCCACCATAGTACGGGAGTGGACATCTAACAGACTGATGCTTATAAAAAATGCCTTTTCTCTAGCTGATTTTTTATGTACTGTTCTATCTTTCTTTCTTGTTCTGCAGTTTAAAAGACTGGCGTTCGTATCCTTTGCATATAATTATGTCAAGATGACATAAAAATCAGTCAAACTGTGAGATTGCCTTTGGCAAAGCATCTGTGCAGGTTTATAGCCTAAAGGTAAGACAGAATAATATAGGTATTCTTCAATTATCCCTCTTATTAATTCTTAACAATAATTTGTTGAATCACAAATGTTTACATTCTTATCATACTGAAATTAAAACTTACGGTTCAATATATTTAATATAAGTATGTTTTTTTTTTTAAACGCTAACACACATATTCTGTTCAAATTCATAATTTACCAAAATAAATCACAGCTTTTCAAGTGGCCTTGATTGCAGAAGTTTTTTCTTCCATAAATGTTTTTCAGAGGCATAAAAAAACACACTGAATTTTAAGCCTTGAACTAAACTAACCAGCTCTGAGATGAATAACAACATTTGGCGTAATTCAAAAGAAGTATTCAAGAACTGAGAAAAAGACAAAAGTACTAGACTGTGTACTTAATGTCTTCTGTAAATGAATGAATAACTAATTACATAAAGAATTGTTCAGCTTTTTTTGCCCTTTTTATGTGTATATGTGGGTGTGTATGTGTGTGCGTACATGTGCATGTGCGTGTGTGTGTGTGCGTTCACACTGCAAGAGAGCATGTCAATTATAATGCAATGTGGACAGATTTTATTATAATGGAGCCATTCTAGTGTTGCAGCGTCACTTTCTTGCTGTGCAGAGCAGACAGGGTGTAAAAGGCTTTATTTAAAATAGCCTGCATCAAATTCAGATTAATTCACAAAAGATTTCACAATTTAGTGAGCTATACCTCTATTTTTAGTACTCAAGAAGCAAAGTGTCAGGGTATGTAAATACAATGACTGATAATTTGTTAATGATAATAGTTTGTTAATTTGTAATGATACATTCTCAAGTTGAGAAGTTACTGAAAGCATTTAAAGGCTTTTTTTTTAGTATTTTAAAAACAGCTTAAATTCACATATTTCACTTATGACTGACTTTTATCACATTAAGCCTGGTTTAGATTACACTTTTTTTTTGTCTGTTGTGACAGTCACTGTGTCAGATTATGTGATTTTGACTCAAAATTTTGTCATGATCAAAAAACATGTCAGACTACACATTGCTACCCGACCATTCATCGCTTGCCATCTTTAAACAAACAATGGCTAGCAAGCAGCATGTTTTGCCCTGTCTTATAATCAGAAAAGACCTAAAAAAAGAAAGAAAACCTGACAGTGGATACAGATTTGGATTGCATGAAGAGGACAATGTGGATTGTCTAAGAGAACTGAGGTAAAATAGTGTTTATTTTTTGTGTGTTTTTTTTTTTAGAATATTTCCCAAGTGATGTTTAATAGAGCAAGAGAATGTTTTCACATTATTTCCTAATATTTTTTTCTTCTAGAGAAAGTCTGATTTCTTATAGTTGCTTGAATAATAAAAATAAATAAATAAATAAATAAAAACTGCTAAGGTCAATATTATTAGCCCCTTAAGAAATTATTAGTTTGATTAGCTATAGAACAAACCACTGTTGTCCAATGACTTGCCAAATTAACCTAATTTGCCTGATTAACCTAATTAATCTAGTTAAGCCTTTAAATTGCTCTTTAAGCTAAGGATTAGTATCTTGCAAAACAACTAGTAAAATAATATGCACTGTCATCATGGCAAAGACTAAAGAAATTAGTTTGGACTTGAGAGAAAGAATTGTTAATGCTCATAAAGATGGAGAATGATACACACGTTTTTCAAAGCATTTTCAAGTGGCAAGAACTGCACTGAGATGTATTATCAAGAAGTTTAAAGAGGCCAACACAGTGGAGAACAAGCCGGCCAGAGGCAGGAAGTGAAAGATTTAAAAAATTTTGGAAAGAAAACTAGTGACAGAGGTTTCTAAAGACCCAAGAACAACTGCCAAGACACTAGTGAATGACCTAGCCAAGTCTGGAATTGATGTCTCAATGAAGACAGTCACTAGAGCCCTGTACAGGAATGAACTGCGAGGTTGCCGACCAAGAAAGACTTCACTTCTGAAGAAGAGACACCTCCAAGCTAGAATGAAGTTTGCTAAGGACAACCTGGGGGAATGTGATGCATACTAGAAACGTGTCCTTTGGTCAGATGAGACAAAACTGAGCTTTTTAGCCATAGAGATGTTGCCTATGTTTGGAGAAAGAAGGGAGATGCATTCAACCCCAAGAACCACCGTTCCCACAGTGAAACACTAGGTGGGGGCAGTATAATGCTCTGGGGATGTTTTGGTGCGTTTGGAACTGGGAATCTTGTCAGGGTTGAAGGAAACATGAAAAAGGAAGACTATAAGAAGATTTTGAAAGACAACCTCAGACAGTCTGCAAGAAAACATGGTTTGGGTCGACATTTTGTCTTCCAGCATGATAACGACCCAAAGCATACCTCACTTCTGGTGAAGAAATACCTCCAAATGAGCAAAGTGAGTGTACTTGAAAGCCCAGACCTGAATCCAGTAGAAAATTTGTGGGGCACACTAAAGTCCAGAGTTTGTGCCAGAAAACCAATAAATCTGGAGGAGCTTGAAAGATTTGCTAAGGAAGAATGGGCTGTCATTTCTTGGGAGACATGCTTGGAACTTGTTGAGAACTACAGTAAATGACTAAAGGCTGTTATCAAGCAAAAGGGAAACACTATTGACTATTAACATCAGAGGGCTAATCATTTTGACCAGTAGACTTTTTTAAAATTCTTCGTTATACATTTATTTCTATTTGTATTACAAACCCTAAAAGCTTCCTGAATAAAGTATTATGTTTAAAAATGCTGTGTTGATAAAATCGTCTTTCTGTTAAACAACACTTTGGACGAATTGAATCTTGCATCATGATACCCATTGTTGTTTACAAATCCTCACAGCATCCTCATGCCAAAATCTGGGCCAAAATTGTGCTAAAATTGTGTAGCCTTACCCTAAAATCGAGTAGCCTGATCCAGGCTTTAATCATTTTAAAACAGACAGTATCTATGGTTGTTACATCACATTTAAAAAAAAAAGATGTATCATTACCCACCAGGTCATTTTATTAAAGAAGCCAACAAGCTAAGAAATTTGTGTGGAAGCTAACTTCGTCCACTGCCATAAAGCATTGTAAATGATGTAACAGCCACTGTTCAGTTCATTTACTGCGTTTCCCATTTACATGGCACCAGCAATTTCTTCAACTGGCGAACCTCGCTAATCTTGCTTAAAGAATTCAACAACTTAAAAATGACTGCTGAATAAAAAAAAAAAAAAAAGAATAAATAAATCTGAATATCTGGCTTCTAAAGAAACAGACACCATTGTTTAACAACCTCAGAACTCATTCTAGGATGGCTCCACAGGTTTACACTTAATTATATTGTTTACCTCTACAACGCTACTGTTGCACTCAGTCGTGCCAAACCTTGATGCTGACTTTGATGTTGATTCGCCACTGAAAGTCTCTCAAATCTTTCTATGATACCTTTGAACTCTTTGGCCTCTTCATCAGGTGAATGAACACGCTGAACGAGAGGAAGGATATGAGGCAGGAGTAAAATGGTGTCAAAGACTAAACCATACCTGGGGAGTTGAAGCATGTAACACAGGAAGGAAGTATGTGCTGACAGCTCAAAGTCATCTCTTTTATGGGCTGAGCATCAGAGGCAGCTTTGACACATTTGACGCAGTGTCAGATCTGCCATAAATGGGTAACAGAGATGTTGCTCTGTTATTCCTCATTGTTTGAAATGTATTATTTGTATACTGGCACATACTATTTGAACCAAAATACATAAAAGCCACACATTTGGAAGTAAATAAGAGCAAATTCCCTGCGTGTTTGTTATCGCGACTGAATTATAAATCTAATGCAAAAATAATACTCTGTGAAATCCAATTATCGCAGCAACCAGTGAATAATACCACTCCACAGGGGCCTCAGGAGTCTCAGCATTCAAAGCTACTCTTCAAAGAGCATAAAACTTTACAGTCTCTTTAATCATGTCATACCGGATGCACTGCGAATATGTTTTCAGTCCCACACATCAGCGATAAAAACGGAGGAAGCTCTAACCGGACACATTAAGACAAATACCGCTAAGAAAACAGCCGCTCCAAAATAGAGCAAAACAACCAAACAAGTCCACTCACGCATCACATGATTAAAACCGCAGGTGCGCGTCGGCTTTGGCTGGACCTGCTGCTCCTGCAACTTTTTAAGAAGCACGAGTTCAAAAGGAGCACTGCAAGGGGCTCGGATAACATCACAGAGACCCCAATGGATTTCACTCGTCAGCTTCTCTAGATCTTTCAGGGCCGTCCTCCAGCCAGCATCCCTCCAAAGCACTGAGCTTAACAATCAGGAGGAGAGGAAAGAAGGCAAAAAATACATTTGAGTTTGATAGAGGGTCTGCAGGCATCAATGCAAAAACAGAATACGGTTTCTTTATGTCCTCCTTTCCCCCAATAGGATCATCACCTGGAAGATTACCCTGGTTACGCTGCATTGAGTCAAGTCATCCCTTCCTTTCTCGTCAATCAGCCACCGGAAAGTCGGCGTCTGGAGGGAGAAAGGCCCCCTATTGGATACTAGTCTCTGCAGAGAGAATGCGACAATGGCGTCCAACAGGGAAGCTCGCGGAGGTTGTAATTTTCCACAAGCGTAGAGCTGTTCCTCTGGGAATGAAGGGAAAGGCATATCTAATTAGTTTTAAATTTAGGCCTTAATTCTGAAAAAGAGGAATATTAAAATTACATTAATATGGCCGTGAGCGACTCACTGCATTGGTCAGTTTAATAGGAATAAAATATTTTCGCTATTATGAGCAGCAGCACATGCACTTAAGGCAACCTGCACATGAACCTGTGGGAGTCAGGTGAATGCTTTCGAGTCACACAAAGGTAGTATCAAAGGCACTGTCATAACTTTGCATGAAAACAAAGTAAAGTCACAATGTACCCTTTTAAAATCAACCCACGCATGTGTGCAAGTCACATTATCAAAAAAACAGTACACCAAAAAATATAAATATTTTACAATATTTACCCTCATGTTGTTTCAACAATGTATGCTGAATTGTTAAAAAAAAAAAAAAAAAAAAAAAAAACTCTGTAAAAACACTATACAAGTTGTTTCTCTGAAGTAATATGCAATTTTGTGAGGAACATACCAAAATTTAAGTCATCTTCACCTCTGCTGATGTATGTTTAATCAAAACAAACATGGCCCATATGGAGCAAGTTCGGTGGCAACAACACCAAAACACATTGTTTCTTTTAGCCAAACATCATGTTAAACCTGGACCATGAAAGAAAAATTATCCTTGGAAAAAAACTGTCAAATTTCAGCCTGTTTCTCACTCAAAGCCATCATATGGCTTCACAAGACCTGAATTATAGCCTATGAGTCATACAGACTACTTTTCAGGTGCTTTTATAGTGCTATGCTCCTTTTTTAAATGAATACTTTTACTTAGCAAGGATGCATTAGACTGATCAAAAGTGCCAGTTAAAGCATTTATTATGTTAACAAAAGATTTCTGTTTCAAATAAATGCTGTTCTTCTGAACTTTCTTTTCAAAGAATCTTGAATTAAAATGTAACATGTATTCTCAGCATATATAATAAGAAAAGTTTCTTGAGCACCAATTTCTGAAGGATCATGTGACACTGAAGACTAAATATCCAGCTTTGCCTCACAGGAATACGATTACATCTTAAAATACATTAAACTAGAAAACTTAATTTGTAATATGTGACTCTGGACCACAAAACCAGTCTTAAGTAGCATACATATACAGGTGCATCTCAATAAATTAGAATGTTGTGGAAAAGTTTATTTATTTCAGTAAAAAGTCTTTGGTTCTTGTAATTGTGATGATTTTGGCTCACATTTTAAAAAAAAAACATTTTTAGTGAATTGTTGGCCTTCTGGAAAGTATGTTCATTTACTGTATATGTACTCAGTACTTGGTAGGGGCTCCTTTTGCTTTAATTACTGCCTAAATTCGGCATGGCATGGAGGTGATCAGTCTGTGGCACTGCTGAGGTCATATGGAAGCCCAGGTTTCTTTGACAGAGGCCTTCAGCTCATCTGCATATTTTGGTCTCTTGTTTCTCATTTTCCTCTTGACAGTACCCCGTAGATTCTCTATGGGGTTCAGGTCTGGTGAGTTTGCTGGCCACTCAAGTACACCAACACCATGGTCATTTAATCAACTTTTGGTGCTTTTGGCAGTCTGGGCAGGTGCCAAATCCTGCTGGAAAATGAAATCAGCATCTTTAAAAACCTGGTCAGCAGAAGGAAGCATGAAGTGCTCTAAAGTTCCTTGGTAAACGGGTGCAGTGACTTTGGTTTTCAAAAAACAGTAAACCAACACCAGCAGATGACATTGCACCCCAAATCATCACAGACTGTGGAAACTTAACACTGGACTTCAAGCAACTTGGGCTATGAGCTTCTCCACACTTCCTCCAGACTCTAGGACCTTGGTTTCCAAATGAAATGCAAAACTTGCTCTCATCTGAAAAGAGGACTTTGGATCACTGGGCAACAATCCAGTTCTTCTTCTCCTTAGCCCAGGTAAGACACCTCTGACGTTGTCTGTGGTTCAGGAGTGGCTTAACAAGAGGAATATGACAACGGCAGCCAAATTCCTTGACACGTCTATGTGTGGTGGCTCTTAATGCCTTGACCCCAGCCTCAGTCCATTCCTTGTGAAGTTCTCCCAAATTCTTGAATCGATTTTGTTTGACAAGCCTCTCAAGGCTGCGGTTCTCTCGGTTGGTTGTCCATGTTTTTCTTCCACACTTTTTCCTTCCACTCAACTCTCTGTTAACGTGCTTGAGTACAGCACTCTGTGAACAGCCAGCTTCTGTGGCAATGAACGTTTGTGGCTTACCCTCCTTGTGAAGGGTGTTAATGATTGTCTTCTGGACAATTGTCAGATCAGCAGTCTTCCCCATGAATGTGTAGCCTAGTGAACCAAACTGAGAGACCATTTTGAAGGCTGGTTTTGAGTTGATTAGCTGGTTGGTATGTCACCATATTCAAATTTGTTGAGATTTGGTGGGTTTTTGTTAAATGTGAGCCAAAATCATCACAATTAAAAGAACCAAAGACTTAAACTACTTCAGTCTGTGTGCATTGGATTTATTTAATACACAAGTTTCCCAATTTGAGTTGAATTACTGAAATAAATGAGCATTCTAATTATTGAGATGCACCTGTTTTAGTAGCAATAGCCAACAATACATTGTATTTGTCAAAATAATCAATTTTTCTTTTATGCCAAAAATCATTTTAAATGATGTCCATTTTATTATAATATTTAAATTATAAATGCCATTTTGGTGCCGTTTAATGTGGAGCAGATCACTATAGCACCTTAGTTCAAGAGAAGCGTGTGAACTGATCATCTCCTCCACTTTAATACCAGTTACAGCACAAAATAAACATGAATAAACATAAAAAGGCATGTTAAAAGAAAGTAAAACATACAAAATCTGTATCCTGTCTCATGCAATCGCTTAATCAGCAAAGACGTCAGTATGACAGTTTGTAAACAATATATCACTTAAGTCACATTTACAAATGATGTCTTTACATAAAAAAAAAAAACATATTCGGTGACCATAAACTCGTTAGTATGAGTTATAATTTGTACTGTTTTTCAATGTTTGATAAATCCATAACGTTTTTATGACAGAATGTTTAAAAGTTTATAAGAAACAAATTGTATTATAAATTAACTATTGTTAGCCTTCAATATTATAGTAATGTAGTACCAACTGACTCTCTTTACAGCATTAGTCGAGAGGTTTTTTCCTTTGGCATGTACTGTACTGATATGCATCCAAAATATTGAATAGAATCAAAGCAAAATCGCAAGCAGAATCAAATCAAATTGCAAAATTTGTGTCAAAACCCTGCCCTACATTATTATTAATTTGAGGAAAAAAAAACTAAGAATATTGTGAGTAAATAATTTCCATTTTTGGGTGAACTCTAAAACACAAAGCGGACCCAGTGTTTACAAACCCTAATGATATTTAATGCATCCCCTGGCAGACATGATGGTTTCACCTTTATAAACAAGAATAACATCATTCATAGCTGGGATCCGTGTGGAGGACAGGCGAACACTGAAATGTCACTCAAAAAATGGAGATGACATCAGAAGTATAGTTCTATGCTGGTGAGTCATCACCATTTTGATAATGAAACAATGATGAAACCTGCAGATAAAGGTTACGCTTCCAGTTCATTGTGGATATCTGACACCACAGGCCTGCCCACAGCCCTAAACCAGCGAGCCCAAGGGGCGCGAAGCACAATGCCTCCATATGCTCCCAGATACAGGGCTTCAGCCACCTCCCACAAACACTGGAGCACTGTTACAAAAACATACCAAGGCCAAGGCTGACAGTTCAGTGCATCTCATTTCCCGATGCAGATTTATTTTCGTAATCATTTCCCTGCATGCAAATAATCGTATAGACCATAACAGCCTTTGTGAAGATGTAAATACTGTTTCGCCCATTAAAAAATGTAATTTGCCAAATGGTAGTGGTTTCCATTAATTTCGAAAATTACACCGCTCTCAAAGTCTCTCATTTTTATTCATTGTGCTATCACTTTGTGCACTCCAGATACTAAGACTATTAACAAGGTTTAAAACAATGTTATCCAGGGATTTGTGGATGAGAGTTAAACCTCCCAGTATTAAATTGATTCTGAAATGCCAAGAGCATTTGCATTTCATTAAATCTCAACAGAACAATTATACCTTTGTGAACGGCGATACAGTTGTGAAGGTGTACAGATTACGCATTTGCATTATTTGTACTGGGGGCTGGGCATTCTCTGCTCGCCTGCCTTAAATGAAAGAGCTGGTATTACTATTATTTTGCAGTCTGAAATGAGCTCTCGAGAAGCGCTTACAAAGCTTGATCTGGCGTGCGTACCGTGGCTTTTGTCTTTCTGTGCTTCTGTGCTTTCAGGAAGGTTTTGATTTAGGTCTAAGCGAGTTTGATGTATAATAAATGGAATATAGGAATGCCTGCTGGTGCAAAACAAGGTGAATCGAGCCTTTTCTGCTTCAGACTACTACAGATATATTCAGCGCTGCCTTGTAGCTGTATACGGTCTTAATCTAGTCCTGCTTTTCTCCATCTATCCCTTCTGCCTCCCCCTCATTTGTACTCTGGAGGCTCAGAGTGACCCCCAGGGAGTCAATCAGGGCATCAGAGTCTTCCTACAGGCCTTCGGTGACACACATTTCTCTGAGCAGAACACTGCTATTAATGTCAGCATGGAGTCACCCTAAAGACTCTGCTTTACTCAGTTGTGTTGCCAAAAAGACAGCTTATGACTTCAAAACACTTCGATATTAAGCATAGAGTGCCACATTAGCACCATAGCACTCCATTTCACCACACCATAAATATTTTTCTTTTTCACAATTTATCCTCGGTGTAGGCCCGCTCTGCTTGCCGTTCACGTAATGTATTGTGGGAACGCTTGGCAGAACATTTAGCACATGCTTCTTCAAAAGCATCATTTTAATGTGTGGTTTGCACTGATGGCACATTTAAAAATAAAATGTAAAAAATTAAAAGCAAAATAAAAACATATATATGTGAAACAACAAAAAAGTACATGAAATGTACAGTAAAGTACATACAATTTGATTAAATAAATTGAAAAATTACATTTGAAATGTGTTTTGCACTGATGACTGATTTAAAAATAAAATAGATAAAAAACAGTAAAGTTTAGATTAAATAAAAGGTAACATAAAATAAGCATCATATTAATATGTGATTTACACTGATGACTCGTTTAAAAAAAAAAAAATATATATATATATATATATATATATATATATAAATTAGGGCTGTCATACGAGTAATCGCGATTAATCGCATCCAAAATAAAAGTTTATGTTTACATACTATATGTGTGTTTACTTTGTATATTTATTATGTACATATAAATACACACACACATGCATGTATATATTAAAAATAAATATTTATATGTATATGTATTATAATTATATACAATTTAGATTATAAATAAATATAAATATTTTAGATATAAATCTAAAATATTTTTCCTTAATATATACATGCATGTATGTGCATTTATACATAATAAATATACACAGTACACAAATATACAGTATGTAAACATAAACTTTTATTTTGGATGCGATTAATCGCGATTAATCGCTTGACAACACTAATATAAATAAAAAAACAAAACAAAACAAAACAAAAAATAAACAAAACAATAAGTGAAAAATAAACAGTAAAAAAAAGAGAGAGAGAGAAAATAAAAGGCAAAATTAAATACAACAACATCATATGTGACTTGCACTGGTCATTTATTAAAAAGGAAGAAAGAAAGAAAGAAAGAATTTAAACAAAACAAACTAGGAAAAAAATAAATTAAAATAAAAGCATAAAACATAAATAAATAAAGCATAAAGCAGAAAAAAAGTGAAAACACAGAACAGTAAAAAACATTAGAGTAAACACAAGGAAAAAACAGATAAAAAAAAAAGCTTAATAAAAGCAAAAACACATGCAAAAACAGTAATAATAATAATAATAATAATAATAATAAATACAAAGTCAAAACAATAAAACATAAAATAAAATAATGTAAAACAAAAAAATAAATTAATTAAAATATGGGGGGGGGGGAGTAAAATAAAATAAAACAGACAAAAAATACAAAAAATAAAATAAATGCAAAACAAACAAACTAAATCATAAAGTACAAAATAAATAAAAAATAAAATACAGGTAATAAAATAAAAAGAAAAATACATAATATAAATACAATTTAAATATTAAAAATGTAATATAAAATGCCTATACAATAAATCTTAAACCATCTGATAAAACCATCCTCTCAAACCATTCATTGCAGAAAACATTACCAGCATTAAATGTATGTCACAGTCCTTAAAACAACAACAAAAACATGTTTTTCAGAGAAATCACTGATGCGGTTGTCTATTGAATCAAACAATTCAAACTAATGCTAAAAGTCACACTCTATACCGCACAGGGCTGATAGATAGCCCACCCCTGTTCGTCACTGAGTGGTTTGAGGACACTTTAGATAATGCAGACAAACTCACAACAAAAGGGCTTTCAGTTTTCCCAGTTGTTGACAAGTCCTTTGAGCTAGAATGGCCATTGTAGCAGCTGGAGAACACGGTGAAGGCTGCGGAGCACGCGGGGGACATAAAATAGGCGGCTGGAAATTAGGCTGAGAGTGATGTTTATGGAAACAAAGTGAGAGAGGAACGAGTGAAGACATACATTAGCTTTTACTGGGAGTCCATCTCACTGCGAGGAGCGTGCCGATCCGCAGCAGGGGCTGAAGAGAGAGATGAAAAATAATGACAACAAGCTGTCATGTCTGTCCTGCTATTACCACACAGTGTCATTTCCTGTCTACAGTATGCACATTTGAAACAGGGCTTCTAGTGCAATAGCTTGCAATGCTGTGTAATTTTCGTCAGCAGGAATTCGGTCTCTGTTGAGGTTGGCTGCATGTGAATAGAAACACTCATGTACTAATCATTAGTGAGCCACAACAGGGCAGAGCTGGGGGTGTGTTGCTTGACTTTGAAGTAGCAGAAAAACTGCACCAATGCGCAGACAGATGCGTACAGACGCGCGCTCATCGTCCCTATAGATTTACCTTGGTACAACTGGGAATGAGACCGTTTATCACATGCACTCGATGAACAGAAAAACAGAGGGCTGCAGATGTCCCCATATGGCAATGATTCATTCAAAACTTGCTGTTCTCCCACTTATCAAACACACAGATGTCTTATATATTAATAACCCTACATATAGCTAGAACTCTAGACTTACAGTACCTTTTATTCAAGGTATATGCTAATCCACACTTTCCTCTGGAATCAAACCTTGTCACTGAATAAATAGCAAATGTGAATATATACTTTCAGTATTTACACTCAGAAATATGTTGTATAATTAGTCACAGTTTGTATAATTCTCAATCAAAAGACTAGCAATACAGATAAAAAGGGAGTCTAATTTTTATCTGCTTTAGAAATTGTCAGTAATAGTTTGGGATCCAAGTGGCAGAAAGAGCGAGTGAAATGATTAGTAACCTATCAGCAGGAGACGATTTATTCGTTTATGACAGAGTCAAGAGAGAAAATTGATTCAATGGACTTTTCCCAGCTCTATAGATTCTCTGAAACTCCTCTCACAATGAAAGTGAAAAACATCATGGTGAAAAAACAGTCTACAACCACATACTCACACCGATGAAGTCCCTCAATAAACACAAAAGTCTTTTTTTTTTTTTTTTACTATTGTGTACCTTAAAAGAATAGTTGATTTCCAGAATAACCAATTTCCTGATCATTTACTCACCCCCATGTCATCCAATTCTTTAGTCAAAAAGAAATGAGGAAAACATTATAGGATTTTTCTCCATATAGTGGACTTTCTAGTCCTAGTCCTAATTTTGGTATCAAAATATGTAATTCCATACCATAACTATTATGGTATATTACAGTCACCGTTATGCAGATTGATCATAAACACAGCTAAAAAGCTTCCTACCACAGTGGCCATCCTTCACAACACCACAATTTTATCACAGGTAGAATGCAAAATGTTTCAATACAAGCATTTCAGTCAAATGGAATTTATGCAGTATTTCGAACTTTTAACGCACAGGAAAACCAACCGGCCGCAACAGTTCAAAAATCAGCCCAATTACATGGAAAAAATGCGGATTTGGCAACCCTACTTCCAACACGAGCTGCGTCTAAATCGTTGTAAATACTCTACACATCAATAGCGACTTTGTGATGTATGAAAATTATATTCAATATTAGAATGTTTGCGGGAGCTGGATTAAGAAAACAGTCCCATGCAGGGTTGCCAGGTTTTCATAACGTTATTGGGGTCATTTCAACCCGCAGACTTTTATGCCAAAAATTATTAGGATATTAAGTAAAGATCATGTTCCATGAAGATATTTTATAAATTTCCTACTGTAAATATATCAAAACTTAATTTTTGATTAATAATATGCATTGCTAAAAACTTAATTTGAACAAATTTAAAGGCGATTTTCTCAATAATTAGATGTTTTTACAAACTCAGATTCCAGATTTTCAAATAGCTGTATCTCGGGCAAAGATTGTCCTATCCTAACACACCATATGAATGGCGACTGTAGAAAGCAAAAACTGAATCCCAGACATTTTGGGTAATTTAGGAATATTTAAGTTAAAAAGAGGACATTTCCATGGAAAAGAGGACATTTGGTCACCCTACAATTACTGTATGTGACCCTGGCCCACAAAACATGTAGCAATAGCCAAAAATACACTGTATATGGGTCAGAATTATACATTTTTCTTTTATGCCAAAAAGTATTAGGATATTAAGTAAAGATCATGTTCCATGAAGATGTTTCATAAATTTCCTACTGTAAATCAAAACTTATTTTTTGATTAATAATATGCATTGCTAAAAACTTCATTTGGACAATTTTAAAGGCGATTTCTCAATAATTAGATGTTTTTGCAAACTCAGATTCCAGTTTTTCAAATAGCTGTATCTCGGGCAAAGATTGTCCTATCCTACCAAACCATATGAAGGCCGACTGTAGAAAGCAAAAGCTGAATTCCAGACATTTTGGGTAATTTAGGAATATTTAAGTTCAAAAAGAGGACATGTCCAGGGAAAAGAGGACGTATGGTCACCCTACAATTACTATATGTGATCCTGGCCCACAAAACCTGTAGCAATAGCCAAAAATACACTGTATATGGGTCAGAATTATACATTTTTTTCTTGTATGCCAAAAATTATTAGGATATTAAGTAAAGATCATGTTCCATGAAGATATTTTGTAAATTTCCTACTGTAAATTAAATTTTTTTTTATTTACTACTATTTACTTTTTCTATTTTTTGATTAATAATATGCATTGCTAAAAACTTCATTTGGACAATTTTAAAGGCGATTTTCTCAATAATTAGATGTTTTATTGTCAAACTCAGATTCCAGTTTTTCAAATAGCTGTATCTCGGGCAAAGATTGTCCTATCCTAACACACCATACATCAAAAAAGCTTATTTATTCAGCATTCAGATGATGCATAAATCTCAATTTCAAAAAATTGACCCTTATGACTGGTTTTGTGGTCCAGGGTCACATACAGCATTTACAAAATATACACCTTTACAAATATAGCTTACTGAAGCAGCCATAATGGATTGTTTTTGTACAGCTAAAATAACAGGAATTCAGAGCCCTTGCACATGTAAGTTCAAATGGGCACACCCGCTCTTGCTCTAAAAATGAGGTGGATCTCATTGATATATTTTAAATAGTTTTTATTATTATTATTGTTCTGACTGAAAGATGTGTTGTATGTTTTACAGCTGACAATGAGAAACTGCTCAAAATGATTTAGTACGTGAGTGAGCTCTCTATATGACTGAGACAATTGCAAATTGATTTAGATTGTTGTTCAAACTGATTCACTAAAAGAGGACTACTTGAAATAGTGATTCATTCACAAATTTGGAATCGCTACTTCCAACTCGAAACAGATGACAGAAAATACATGATGTGATTGTTAAAGTACTGTGATGGAAAATCAGTATACTGTATATCATATTCTTACGACGCCCTTTTCACACACAGTCATCTTTTACTTTCAACTTTTAATTTGTGTTACTTCACCACAGAACATTTGGAGGCAGTTTGTCTATTCCCGGTCCTGTTTTTGTTTCAGAAAAAGCATGTGGTACTAATTATGCAATAACTCAAGGAAAGGAAAATACCAGGCTAATTGCAACACTTCAAACTGCAGAAATTAATAAAAATAAACACACCATACATATTGTTGATATAGAAGATGATTGCTTTTACTTGTTTTACATCACAATATTTCATTATATTGTATAGTCAAGCGGTTTATTCCAAGCTGCTTTGTAATTGTAATGAAAAATATGCTCTCATAGCGAACGGCAAAACGTTAACCAAACATCATTGTATTAACCTTTATTACTCCAAACATAAGGCAGTACTGTAAACTGTGACACGACATTGACATTGTTTATACATGCTACATAACCAATGGTAATAATCAATGGCACGTATCCGCTGGCTATGTATACAGTCTGTTTCCCACACGTTCTTGGCAGTTAGCAAAACTCCACGCAGACTTTCAGGCCATATTTGTGAAGTCATACCTGAGTGAATTAGCATTAGAATATAGTAGCAATGTCAGGAGGGGGCATTCTCTGAGCTTCCTACAAAGGAACAGCAGGGTGCCATCCAGACACCAGTGCGTGCCTTCCTCCTGAGACACTGGAGTTGTCTGCCCTCTGGGGTTAGCTAGCTTCAAACTTCTGCCACCCCCCAAAAAAGTCAGACATGCTTTCCTCCTGAGCGCTCTGTCTCTGTAACTTCAAATCTGACCCGTCCCCCTTTTCCACCCACCCATCCTTCAACCCCCAACCTCTCCTTCCACGCTCCCACAGCCTCTAAACCCAGCCCCGTCCTTTCGTGTGACGCTGTGGCTTTGATCTCAGGGGCCAGCGTGGTTCAGTAGTTGGCAGTCACAACCCTTTCCCTGTTCCACATGGCGAGGCTGCCCACTCATGTGGCCTGTACAGAATCTGCCTTTGTTAACCCTTTGCACTCTGCGGTTGCCTGGTAACACACTCACAGTCTGGACAGACGGGAGTGAAACTCGCCACGGCTGATTGATGAACACCATAAACATGTCAGGAATAAGGGAGGGAACACAAAACTTAATGAAAAAACGACAAACCTTAAAGTTGTTGTACATGGGTGGACGATCGCAACCAATTTATTTTTTTGGGCTTCTTTGGGCCTGTCAAATCAGTAAACTCTTGGCCTTTTGTCTCTTGGCATTTCGCAAAATGGCATGCTACAAGTGTGTCTGTTTGCGTTTATGTTTCTGGGTGTGTGATTTTGCGTGTTTTTTCGTGTACACATCAATACTGGTCAGTTCTAAAAGTGTCATCACACAAAGTCACACTTGTGTAAGCATCACTTTAAGTAGCAATTTAAAGGAATAGTTCACCCCAAAAAAATTTAAATTCATGATTTACTCACCCTCAAGCCGTCCTGGGTGTATATAACTTTCTTCTTTCAGATGAATGCAATTTATTGTTTAATTCAAAGTTATATAAAAAAAATTCCTGGCTCTTTCAACCTTTATAATGGCAATGAATGGTTGTTGAGATTTTGAAGCCCAAAAAAGTACTCCACACAGCTCTGGAGGGTTAATAAAGGCCTTCTGAAGCAAATTGATGTATTTGTGTAAAAAAAAAATATGCATATTTTTAACTTTATAAATTGTAATCTCTAGTTTTCACTAACTATCATATGCACGTTCACAAGAGAGTGATGTTTCAGCGGATGACGTAGGATTACGGTTTATAAAGCCTTTTACATATACATATATATATATATATATATATATATATATATATATCAGTCATTCTTGAGAAGTGGGACAAAACATGTCCACCAATTATAACTGCTATTAGTTTTAAAAATAAAAATATTTTCAAATTATAAATATTATGGGGATTAATAATAGAATGTATTTAACACAATTATACCCTTCAGTTTAATTTTAACATTATTATGTGAAATCTATGACACTTCTTGTCTTCTCACTACATCTAAAACAGTGTGTCCCGTAATATGTCAACACCATTTTCCAATTTCTGAGGAAATTATTTGAAATATTTAGATCATTTCATTTTCCAGAAGCAGGTTATATTAGCCTCTAGCATCTTCAGAAAAAAAACTAAATGGCTACTACATGAACTCCATTTGTTTTGTGAAAGAAATGCAAATTTGTCAACACCGTCAGATGTCACCACCATAAGATTTTGTGTTTCAATGGTACATCAAAATACTTAAATGTGACTCCTGAATAGAAGCTTCAAAAACAATAACATACTTGCTGTTTGTTGTGTTTGTTTTAATACAGTAATTGATTGATTCAATGCATTTGTTACTTAAAATGACTACAAATTCAGGTTTTGGTCACCACCGTCAGATGTGTCAACTCCGTCAGATTTGTCACCTCCGTCAGATGAATATGTTGACAATATTTCATAATGATATTTAATATTTGTTGTTGAATTGTTGGTCACATGTGAAAGTGTAATCTGTCTGCTAACTTGAGAATGTGTTTTGAAATGTTAAATACATCTAGAATGCTGTTAAAGATAAAGATAAAATTATATTACACAGTACAAGTTAAAAAGCACATTTTGTTAAAAAAACAGAAAGGTTGGGAGGTTGTATCAAAGCATAGTTCAGTATCTTAGTGCATATAAGATACATAAATGTGGTTTCATTTGTCTGAGTACATGGTTTTATTTTTTCAATTTTGCACCGTTTTGTCCCACTGTCAAGAATGACTGATATATACATATATATAATTCAAAATCTCAACACCCATTCACTGCCATTATAAAGCTTGGAAGAGCCAGGACATTTTTTTTATATAACTCAGATTGCATTTGTCTGAAAGAAGAAAGTCATATACACCTAGGATTGCTCAAAGGTGAGTAAATTATAGAGTAATTTGAATTTTTTGATGAACCATACCTTTAACTTTTTAACTTTTTTTTTTTTTAAGTAGTGGAGAAATTCTTTTAAAAAATCACAAATGTTTTTTGTATGAATTAGAAAATATGCTCTTAGAAACTGTCCACTTTGTCATATGTAGAATTACAGTTCAATTGTTTGGGCTTTTTATGACTTTCAAATATTTTTTTAAAAGACAATTTTGCTCACCATGGCTGCATATATATATATATATATATATATATATATATATATATATATATATATATATATATGTGTGTGTGTGTGTAATAAAAAATAAAAAACTGTAAAACTGTAATATTGTGAAATATTTAAATTTAAATTAACTAGTTTTTTTTATTCAAACATATTTTTTAAAGTAATTTATTCCTGCAGTGACAAAACTGAATTTTCAGTAGCCATTACTCCAGTCTTCAGTGTCACATGATCCTTCATAAATCAATTTAATATGCTGATTTGCTGCTTACTAAATATTTTCGTTTTACTGCACAGTCGTACTGCTTAATATTTTTGTGAAAACTGTGATATTTTTTAAGGATTCTTTGAGGAATAGAAAGCTCAAAAGCATTTATTTAAAAAAAAAACTTTTTGCAACAATGTAAAACTCTTTATTGTCACTTTAGAGTAATTTAATGTTTCTTTGATGAATACAAGTAAAAAGACTTACTGACCCAAACTTTTGAACAGCAGTGTAAATGAAGAAGTTTTCACTCTTTGTTAATCTTAAACTGTTGTTCATCTCTGTTTTGACTCAGTTATAGAATTTTGTGTTTACTAGTTATAGTTATTAATAACATTTAAAGTAAATGCATCAGTGTTTACTGCTATTCTGCAGGTTAATTCTGTCAGTATTGCTAATTATGTTTGAGATCGCTATTGTTTCTCTGACAGATACATACTCTGCTAAATGATCCAACTGTCAAAATGAATAAATTAAAGTCTGTCACATATGTCATATAATTATATTGCTAATACATATTTAAAAAGATGTTATTCTTTGTAGCTTAAATGTAGTATCCATTTTAGTAGCTTGTGTAAATAAGATTTTTTAGATTGACTGCAGATGAACTACTTTAAATTAAGAGTAGCTTCGAAAAAGCTTCCTCAACAGTGGTAAGCATGACTTGAGATCAATGACAGAGTCTTGCACAACTAGCTTGACTTGCCATCCTGAAAAAAGAGAGAAGAAAAAAGGGGTGGTAAAGGAATGACTTATTTAAGATTCCCATGCTAGTGTCATTCCAGCAGGATGACAGGGCCTCAAAGGTACAGGCAGCCGACAGAGGAAGAAGCACTAAGTGCCTGATCAGCACTACGGGGGGCTTTTCAAAGGCCTTTATGAAGCCCATCTGTCATTGGCTCTGTGCAGGGTGAGTACTGGTCAGGAACGAGGTCTCTTCTAGACAAGGCCTTCAAAGTGTCCATAACCTCAGGAAGACAAAGGCGATGCTCAGGGCAAAACTGTCACTTCCTCTCTATGGACGAAATAACACACTCAGACGCACAGACGAAGGAAAAAAAAAAAAAAAACGGTTGTCAACATTCTCTGTAGTCTTCCTGTCTGGGAGCAGAGAGAAGAGGAACAGAGAGATGGATTGTCACATTAGTTACGCTGGTAAAAAGCACATAGAGCAGTGTCATACATTGGTTATCCCTGCTCTAGGTCATCATGGGCTAACTTTCATACATACTTCATTTAACATAGGCTGGTTATGTTTTTGGAAAATCCTTGATCGCCACAAAAGCTAGACAATGGTTGTCTGATTCATCAGGGATGCTAACTCACAACATTCTGGTAGTTGTATGTGTTATTTAGCCACGTATCAAGTGAAAAAAAAAACCAAAAAAACAATGGCTTTATGATTCATGCTTGACATTTTACTCTGTATAATTTATGTTGGAGAACAAAACATCTCTTCAAGTGGGCCTAACTAATAAATCTTATAAATCCAAAACAGCCTTTCTAAAAACCTACGCTAAAGCTAAATAGTAATTGTCTTCCTGGTTTTAGGTCTAAGCTTAACAGCTTTATTCGACCCCAACAATGTCAATTACATACAAAAAATACAACAAAGGGGCTCTGAGACCCAAAACATCAGTAATCTAACATTTTGTAACATTTTGATCGACATTAAAATAATAATAATAATAATAATAATTCTACTACTACTACTACTACTACTACTACTAATAATAATAATAATAATAATAATAATAAATCAGTTAATTATATTTTTTGATGAAGTTTTGATGAAAGCTTTAAAATGGTCTTAAAAATCTAAAAGCAAATTTGTTACTTTTACTTTTAATTAGTCACCCTCATGTTGTTTCAAACCCATAACCCTTTGTTAATCTTTAGAACACAAATGAAGATTTTTTTTTTTTTCGATGAAATCTGAGAGCTTTCTGACTGTGCATAGCAACAAAACTACCACGTTCAAGACCTAGAAATGTAGTAGACAGTATACCAATATACTATAGTATACTGTTAATGTGCAAAGAAAACAAAATAAACATTGTTATTCATCAATAAACATTATTCAACAAGTTCTTCTCTTCTGTGTCAACTCTTGTAGCTTCATACAATTACGGTTGAACCACTGATGTCACATGGACTATTTTAACAATGTTCTTACTACCTTTCTGGGCCTTGAATGTGGTAGCTGCATTACTGTCCACACAGGGTCAAAAAGCACTCGGATTTCATAAAAAAATATCTTAATTTGTGTTCTGAAGATGAACACAGGTCTTTCAGGTTTGGAATGACATGAGGGTGATTTATGACAGAATTGTCATTTTTGAGTGAACTATCCCTTTAAAATACAGGAATTTTCTCATGCCACAGCTAACTATTTTTTAAGAAAATTCCCTGAAAACATGGGCTTAACCAATAATGTGAGTTTCTGTCAATTAGTGGAAGATGAGAGAAATGTCTTGGAAACCTAATTCATTCTCATCATTTTTGGGATTCAGTGCCATCAGAGGCACATATATTAGAAACTATGTTGTCAACACAGATGACAGCTGTATAGGTCTGTTCTGAGTTTGCTGGAAAAGTATCACACAAATTGTCCTTCAAATGCTTGGGGTTGGTAAGATTTTTGAAAGGTAATGATTTTGAATTAAAAATACAGTCAAATTGGTTTTAAAATGTAATTTATTGATGGCAAAGCTGAATTGCACCAGTCTTCATCGCTCGATTCTTTAGAAATCATTGTATACTGGTGCTCAAGAAACAATAAAACTGTTGATTGCAAGTATGTAAACATTCAATTTGAAATGTAATATGTAATTAAGGTCTCAGTACAATCTCAAGCATCTTTTAAATTTGTAATTATATCTGAATCTATGAAGAGTTCAGATGCAAAAGCCTCTAAATCCATCTGACGTCTTTCTCTAAAAAAATGCATTTTTATCAGGCTCAATGTTTAGGTTTCTATGTAAGTACTGGTACTTCTGATTGAGCTGAGGCTGGTATTTTAGCGATTTTGAAGTAAAAGTATTTAATGGACGTACAGTATGTTAAGAGCATTCACTCAGTATCATTATCTAATTTTTGACCGAGATGGCTTTGCATCTGAACTCTTCATATACACTTCAAATTTAATGTTTATTAATTGACAACTATATAGTTTTCAACAATTTGTCAAGTTTTAATTTATTGGTTTATTTAGTTTATTTAGACACTTCTTTGTAATGGTAGATATGTTAGCCGGGTGCTAACGTTACTGATGAAACAATACTGTCTACCTGGAAACCTAAAGCGGCACTAGGTATACTCATATTAGCACCAAAAAAAAAAAAAAAAAAAGATATTTTGAGCACTGAAAATGTACACATAACATATCAATTGTACTTACAAGTTGTGGTTCGGAGGCGCTTGTTGGTCCAATTAAAGAAGGTACGAACTTATCTTTCATGGACAAGTGTTGTGTTTAGCAAATCCAGCTTGAACTCTCTAAGATTAGAGAAGCAGTCCTCAGTAAAATGATGAGCACACAACAAAAGATTATAATTGCATTGCTGTGGAATCATGAAAAAAAAAAAGAAAAAAAGAAAAGAATTTTAACTACTGATTCTTCACATCATCATCTTTCTGCAATGAAATCTTGTTTTCGTAGCCCAGAACACAGCGCATTCTTGACATGATATAAACACACTAACTAGCGGAAGTGTTTGTGGGCAGGTCAGAGTGTTTGTATTCTGACTTGGTTGGTTTGGTTGATGGTTTTACTAATTTATTACATTTTATTTAAATCCCAATAGATCAAAGTGATTCAGAAACCAAAGAGGTTTACAAGCAGTCTGTTTATTTACTCCAGAATGAGCATTTGGATCTGATTTGAGCTAAAGAAGCAAAATACACTACCAGTCACTACAGAAAAAAAAAAAGAAAAAAAAAAAAAAATTGCAAAATGTTATTACAATATAAAATAATGGTTTTTATTTGAATATACTTTACAATATAATTTATTCTTGTGATGCAAAACTGAATTTTCATCAGCTGTTACTCCAGTCTTAAGTGTCATGTGATCCTTCAGAAATCATTCTGATATGCTGATTTATTATTAGAATTATCAATGTTGGAAACAGTTGTGCTGCCAAATATATTTTTTTGCAACCTGTGATTATTTTTTTTCAGGATTCTTTGATGAATAACAAGTTAAAAGGAACAGCATTTATTCAAAATATAAATCTTTTTCTAACAATGTAAATTTATGCTATCACTTTTTATTAATGTAACACATCCTTGGTGAATAAAAGTATTAATTTCTTTCAAAAAAAGAAATAATAAAAATGCACTGACCCCAAACTTTTGAACAGTAGTGTATATTGTTAGAAAACCTTTCTATTTTAAATAAATGCTGTTTTTTTTAATCTTGTATTGATCAAAAAATCCTAAAAAAAGGTATCACAGGTTCCGATATCTATCTATCTATCTATCTATCTATATATATATATATATATATATATATATATATGCTTTGTGCTGCTTAATATATATATATATATATATATATATATATATATATATATATATGTGTAAGGAATAATTGACGACGGGCCGTTGAATTCCTACATCGATCGGATGATATATTTCAAGGCATTCGTCCGGTTTTCGTTCTTAAACGGCTATTGTGAGCAGGATTAATTTCTTACGCAGCTCATCCAAAGCCTTCGTTGCTAGTTCCAAAACGTCATTTTAGACCTAGTAAGGACGCTTGAGCCTTTGATAGCAGAATAATGCAGTTAATAATGTAGTTTAGACAGACAGACGGGCAGGCAGACAGACGGAAAGAGAGAGACAGAGAGAGATTAAGCTCGTGAATTACCTCTGTGAGTCTGTGCTTCCTCAAACGTGATCAGCAGCAGCTTCTCTACTTATAGTGAAACTTTAAGTTCATTTTCTTCAGGAACAGCGTCGATGTTACCTCGTTATGAGAAATGTCGTGTAGTTTTTAAGTTGTTAATCGTCAGAGCAGCGCTAACAACATTAGCGCGTATGTTCACGTCTGTGCTGGCTGTTATGTGTGTGCGTCTGTTAGAGAGAGTGGAGAGATAGTGTGTGTGCTTTCCGTACATAATAAAACTTAATTTTGCGGCAAAAACATGGAAGAAATCTGTCGTTTCTTTGTATTGTTTGTATCTGTATGTATTTGTTTGGCCAGTGTCGTTGTGGGTTTTGATTATTTTGCTGTTTTAGGCTGTAAGGACCTTTGAAAGTGTGGCGAATTGATCTAAACATGTAATGCGGTTAGAAGCTGCCTGAAACTACGTTCGCCGTGCGTTTCCCTGAAAATAATGCACACCTTCAGAACGTTCATCAGCCAATCAGATTCAAGCATTCAACGGCTCCGTAGTATGTATAAATAAATAAATAAATAAATAAATAAATAAATAAATAAATAAATAAATAAATAAATAAATATATATATAAGCAGCACAACTGTTTCCAGCACTGATAACAAATCAGCATATTAGAATATTTTTTGAAGGATCATGTGACACTGAAGGCTGGAGTAATGATTCTGGAAATTCAAGTTTAATTGCAGATATAAATAAAATTTTCATGTATATTAAAATATAAAATATTTTTGATCAAGTGAAAACAGCCTTGATGAGCATATAAGAAACTTCTTTAAAAAACATTAAATGAGAGGGTGTGTCCAAACTTTTGACTGGTAGTGTATGTGAAGAAACTGTTGTCACATTTTCTTGCTAAATCATATCATTGAAACATAATGTTGACCAAAAATCTACTACTTTCCTCAAATAGACAGGAGAGAACACAGAATATAGCTGCAGGGGACATTATCAAGATGGCCGCCAAGTGAACCGTCTCACCTACACTGTCTTCTGGCCGACTGTCTTTCTCAATGACAAGAAAGAGAGAAAGCAAACTACAAAACCTTTTGACAGATAAATCCTACAGTCGTCTTCTCCCCAGAGGGTGGCATAGGGTTGGATAGGCAGAGCTCTACCTTTGGCCCGGTGCAGAGCAAAGGTGCCTTGAGCTCCTCAACTAGAGCTTAGCTGATCTCTCAAAGCAGCCATGTATATTGACCCCTATGCCCACATGCCATTACCAGCTTGCTGAAGTAGAAAAAGAGCAAGAAAGAGAAGAGAACTGGTCAATTGGAGGAGCTCAGCAAGACACTGTGGTAATGGTAATGCAAATTCAAACACAGTGGCCCCTCTGAAAGCACAGCTCGCTGATAATATTTAGCTGGAGCTATGAAAGGGCCTCTCTGCAGCACTAATACAGAATGATGGCCTCTCCACTGAGTCTCTGCAGAACTCGGCAGTCATTATTCATGTAGATGATTTAGATGACACAGTGTGGCACAGTTTGCGAGTCTTTTCAAATCAGCCAATTTATAAATGAATGGCTTATGAAGAGTAAGAGTTTTAATCTCACGGTGGAATGACATGCTTTCACAACTACATATCACAATAATTACCTTAATCAGAGGTGGCTTTGTGCAGCTCAGCGGCAAAACTTGGTTGGAGACAACTTGGGGTTAGATCAGCGTGAGTGAAATTGTGGTTTAAAAGCAATAACAGGACTCAAGCCAATCACACTTAGTCAAGAGGTGTGTGGGCAAGAGGGGCCTTTTACATTATAAGCTGTAAGCTTTAGTCTAAGCATCTTTTTCTACAGGGAATATTACACTATGTTTCAAAAGTTTGGAGTTAGTTTTTTTTTATCTTTTATTCAGCAAGGACACATTCAAATGATCAAATGTGAGAGTAAAGATATTTATATATTTTTATTTCAATTTCAGTTGATTTTATGTTGCAAATAAAGATTGTTCTTTTGAGCTTTCTACTCAAAGAATCCTGAAAAATACATATATGACAGTTAAATATTAAAGGATACATAACATACACGGTTTCACCTAATCTCATGTTAATCCTGAGTACCTATAGAGTAGTAATGTATCCTTAATATCTCCAAAAAGTCTTTAGTTTTCTTATATTTCTAAAGAAAAATACAGCTTTCCGATTTTCTCTGGAAAAAGCCGAACTTCTGGAGGCGCGCCGTGGGCGGAGCTAAGTTTGACGATCACTTGCGTTAGGATTGCCAATAAAACAGACATTTGATGGGGTTTCACTTACCATCTGCAGTTCTGAATCATGAGCGGGATCTTTTATAGCTGGGACCACTCCGTCTTTCAGTATCAAACAATGTGCAAATCCAGCATTGAACTGGTCCTCATATATCTAACATTCATCAGCAAACACACACTTGCTAAACTCAATTGCTGCCTCAGAAAAAGGAACTGCATCCACTGTTCATGTAACGCTGGGTTCTTCGGGAAGCTGAGCAAAGTTATCTTTGCCTTACAACCAAAACCACACTTCTTTAGAGACATTTTTCCAGAGTAAATCCCTTGCAGAGTGCATTCGAATGAAGCACGTTGATGAGCGTGCTCTCTTTCCCACTGTCTATGCTCATATAAGGAGTTCCACCACCGATTATGTCATTAATGCCACGCTCAAAAAAAACAAAACAAAAAAAAAACAAAACACGCCGAAACTTGTACCAACCTGGAAGTAAGATTTTCAGCAAATAAATTGCCTGTCATTTGTCCAAATTATTTTTTAAAACTTGGCCATGTTTAGCATGAGAATCCAACTCTTTAACACTGTAAACAACTAATATATACGAAACACCATTTCTGTGGTTCTCTGATATGATTTTTAAAGAATTAGATTGAAATTATACATTGCTGACAGCTTAAACAAACACATAAAACATTAGCTGTGCTTCCATTACCCTTCAAATTGCGCAAATCGAAATTGCAAATTAAATTGAAAATATGTCTAATGAAAACACATCAATTTTGCAAAAAAAAAAAAAAAAAAAACCATATATCGCAAACATGTTTTTATGCTCACATGAGGTGTTTTTTTTTTCCAGGCAATTCGAAGAACAAATATTTCGAAGGTGCAATGTAAACTTTTTTCTGCTTTTTCAGGTCACCTGCATGCGAAAGTCACATGATCATTCTTTAAAGGTGGATATCAGATGCAAAATGTACTTTTACATGGTGATTGCATATAAATGTGTCTTAGCAGGGTGTGGACATACCCACTCTACAATTAGCAAGTTTCCATCTAGTAGCCTATTTGAAACAAAGCTTTATAAGGCTAGTATTTAATTGTATTGGCCTAAATAAAATCATGTTTTTTTTTTTTTTTTTGTAGGCCCTACTTTGACTTATAGACTGTTTAGATACTTGAGCAATTTGAAACTTGAGCTCTGAATTCCTAGGAGTGCTCATTTCAGTTATTTTAATTCTCCTAACCGACGACCAATGGTCGTTAAGCCATTATTAACCAATAAATGACAAGATTATGTTAAATTACAATTAAATTGCGTGCAGTGACCCATAAAAATAGCTAAAATCAAGTGATTTTGGCGGTTTCTCCGGAGCGCAGTTAAGCTAACCGTGTTATTTTACTTCCTTTTCATTTAAAGGTAGAACAGAACTGAGAACAAAACAAGAATGAAAAGCTAACAAGCTAAAACTAATGTAAAATTTTGTACAAAATTAATACATTTCAGCTTGCTAAAGGAACATACTGAAGAACATCAAATTAATATATGTATTTTTGAAAGGTATCTACTTTTTTCTTACCATATATAAAATAATTTTAGATACAATCTAATAATATGAATATGATTTAATGCACTTTAGAACTACAGAGAAACTGTGCTTTAACGTGAGTGTAAATTTTAAAGATAAATAGCATTTCTATCAATTATATCGGTAAAAATTGTAGTGTGTTTAATATTTTTTTTTTTTGCAAAAAAATCCTTGGATGGAAACCTGGCTAATGATAAAAATCGTATTATCAAGCTGTTTTAATGATGTCATACCTCTCAGGCCCCGCCCACGACACTGACAGACTATCCTGTATTAACATATTTCTGCCCTCAGCCAGTTGTACACTGTACACAGTTGTCTGCCATTTTCTTCATTTTCTCCTGACAACAGAGCCACTGAGGACGCAATGGATTAGTTTTGTTTCTGAAGGTATGCAACACAGAATACACAAAAAACGGATAAGAGGGGTGGGCAGTAGCTCATTATCATTTAAAGGGACATGCACCAAAAATGGTTGCTCTGAACAGAGAAAAATAGTGTTGTTTTAGACAACAGAGTAAAAACAGTGCTGTTTTAGACAACCATTGAGAAATTTTAACCAAAGTATGTTGCATTCCTAAGGAATCATATCAACTTGTGAAAAATGGCCATCTGATGCCACCTTTAATGTACTATAACCAAAGACTATAGAAATACAAAGACGGTTCACTCCTATACTTATGAATGGGAGAAACTGCAACGCACAATATGGCAGAATAGTCCCACCTTCTAAATGAAGAGGCTAGACCAGCCAATGCGCATGCGCAGTCATAACACGCTTATGACTGTACATGTGCATTAGCTGGTCTAGCCTGAAAAGAAACTTTTTGAACACTATTTGGGGATAAGAAACAACATTAATGGGGCAGTTTATTTCAGATTTTGTTTCTGATTTGAAATATTAACTTAATTGTGACTTCAGCGAGCCGTTTATGAAATTTCAGGATTCCCCTATTCATTTATATAGGACTTGGTATTGTACGAGCTGTCCACAGGCATTGCAAATATGGCCCGCTGAGGGAACAGACTTTCCTTGAAAGGGACTTTGCTATAACCTCCAAGACACACCTCATATGTGGCTGCTCTCAAGTATAAGGGGTTTTCCTTGCCATTAATGCTTGGATAACCCCTAATGTGCACTGCACATGTCTGCGGCCCATAACAGCTCCAATATGGCCACTCTAGTCAATGCTTTATACCAGTGTGTATACCAGTCATGCAGCGGCATGTTTTAAAAGCATCCCAGAAAGATGCACGCCTACGTCTCCTTCGATTAAAAATAATGGCTAGTGCGGTGGCTTCGGAATATGTAAACCTACCAACATCAAAATCTGTAATGGAAACACAGCTAGTGTTTAACAAAAGAAGAGTTAATGATAGGTCTTCAATAGTTCTTCAAAGGTTATAGTTACAAAACAACTCCCCTGTGGAGAAAATAAATGACAATTTTTTTACTTCAAAAACCCATGTCATTGTTGGTTTCTTTAACTGTAAATTCGGACTTAGCATTCAGTTATCATACAACTTAGCATACAGTTGGCATATTGAGTGTTACAGCTTCTCCCATTCATTCAATCTCATTCCTCCTCATGTCTGTGCCAGAGATGAGCAGGTGAAATCAGCGGAGGTCTCTGTAAAGGCAATGACATTGCATATCATGTGCACTATTCTGCTTTGACATATAATTTGTCTATTCCCATTCTAGCCTGGAAGGCCGACTTTTAACTCCAGTCTAGGAGTCTCATTGCTTAGGAATCTATTAACAGTTTGATCTATGGTGTGTTAACATTCAAAGAGTTTTTACTTGAATTTTACATCAGAGCTATTCTGCGGTCAACATAAACAGCACAGAAAGCTGTCTGAACCTTCGAATAAAACCCGAGCACCATTCAAAGAGAACTCTGGGAGTCTCTAAGACCATAAAAGAGAAGGACACATTGCTGTGGAGTATAAGAGAGTGCCATAGCACTGGAAGTAACATGCTGAGTCATTCAGAAAAGGCCATTAAACTGCCTGGATGACTTCTGAAGTTTCACTAAGCACCCTCCATGCCACTCTGTAATGCATTACCTGGGACCTTGGCAGCCTCTGCTTGCTTTTTTACACGGGAGATAATAGTAACTGTTAAATTATGAATTACTACAGGTTCACGAGATATGGATTACAGTGTAAAAAATGGCATTGGTGAAAATGATTAATGAGCCACTATTGCCCGTGTTCCTCTACTTGATTGAGCGTGAATTCCATTGACTTGAATCCTGTTACTGCTTTTAAATGTATGAACAGCTCATTTCCTCTCAAGCTCCAAATTGATGGAAAGCATTACAACATCATTGAGGAATTGAAGGGTACTCTGTTTTACTGTAACTGGACAAACTTGTGATTAGTGTTTAAGAATCTGAGAAGAATGCATCTTTTTATTGATTTTTTAAATCTGGCCTTTAAATGAAATAATTACATTTTTTAAAAGCTAAATGGAATGTCAGGATGATGCAATGGCTGCGTCCAAAAGCTCTTAAATGCCGCCTTCGGAGGCAGCAATCCGAGGCAGGAAGGCATCAATGCACGTCCAAATCCAAATTCTGCTTCACTTCCTGTCTCCGGAGGTGCCTTCTTATGATCGAATTTTGAATGCAGCATAGATGTATCCTTCGCTGCCTTTGATATCCCACAAACCTGCATGTTTCATTCCGTGATAGTTGAGCTAAAGATAATAAAGATGGATAAGAAAGTTGCATTTGGTGGTCAGTTTTTGCGTACATTTATATTTCTGACAAACTTTTTGCAGTTTTGATGTTATTTCTATTGAAAAATCAGTAATATAGTAATTAAATATTCATTCAGTTATCATCAAAACTCATTCTATTTTGTTGTAGATCATTAAACAGCTATGCTGCCTCAGAAGGCTGTCCGAAATCAGTTTCATGAAGTGCCTTCATGGAAAAATGCTGCCTGCTAAGTCTTTGTCTGATAAAACAGTGAGGCAACAAGTCAGCTTCCTAGGCTTTTGGACGCAGCCAGTATCTTGGGAAAATTGTGTCACGCTATTAGTCAAATTTGACCCATAAAATATCAAAACAACAACAACATCACAGGCATTAAACCAGATTTATTTTAGTATTTTTATTAATATTTAAAATTAGCTTTTATTTCATTTTTAGCAGTTTTCATCTTAGTTTAAGTTTTAGTGGTTTTGTTATGTGCTTTTGTAATTTTGGATATTAGTTTGTCGCAACATTTCACATTTTTATTTTAAGTTTTTTAGTTAAGTTTTTTCCAGGTAATATTTAATTTAATTACTGTATTGTATTTATACATGTATTTGATATTTATTTTACCACAGTTATTTTATTATTATTTATTTACTGTTTGCTTTCATTTAATATTATCAGTTTTAAGCTTAGTCTAGGTTTCAGTGGTTTGGTTATTTGCTTTTGTCATGTAGTTAAAAAAAAAAAAAAAAAATCTAGCTTTAATTTATTGCAACATTGTTTTTTTTAAGTTTAAGTTTTTCCATCCAATATTTTATTCTATTATTTTATTTTAATTCATTAATTAATGACTTTTTATTTTTAGTCATGCTATTAGTCAAATTTCTCCCAAATTAACAAAATTAAATTTTGTTGCGCAAGAAAAATATACGACCCTATACATTTCATATATATATATATATATATATATATATGAATTAAAATTCTTTTATATTTAATTTTTTTTTTTTTCTTGTTTATAATGAATAGATTGAGGAATACTAAGAAAGTATGCATTTAAGGGTTAATACATACAATTAAAAACAACTACATCACAGGCATTGAGCAGAACTATTTTAGCATTATTTATTTACTGTTATAGTTAGCTTTTATTTTATATTATTAGTTTTAAACCTTAGTTTAAGTTTCAGTGGTTTTGTTATGTGCTTAAGTCATTTCTAATCTAAAGTTTTTTAAGCTTAAATGTTTCATCTAATATTTTATTTTATTATTATATAATATTTTTCAGCTTTAAATGATTTGAATAGTTTTCACTGAAAATGATTTGAATAGTTTTAGTTTTAGTTAACAGAAACAACACAGATATAATCTGCATAAAGGATTTGACTAATCCAAATAAAAGACATTATGCTTAATGATCCATGATTAACTAATAGAAGAACTGTGAAATAAATCAAATCAATCCCAGTTATTCACATACTATATAAAACCCACTAGAAAGATCCAAAATTCAAAAAGGCAAAAGTTCTGAACAAACATTACGAGAAGTGTCTTCAGTTATGTTTTAAAACCCTTTTGCATTTTTCTTTAATTAAGTCACAATAAACGACTTCTAAATTGACAGGCCTGGTTAATACATGAACCGCTGACTGAAAAACCGGACTTAACACCTGCTGCTATTTACAAGATCTGCCAAAAGGCTTCAGTACATCTTAACTCTGCATCGACGGAGGCGCTGTGACTTATTGGATTTGAGGGCGAAGACAGAATGTATCCGAGGAGCTTTTTCAGAAAGTGCTGCTCCAGAATCTCTGATTTTAACAGGCCCGATGCCAAGTCTACAGCTTTGTGTCTTCACAGCACTAAATAACTGACACAGCAAGTGTTTCCTAAACGCCAGATTTGTGCCTGCTTGGAGTTTTACTCATGTAACGCATGTCAAACCGTGTCTCGACTCCTCTTGCTCGGCGAAAGACAACTTGCTAATAGCGTGTCGCAAAATATGCAAGGTGGATTCACGTGATTCCTGCTTGATGTGACATTTCCCGTCAGGGTTAATTATCACATTGCTGTGGCGAATTAGCCTCGCTCTATGCCCATGTAAGCACAGCGGAGAGAGAGGGAGCATCAGGGGTCACAGCGTCGGCGGGCACACACAACAGACGAGGAAACGTAATCCATCTAGATTTCCCCGTCGTAATGAGTTTGGAATAAGAATCGAACACAAACAACTATGACCTTCCATCTCCGCCATAACAACATTACTTTCAGGTCAGCTTTGTTGTCAAAACAGGTCTTTTCTGAAGTAAGGCCCCGTACTTATCTATTCATACCGTTTCGGTAATGTCTTCATTTCCTTCAGCGCCCTAGCAGTTTTACCCTACGAATACATTTTCCAAAGAGCAGCCTGCGAAATTATACGCAGATCCGCAAAAGAGAAGCGAAGAAAATCTCACGGGAAGAAAACCTCTCTCAGCACACTAATACACAGAACGCATTTCTCATTATACCTAATGCCGGCGAACGGCATCTTCATCCACGCGGTGCGAGAATAGGATTTACACCTAAACAAAGGCAGCGCAGAATCAATCTGACAAGCTCTGGGACTTCGGATGACCCAGAGTCAGAGAGTGTGACTGAAGTGGAGCTCCAGAACCTCAAGCAGTCACCCAAATCCAGACTAGTTCCTGTCAAGCGTATCCCAGGCACACTTTAAGTAGGGCCGCGCTCACAATGACAATCGATTCCTGCCGCTCTCTGTCGCTTACACAAATGAGTGCGAAGATTTAGCCGCTTTCACATTAGCGTTAACGTTTGCTTGACGCGGGGTGACTGTGAGCTTCTTAAAGAATTCATTTCATTTGTTCAACTGTAATGAAAAGGACAAAGACGCCAGATTTCGCTTTGTTACATCAGTGCTAGAGAAACATTAACACTGGCACAATGCTTTAATATCCTTAGAGAGATACTTAAGGAAATGTGGCATTAAAACAGAGAGACTTTCGCAAGAGGGTTTAGCCGGAGCGTTAACAGCTCTGCCTGCATGCGCCCATTTCCAATGCCTGAATTGTGCATACAGATGCCGCGCGAAACAGGAAAGAACAAATGTTTCTACATCAGCACGTGATATGGATCCCAATGCCCTCTGCGAAAGGGCCAAATAAATGGTTTCAAAACTGTTATGACAGGATCAGAATGAAATCGTGTTTTTCCTCAGGCAATCGATGTAGAGGTGACCTATATGGAGAGGTAGTATCCATTAAGTTGCACACTTTAAATGGATTAAATTGGACCGTCCAATGTGTGCCGGTGCGTGCGTGTGTGTGTATCCGGTCAACCCACTTCCATTAGGAGACAAAGAAATGTGTAAAATGACTAGTAAAATAAAATAACATATGCAGAAAAAACGGCATATCATTTAGGATGAATTTAACTATAAAGGGTGAGTGCGGAAACATTTACATTGTCAATGGCCTCAAGGCAAATCAATCTCATCCTCTGGCACGCTCTGATGTGTGCTTTCAAACCCCTAACAGCTCTGAATGGGGAGAAGGGTCAGTGAATCCTGCCCTCCCTTAGGGCCTCAGACCATATGTTCCGAATCCATTAAAATAACACTCTGACACTAGCGAGGATGTAATAACAATCGATATTTTCAGCTCGCAAATTAATTTTTTACCATTGCTTAATTTCTCTAACTAGACCTTGACCTTCATGTTTCCTTTCCTGTGGGCAGAAGAAATAGAAATGTAGAATTAATAATAAAAAATACTTATTGGAAGATGTCAAGGTGCTAATTACACGACAAGAGCCCTTTCGCTCATTCTGAAAGATGGAAATATGGTCAAGGCAGTGAGCTTTACTGAGAAACTGTTAATGACCTACTTGGAGAGTTGTGTCCAATAATAATCAGCAGATCAGATCTGAGAATCAGGTGTATAATGAAGGATAAGCTGTGAGAGAGACAGGTGAAGGAAATTTAGATGAAACCAAGGACATCTTTTGCTATGATAAATACAGTAGCGTTGCAATATTTCCCTCTAAAATTCAAATCAAGGCACACAAAGCGATAACTGCGACCTGTAAACCTAAAAAAAACAATGCTGGAGAATGTTTTGTACATCTGTTGAAGCACACAGTCATTCTGTGGCCATAATTTGCGGACTACTCCAATCTCACACGCAGAACGGCACCATTAGTATTGGTGTGAACTATATTCTCCAGAGGCTAATTGCGTATCTGTATTGAACGGAAAAAATGAACTGCCACTGTAGAAGAAGAGAAGTGAACTTGTCTCTCTGACATCCCACGAAACATCTGGCAAATTAGGCTCTAAAATGAGCTTTCATTGAGAGCATGAGAGCATGAGAGAGAGATGTGATGCTAACGGTATAAAAAAAAAATTGTGTCGCTCACAAATAACCACAACATTATCCTTTAGGGATTCTAATTCTAATTCTAATTCTAATTCTAATGTTAACACTTGACCAATTGAAGACTCTGTATTAATAATGATAATATAAATAAATAAATAAATTATATTATTAGATATATAATTAACCAGCAAAATCCCGGAAGTGGCGCATTTTACAGAGTGTTTTCACAATGCGTCATCTATTGGCGGCACTGAATGCAAACAATGCCATTGATCCGTAACAAAACTTTTATATTTTGCTGCTTATTGCTGCTGAAAATGGAATTAAATGATGTTTAGTAAATATTAAACAAGGATTATATCGCAACCTTTGAGGCCTTTGGCGCCCTTTGCAGTATCTTTGAAGCCTATTTTTCACTTAGGTGAACTTACCTCAAAAAAATAATTATTATTATCAGAATAATGGACCGATTACTCTGTTACCAAAATAGTTCTTATTGACAGCCCTAATTCACATTCATGCTTTATTTAAAATAACAGTTTTTAATTTAATATATTGTAAAATGTGATTTATTTCTCTGAAGGCAAAGCTGAATTTTCAGCATCATTACTTCAGTCTTCAGTGTCACACGATTCATTCAGAAATCATTCTAATATGCTGAATTGGTGCTCAAGAAACATTTATTATTATGATTTTTATTAGTATCAATGTTGAAAATATTCTGTAAAAATTCTGTGCTGTATGATGCATTTTTCTTGGACCCTTCAGTAAATAAAAAGTTCAAACACAGTATTTATTTGAAATAGAAATCTTTTGTAACATTGCGGAACTCTTTGAATATCACTTTTGATCGATTGAATGCATTCTTTCTGATTAAAATATAATATATCCTTTATGTATAAATACACTTAAATGAACCCTTGGCTGCTGTGAACATTTCTGTAATTCAACTGTGTTTGTAGACAAGCTTGAATAAACATTGTCAGGTCGTTGAGTGCCATGTAGGTGAAATTGTTTGCATCGTGTTTGGTGAATCTGTAATTATATTCAGACCAAAGGATGTTTCAAGGTCATTCGTGGACTCGCTACCTTCCACATAAGCCATAATCTTGTATTTGTCCATTTGCAGCATAAAAATACACAGCCATGAAAGGGAAGATTACTGCCGCTATATATAATGGAATATCAGGGCGATCTCTGCCATTTCCCATGGTTTAATTGTGTTACTGAATGTGTTGAGAGAGGGAGAGTAGGAGTGAGACAGAAAGAGACAAAGAGATAGTGTGTGAGTTTTCTCCATGCAGCTTGTGTGGCCAGCTGTTGACTTTTTAAAATGGATCATCGAAAATCTGATAGCCATTTGGTGTGAGTGCTGAGACTAAGTGCCAGAGGCGCTTGCAGACGGTTGGGACAGTTCAATCCCATGAGGGAAGAACCACTTTCAAGGGCCAAAGGGGAAGGAAGAAGAGGCCACTGTGCCTTACATGTCTGACAGATTGCTGCTGTATCCTGAGTCCTCACATAGACCTGGCATACGGCACCTTGTTCACATCTGCTATCAAACACTGACCTCTCACTCCTCTTTAGTGTGTGTTTGCTTCCAAATAAACCTAACCACTGTGTTGAGTAAGTTCATTTAAATTACAAGTGGCTTGTAATTTCAGAAGCTATATTTTTGAAGTACAGTTTTAAAGTTAAACTCCAATGAAACGTTTCTTCTTGTTTTGTATGTAGTATTAGAATAATTTTCTATACTACATACTACATACAATAAGGTCTTTGATCAATTTTTGGTAACCCTTTAGGGTAACACTTTACAATAATGGTACTTAATTCATCAATAAATTAATACTTAATTCATCACACACTAATGATTATTAAAGGTTTTAACTAATTAGGACATGTTTTATAGTTAATGCATTAATTAACATTTATGGGTAAACTAAATTAAATTCAGCTTTGTCATAAATTATTGGGTGGCAAAGGATTAGTTGATTCTCCTCATCAAGTATAAAAAATATTAAATACACTAATGACTGATCTTGTCTGTTTTATGTTCTTCTCTTTCCCTTAAAACTCACTGTATTGTAGCTTATACACAGATTAATACAAAACAAAACCTGAAACCCACAAAGAACATTTGTAGAACAATTCCCAAGGAAATGCTCAAGAGTTCACTCTCCATCCAGACACAGCTGAGCTGAGTTTACTAGTTAACAATGAACAATGATTGGGCCCCCTCAAGTAAAGTCATGTCAAAATCAACTTTAACAAGCCATTAGTTGATGTTCATTTGTGGGTAGTTAATAATGAGTTAGTTATGTTAGGCCCTCTCAAGTAAAGTAATGTCAAAATCAACTTTAACAAGTCATTAGTTGATGTTCAGTTGTGGGTAGTTAATAATGAGTTAGTTAGTAATGATGAAGTGACAGAATGACATATTAAAAATCATCAAATGACATACCATGCTGTAAGAGTGTCCTCCTTATTCATTTACAACACCAATACAACAAATGATTTTTAGTTATTTAATTATTTATTTACATCATTTCACATAAGAAAGTTGTTGTTTCTTGTCACATGACCTGCTGTGTGCTTGCGGCATTCTGAAAAGTTCCGATGTTTTTATCTCAATGCGGCTCGGACGCGTGTCCACATTGCGACCCTGTCGCTTCCATTATGAGTGTGCATACTGCGTGTCTACATTGGAAATAACGAACTTCGGCCCGCAAAAGACGCGACATGTGAACGGCCCCTAAGATGTAATGACGTAAAAG
The DNA here is from genome assembly GCA_033026305.1 of Cirrhinus molitorella. Lineage (NCBI taxonomy): Eukaryota > Metazoa > Chordata > Actinopteri > Cypriniformes > Cyprinidae > Cirrhinus > Cirrhinus molitorella. The sequence continues at coordinate 20,860,416 of CM065124.1, read as the reverse complement.
TCGCATGAATTCCGATCTGACTGTTCAAACTGAGGTCGCATTGCGAAACATCCGACCTGTATCGGATTTAGAACCACATACTGAAGTGGCTCAGATCTGATTGTAAAAGATCAGATTCCATGCGGTTTGTGTTGTTCACACTGTCATGCAAAAAACACACCTTGGTCACATTAAATGAAAAAATCTGATTTTTTTTGGCAGTGTGAATGTAGCCTAAGGCTACAGGCCGGTGAGTTTTTTTTTTCAGGGTTGGAGCTGAACTCTGTAGGACATCGGCACTCCAGACCCCACCGCTCTAAAGACACACAGAAGGTTAAATATTTAGCGTTCAGAAGAACAATGCTGTTAATTAATGTTCATAACTCCAGTCATAGTTAAAGATAGCTCTTTATTAGTCCATAATTAGTTAATAATCTAATTAATAATCGTTAGTATGTGATGAATTAAGTATTAATGTAGGCATTAGTACATGATTATTCATGTACCATTATTGTAAAGTGTTACCTATAATAATATAATATAATATAATATTTGAGTATTACTAAACTTAAAAACTCAATAACTTTAACAAACAAGTCTATTGTATTAAATATTATTTTTGCATAATTATTGCTACAGTAATAATATAATTTAATATTGTGTATTTCTAAACTAAAAAAACTCAAAATCTTTAACCATTGCATATTTGGTGTAAGTAATATAATATACTATAATGTATTATTTGTATATTATTAAACTACGAAAAAAAATACATTAAAATCTTTAACAAATTGTAGTCTATTGTATTAAATAGTATTAATATATATTTTTTTTAATTCTGTATAATTATTGTTATATATAATATAATATAATATAATATAATATAAAACTCTAGTGGATAGGTTAATAATTTGTCGTCTACATAAAGAGTTAAAACAAACTAACTAAAATGAATCTTTCAGTGTTTCATATGAGAGTGAATGAGATTATAAGTTTAGAAGGAGAATTGATTATTACCTTGGTTCACTTGAATGTAAAACGGCACACTTGATACAACGTGACAAAAACACAGCGATGCAGCATTTTGTCACGCTACACTGCTAATGGCTGGAAAAAGTAGCTCATTACTGGAAAAGCTACTCTGTTTTGAAAACAGCTGAGCTACAGTCACGCTACTGACAGGTGTAGTTACTTTTAGTTAGTTACTCTCAAACGGCGTACACATGCAAACATGTTTCAGTCGACGCATAATATTTCAACTCCTCATTCTTACCAGTAACACAGCCAGTCTATGAGTGGTAATTGTACACCTGACATATGGATTAACCCTCCTTCAAAGAGTTACAGTAATCCAATTGATTATTAAAATCGAGGGCAAAGGCTCCAGAGCGATGACAAAAAGAACGCATGTGTAATTGAGCTACATTAACCTTCTGTGTAAACAGGCACACACAAAAAGGACATCACTGTCCTCTTAAAACCATGCTACAGAGCTTTCAGAGGCGCCAGGCCACTCTAGGGCCAGAGCGAAAAAGCCACATTGATTTTAAATAATGTTCCCTGTGACTCATCCATGGGAGGACATTTATCAAAGCCATCAGAGGTCTGTCTCGTATTCTCTCTCTCTCTCTCATCTAACTCTGGGGTCAATAGCCACACTTTAATATGCACTATTTCACTGCTTTCGAAGTGACCGATTCCTGATGCAGAACAAAGGCTTTAATGCTAATAGACTAATGGGGGGGAAATGAAACAGGTCGTATTTTTGGATCCGTCACCGTAAAAGGTGAAGCTATTTCGGTCCACGGTGATAAAAGAGACGAGGCACCGTAAAGATGCGGCCAGCATCCTCGTATGATCCTTGGAAGTAGGGCGCTGCTGGAGCAAAGCTCACGCTGCTGGTCAGAAACTAGGACTCAGTACATTTATCTCTAGATGATGCGTGGGTGCGCGGTTTCATTGTGATGAAGCGTCGTGGATGGAGCATATTTCTTCATCCATCAGTCATTTTCTAAGTCTAATTTTAGGGTTTGGACACGTGCTTTAAGCAGCCGTGATTATGATTGAGTGGGTTTGAGGTCAGATTCTAGGTTTGGGTCACTTGTATCTGACACCTCTCGTGGTGATGGCTTGATGGAGTGAGTGACTGCACTGTGGATAATGAGGTATGGATGCTGGGAGTGTGAACGCAATTGCATCATGGGTAATACAGCCTGAAAATGACAGAGCACTGTTTTTAGGAATTGTTGGAAATTTTCTGGAACTCAATAGGATTTGCAGCGTATACTATACACTACTACTCTATTTTCAGGTATAATTTATTTCTTTTTTTTTTTGGTCCTTATTTGGTGTTCTGAAATAAACCAGGCATGTTGAGCATGTCATGCACACCTCGACCCATAAGAAAAAAGGCCTATGAGATTAAATCTCTCTCTGGGAATATCATATTGCGAAACTAAATATGACGTCTTACCATCTGTGTTAAGCTGTGGCACCAGTACATGCACTCTAACATTCATTCTTAGGTATCATTGCTTCCTTGTGGCAGACTGTGTTGGTGACCTCAGATCCTGTTGGGTGAACCTCCATCTGGCTTTTTTGAAAGGGAGCTTGAGAGACTGAGCTGAGAAAAAAAAATACAAATAAAAGAGGTAAATCATGTCTTAAATATCAAATATCATACGATAATTAAAAATGCAGATAAACTAAATCAATTTAGCAATGTTTTTGGTCAAAGCAAGAAGGTATTTAAAGATTAATTTTATAAAATGGTTCTAAATGGAAGCTCATGATCGTAGGATAAAGGGATTAATATAAACTCCAGATCATGATTAAAGATTATGGTTTTGGATTCCACTAGACCTTTAACTAACACTACATAAACATCCAAGCACATCAAGTTAACCTTGTTATACTTTATCAAACATGCTGTGAATATTGAGAACATTATGGAAGAATGAATGAATGAATAAACAAACAAACAAAAAAATAATACAAGGTTCTGTTTACATCCTTTATTTTATTTTTATTTTTTTTTAATGATGTTAGAAACCATCTGTACAAGAATTATTCACTTATTCCTAACCCATATGACTTAAAACCAGTCATATGGGTACATTTTGAATTACATACATTACAATAAATTAGCTTTCCATTGATGTATGGCTTGTTAAGATACAACTATTTGAAAGTTTGGAATCTGAGGGTGCAATAAATTAATAAATAAATAAATAGTGAGAAAGTCGTCTTTAAAGGTGTCCAAATTAGGTTCTTAGCAATGCATATTACTAATCAAAATTAAGTTTTGATATATTTGCAGTAGGAAATTGACAAAATATCTTCATGGAACATGATTTTTACTTAATATCTTACAGGAACACTCCACTTTTTTTTGAAAATATGCTCATTTTCCAACTCCCCTAGAGTTAAACAGATGAGTTTTACTGTTTTTTAATCTATTCAGCCGTTCTCCAGGTATGCCGGTAACACTTTTAGCATAGCTTAGCATGAATCATTGAATCTGATTAGACCATTAGCATCTCGTTCAAAAATGACCAAAGATTTTCAATATTTTTCCTATTTAAAACTTGACGCTTCTCTAGTTACATCGTGTACAAAGACCGACAGAAAATGAAAAGTTGCGATTTTCCAAGCTGATATGCATAGGAACTATACTCTAATGGTCTAATCTGATTCAGTGATTTATGCTAAGCTATGCTAAAAGTGCTAACGGCAGATCCGGAGATCGACTGAATCGATTCAAAAACGGTAAAACTCATCTGTTTAACTCTAGGGGGAGTTGGAAAATTAGCCTATTTTCAAAAAAAAAGTGGAGTGCTCCTTTAATAGCATAAAAGAGAAAATCATCATTTTGACCCATACAATCTATTTTTGGCTATTGCTACAAATATATCTACTTCTACTTAAGACTTAAGGTTTTGTGGTCCAGGGTTACGTATGTTCCGTAAAATATATTAAAGGGAACGTAAATCAGAATCAAAATTCAGTTTTACATGGCATTGCATATAAATGTGTCTTAGCAGTGTGTGGACACAGCCACCCTACAATGATAAAAGATCATTCACTCTATTTTTTAATCCCCAAAAAACCTAAACATTCTTAATTATCAAGCTGTTTTGATTTTCCCCAGGCCCCACTCACATCCGCTGATGGACTGTCCCGTATAGACCAATTTGGAATAGACGTCACAGTTATATGTCACTTGCAGCTGTGTGCGCATTGTGGTGGCAGAAAAACACTGGTAAATAGTGAAGGGAAACGGGTAAAGTCCATGGAATAAGATAAACAATTTATTGTTGTGCCGTTGGATGTCAAAAAATCATTTCTATAGTATACTGTCGTCAAGGACGCCATTTAAAGCTAAACACAAACCTGCTATGATTACTCTACTTTTAAAGCATACATTTAAACAATAGGTCTACATAATATTCATATATACAGTTCATAAGGGATATATTATATCAGCCCTACAGCTAATATACCTATTATATTTTACATTTACCTATTTTATCTCAAAATTATTGTTATTTTTTTTTCTCGCAAATGCAAGTTTATATCTCATACTGCAGACTTTATAATTCGATTTAACTCATCAACTAATGTTTAGGTGTTTTTAGGTAAAAAGGGTGTTGTTTTACAGGACCATTGAGGAATTTTAAGTATGTTACAGACATTTATTTATTTGGTGGTGGCCATTTTTCCTGAGGTCCAACAAGTAAAAAAAGATACAAAACTAAATCAATGCAGTAAAACATTCATAACTAAAATTAATTCAAAACATCAAAATCAACAATTTGCTGTATACTGTGGCTTTAAACAATCCTTTAAAGATGTTTTAAACCTTAATTTTTTGCATTAGTTTTTGAAATAGGAAGTAAAAAGTATTATTTTAATGTATGCCTGTGTCACGTGTATGCTCTGTTTTGGTTTAGTTCCTGTTTGCCCTTATTTGGTTCTGTTCCTTTTTCAATTACTAATTAGCCCCACACCTGTTTCTGTTCTTCCTGATTACTTTCCCTCTGTTTATAAGCCCAGTGTTTTCCTCAGTTCTCTTTTCTTGCGTTGAAGTTGTGATATCTCCTGGATTCATTAAAAGACTTTCTTGTTCATTTAAACTCTAGCGTTGTGTGCTTTCCATAGCCACCCATGACAGCCTGGTGTTAAAATTATGACTAGCACAAAAGTTGACAGTACAGGACATTGGGAACTCTAGACATTGTAGCCTTCACAAACATTTGTCACAAGTGGACAACCTAATATTTTGTGCATTCTAATAATATTAACCCTTCTATTACAGTTCAGAGTCATTTGTGCAGCTCTATTCTGAACTAACTGTAATTTTTCGAGTCTTTACTTGACGTACTCGATCACACCACTGGACAATAGTCTAAATAAGTAAGAACCATTGTTTGCACAATGTGAGAAATGCAATACTGTGGTAAAAAATTTGCACACCTCTGATAGACCTCTTCCCATAACGATTATCTGTTTTGACCATTTCAACCTACTGTCTAGCATAACTCCAAGAGGTTTTATTTGCTTTACTTGTTCAATAGGCACACTCTTCACAGATAGGTTTAACTGTGGTTTGAGTTTAAGTTTTGAATTTGGTCTAAACACAATATTTTTTGTTTTTGTCAAGTTTAGAGCCATCTTATTATATACCCACTTTACCAGTAATTGTAAATCTTCATTCAAATCAACAGAGAATGCTGTATCATCTGCGTACATAACTGTCCTTGCACACTTTAAATCTAGAGGAAGACCATTGGTAAAAAAATAGAAAATGATAATGGGCCTAAACAACTTTCTTGAGGCACACCACATTGCAACTCTTTTACTTCTGAATAGCTTCCATTAGAAAATACACATTGTCTCCCATTAGTCAGATAACTTTTAAACCAATGTACAGTCTGAGAAGTACATTTATAACATTTCAATTTTTCCAACAATAATCCATGAACCAATACATCAAAAGCAGAGCTAAAATCTAGCAGTACTGCTCCTACTAAATTATTATCATCAATCTATTCTAAACAATCATCTGTCGTCTGTGTTAATGCTGTTCCTGTTGAATGTCCTTCTCTATATGCATGTTGAAAATCAGAGAATAAGTTATTATCCTTAAAGAAGTACTGAATTTGCTCATAGACTATTGTTTCAAACACTTTACTAAGAACTGCTAATAAACTTATTGGTCGACTATTAGCACCATTAAACCCCAGTGCTGCATTTTTCTGTAAAGGAATAACATTTGCTTCTTTCCAGGCTAAAAGAAAAATCAATTTTTTTTTAATACTGATGTTGAAGATGTGGCAAACAGGTTCTGCCAAACAGATCTTAAAGAATCATATGAACTTGTGGAAAAAGGGCATTCAATGTCCTCTTTAAAACTGTATGAACAAGAAAAACAAGACATCTTTTCTATTTTGCAGAAGGAAGAAAGTCACAGATTTGGGACTGTTACTCCTTTAATTACTACTACCACCAGGTCTTTCACAACTGTCAATGCTGGCATTTCAGCATCAGTCTGCTCACGGACCATCTGACTTATATTGAACACAAAAATGACATTAAACTATAACTGGCTTCTACACAGCCTTCAGGAGTCATAAACATGCCAAGGTCCATGGGGTTCCTGGTATAGAATTTCTGAAAGACATTGAGGGTTTTTGTTTGAGGCAGTTAGTGACAATTAAATGAAAAATCCTTGAACTGTGTATTCTGCTTTTCAGAGTCAAGGTCAGAGAAATAGTTTGTACTTATAACTTTTAAATAGATGGAAATCCTAACCACAATGTCTATGAACATTTTAAAATTGTATTAATTTCTCCAATGCAGTTTGCTGTGCCATTACTTGAATAGGTTGCCATGTTAGTCTATTATTGTGGAATATTCGATTTCAGACATATAATCTGACCCCAAGAACTACATAAAAAACCTTATATGTCAATCAGACTCCTTTCTGTCTAAGTGTGCAGTAAGTTACAATGTGCTCCAGACATTTACAGTCAAAACACTAGATTTAGAAGGCAAAAAGCATAAACATCAAACCTGGAATAAGAACAAAGTATCCCAACAATGCCTGATTTGACTAGTTCAGAAAGCAGAATCTTTCAGAAAGTCCTACTTTGGAAAAAAGCCAAGCACTTACTCTACATTTAAAAACGGAAACTGAACTGTACTGAACTTTGGATCTTCATATTCCTTGCTTTTCGCTGACCTCATACGCTCTCTATTTTATCCTTGATGCTAAAGCTGCCAAAAAGTCTCTGCTGAGTGACCTTCTAATTACACAGACAGAAGCCAGGTCAGGAGCATATATCAGAACAAGTGCCTGACTGGGGTCGACAGGAAGAAAGAGTGCACACTCAGGTCAAGGGTCTAAAGGGTCACAAACTCAAGAGTGGAGATTAACCTTTGAAGATGTTGTAATTTATCTCTGAAAGGTGAGATATAGAGATGTGGGCATGGCTAGAATTAATATTTAACCAGGAATTTTGCCAATAACAGGAGCCGGCGTTCTGACGTAGAATCCGGAAGCACTGCACTTTGTTTACAAGCAGAGGAAGACCCATGCTGTACATAAAACGGTCTTCGTAAACATGTTCGAAGATTTCGACAGAGAGGATGTCTTGCAATTTTTGACAAAACTATTTGAATAATAATATAAGAGAGATGGACGTTCTTTGTCAGAACACCGGCTCCTGTGTCGGCAGCACCTCACCATGTGTCATGGTACTCTTGTGAACGTGTGACGGAGACTGAAATTAGTGAACAAAGTCATTTTTGTTTCACTTTCTTTGAGCACAAAAAGTATTCTTACATTTAAACCACCAATGTTACATCGACTATTTTAACAATGTCCTTACTTCCTTTCTGGGTCTTGAACATGTCAGCTGTTTGTCAGTGTCTTAATTTGTGTTCCGAAGATCTTACACGTTTGGAACAGCATGAGGGTGGGTAATTAATGACAGAATTTTAATTTTTAAGTGGACTATCCCTTTAATGCTAAATAAAAGTATTTCTTTTAAAAAAAAAAAAAAAAAAACTGACCTCAAAATACTGAACAGTACACATCCATCACAAACAACAGTATGGTTTGCATGAGAAACATAAACAGATGAAACCCCAAGAATTACTCCTTAGAGACATAGTAATTGACCATGTGAAAGTTATTGTATAATGTCCACACTGACCTTAATGTGTTTAGAAAAACAAGAATAAAATACAGTACATGCACTTTCTATTCAGAGAAACTATAAACCTGCCAAGGTCTAGTAGGAACAATAGAAATCCTCAGGGTGAAAGTGGGAGGAGATTTAGATACATCAACACTCGGACTGTGGAGAAGAAAGCTGTGAGAAAGAAATGAATTTATGAGTCCACCTGTAGCAATTTAAAAGAGCACCACTGAGGTTATATGACCCACATTCAGACGAGGTTTGAAATAGTCTCATTTTCTTTTCTATATTCGGCTTCATAAATGTTTAGAAAAGAGCTCCACCTTCCACATGAAGCCATTGAGGCGCAGACCACACAGCGCTGCTGAAATGTGACCTTGAGAACATTTCCATTTCCTGCGACCACAAAACATTTCAACGTTGACAGTGACGTAATAAGTGCCGGCTGAAATATGAGACACCAGAAAAGTGGTGTATTGTTTTGCTTCTGATTAAAAACCTTTTTAAAAATTATGTTTTCATCCACTGCGGGGATTAAAATCCTCTCTGACCCCCTCTGAGACCCGCTGTTAAGCCGTTTCCCCCTCGCTCCCATTTCAGCCACGTCCCGACTGTTGATATTTTTCTCTTTCCTATAAATAATCACTCAGCGTCTCTAGTATAATTACACAGCACCTTGTCAGATAGGCTAATCCTCCTGTCATGCTAGCATCATGCTAGAGCGTTCGACCTTATACACGGCGCCGTATAGGCCTGACATGTGATTGCTGCCATAAAACCACATTGCACATGGGAGAGTGGATTAAGTCTAAAAACATGCTAATCCGCCCAAATGAGTATTTCTTACTCTTTCCTGGCGAGCATGTGGCTCAGAAATAAAGCTCCCAAAAGTGTGAAACTGTCCATTGAGTAAATGTGGCACATATACTGTCTTAACATCTTTGAAATTGTTAATTGCTCGCAAGCGCCACTAAATCCGCTGGACATAGCGGGGATTAGAAACTCTCGGCAGCATATGTTTCTAATGTAGGTTCCATTAGCTGGTGTTGTTTTAACCTTAAGCAAAGGGGAATTTTCCATGTCAAACCCAATAGTCCCGCTAATTGGACAGTTCGGCCATCTGACGTTAACTGATAAAGGATAAGGATGTGTGACATTCTCAAATAAACAATGTTTCTCTAAATAGGGAAGGAGATCTGGTGCAAATGGAATACTGTTTAGATCGAGTTCATGGAATTTTAAAAAGTTCTTTATCTGATTCTGTTGGTACTGCTTATTTGTAGATCATGTTTAGAAGCAACTCGGTGATGAAGGACAGTTCTGTTGCTGTTGTAACTTTAAACCGGCATCCATAACTAGATGATAACATCTTGTTCACTTCACAACACACATATATAGTTGTTGTTATTCAACTGCCAACTCTGTTATGGTTATTTCATCAGTAGAATGCCGATAAGGTTAAAGGATAATTGAATTTTCTCTGAGCAGCATGTACAATATTCTAGCATGTACTACACAAGAAGAAAAAATATATATATTTAAATATATATTAGTTTATTTAATATATTTAACGGTGTTAAATAATAGATAGATAGATAAATTAATTTAAATTCTGAAAGGTGAATAAATCTTTTTTTTCACTGAACTGGTTGACAGTTTACTCATTTGGTCTGGTCTTGTTTGATACATTGCACTTGGATGAAAAAATAAAATAAAAATCAATCCACCTTATTTTTCCCGTAAGACCGGGCGTGTCCATTTGTAAATGTAGCATGCGAGGCTTCTGGTCTCATTCGCTTCCTATGGTTTCTGCCACTAAAAAAAAAAAAAAAAGAACAGAATTGTGAGATATAAACTAATTAGAATTGTGTAATATAAACTTCTGAATAAAATTGTGTTATATAAAGTTAGAATTGCAAGAGACAAACTCGCATTTCTAAAAAATAAAGTCACAATTCTGAGAAAAAAAGTCACAATTGCTAGATATAAAATTGCCGTTCTGAGAAAAAAAGTCAGAATTGTGAATTTATATCTCACAACTAATGTTGGGGGTAACGCACTACAAGTAACACAAGTTACGTGATAATATTACTTTTTTCCAATAATGCATTACTTTTTCACGTTTACAATAAGGTGCAGAAGTTTGAAACATTATGAGACTAAATAATTTTCAGAATTTCAGGAAAGTGACTCACTATGTCCATGTAACTTCACTTACACATTATTTGACACACTGACATGCCGCTTAACATTTCCACTTGAACATATTCAGAACCTGACAGGCGAAGCATTTAATCCAAGTTGCCCATTCTCAATTGGTTTATCGAATTGCTTGGAAAGTCACCAATTTATCCTGAGTGGTTAATTTTGGCGCTCACTTGGGAGTATTAATGCAAACATTGGCTTCGCATACATTTGTTCAACATTTGCTCCTCACCTCCAGGTTTAATTCCGTTTTGGATGTTTACTCCATCTTTAACTATTGCAAGCTTCACAGGAGAGGGCAAATTGAAAAAGTGAAAATATGAAATTCATTTACATGTGAATGTTAAATTAGTCTACAGTCCACTGTGGTTCTCTGCCATAGAAACCATCTTCCCTGTACGCCGATTCAATTTAAATGGCGAAATGCTTGTATAAAAATAAAGGTCCCTAATGAGTTCTGCACTAGCGATGAGCGACAGCTTCATAATAAGGCATAAATCACAGCAGACAGTGGTGTTTCTTTGAAATATGGCGTCTGGGAGAGCTGTCTGAGGGAGTGGAGGCCCGCGCCAATCCTTATCACCCTTTCAGGCGTGGTGTACATCATGGAATCCAGATGGCCTGTCATACATCAGGCCTTTCAGCTTGCTGACACACACGTCCACCAAGCTGCTTCTACTTTACCTAAACTGGAACTTAGTGGTACCGTGCACAAAACTCACCTCTGAGAAATGCAAGTGAAATCGCTTTCACTGCCTTTCCATCATACTCGCCCCTTGTCTTTGCTGAGGCACACCTGCGAGGGCTGAGATCTCTGAGGCGCCATCATTTCGAGGCTGTCATGTGAAGGTGCCCCCTGAGGACTTTGATGGATTTGATTCTTCCCACTTGTGGCTTTGGTCTACAGAAGACAGGGCGATTTTTGAATAGATGGCCTTTGGCCAATCATTAACATTGATCTAGCTCTACATGTAGTCATATGGGGTTCATTTTTTCATCTGGGCATATATTTACTAAAATACACAGTAAAAAAAAAATGCAATTCTCACATGCAGTGACTTGAACATGAACATGATGATCATGTTTTTCATTTAAAAAAAAAAAAAGTATTTGATAACAAATTGAAGAAAAATTGCCTCATTAAAGGATTAGCTCACTTACAGAATAAAAATGTCCTGATAAATTACTCACCCCCATGTCATCCAAGATGTTCATGTCTTTTTTTTTTTTTTCAGTCAAAAAGACAACCCAGGTTCATTGGAAATACGTGCCATGGAAATACGTTTCTGCAACACTGTAACTACATACCTTTTTATTACGTTGGTACAGGCACGTATTTCTACGTTTTTATTATGCTTTTTGAAGTATGTATTGCGGCAGTTCAGAATTCAAATATCCGGGGCGTGGTGCTAAAAAGGTTAATGCTCTATCATGTTGGAAAGCCCCTACACCAAGCCCAACCCAAAACCGAACTGATAGTGTTAACAAATGCAAAAGTAATTAAAAAAAAAAAAAAAAAAAAAAACTTCTATTCTATTTTCACTTTCTCATGTAGATTTGAGCTGTTTTATCGAACCATAGCTTCTGAGCAAAAGTCATGCATATAAAGCTGTATATGTGAGTATCAATTTTCAAATCGTGCAGGATGTTAAAATAGATTTGAAGCCATAATGTAGTATTTCTGCAGTGTAAAAAATTGACTTTATTAATCAAAACTCTGTGTAAATCATACTTGAAAGGGAATAAAAATGTTCATGCCTGTAGTGTTCATTTCAACTGAAAACTGCAGTGTGCAGTGTACATATAGGTATGCTTTTTTCAGGTTTGCAAAAATGTAAGTAGAGGCATGCATTTCCAATGGGCCTATATGTTGCTAAAAGTAATTATAGCAAAGGAAAACATTCCAAGATTTTTCTCCTTATTGTGGACTTCAGTGGGAGCAGGTTGAAGCAGTTTTAATGCAGCTTCAAAGGGCTCTACATGATCCCAGCCAAGGATTATGGGTCTTATCTAGTGAAAAAATGTATGTATATTTTTTTATATATATTATATACACACTACCGTTCAAAAGTTTGGGGTCAGTAAGACTTGCAATTTTTTTTTTTTTTTTTTTTTTTTATGAAGTCAAGGCTGCATTTATTTTATCAAAAATACAGACAATAAACTGTAATATTACAAAATGTTATTACAATAGAAAATAATGTTTTTTATTTTCATATACTTTAAAATATAATTTATTCCTGATAAATGCTGATTTTTCATCAGCTGTTACTCAGTTTCCCAGGCTTAGGTGTCACATGATCTCTCATCATTAGTAGAATTGTCAGTTTTGGAAACAGTTGTGCCGCCAATGTTTTTTTTTTTTTTTTTAACCTGTATATTTTTCTTTGAAGAACAACATTTATTCAAACTATAAATCTTTTCTAGCAATGTAAATCTATTATGTCACTTTTTATTAATGTAACAATTTATTAATTTCTTTCAAAAGAAAAAAAAAAGAATGAAAAAACATTTACTGACCCCAAACAGTAGTGTGTGTGTGTGTATATATATTTTTTTTTAACCACAAATACTTGTCTTGCACTAGCTCTGCAATTAATTATGTAGGTATTATGTATGACCTTGGAAAATATTCTTTATTCTTTAGTTGGGATCGTGTAGAGCCCTTTGAGGCTGCATTGCAAGTGCAATTTGGACCTTCATCCTGTTGATCCCCACTGAAGTCCACTATATGGAGAAAAATCCTGGAAAACCCCTTTTCCTCAAAAATGTTCATTTCTTTTCGACTAAGGAAAGAAAGACATGAACATTCCGGATGACATGGGGGTGAGTAAAATATCAGGAAATTTTAATTCAGAAGTGAACTAATCCTTTAAAAGACTGAAACAGTTTCTTCAAATTTCGTAGAGTATAAAAAGCTTCTCCGCTTATTAACATTCAAAAAACTTTGCCTGCCAAATCATGTAGATTAACCAACATGGAAAACAACCATCTATTTTCCAACCCACTGGTCTTGTGTAGAGTCTTAAAATATCAGGTAATTGCACTGTAATATGACAAAGCAATGTTATTAGAATTTGTAAAATGCAATGTAGTGTGACTCCTCAAAATCATAATGATGTTTATGGATTAATAGTTCATGATATTTGAAACAAGAAATGATATTTTCATTCTTTCACCTTAAAAATGATTAAGCTGTTTAGAGTACACATAAATGTAGTTCCTAACTATATTATTACCTTTTAATTCAGGGTTATACCACATGACATTTTTAAAGATATTGAATTGATTGTCTGTATTGTAGACATTGCTGTAGGTCAGCAGTATAGGTATAAAGCATGAGTGTAGAACACATCCTCTCTCTCTGTTTGCTGTTTTTTTCTACGTAGGTTTAATAAATGAAAGAGACACCCATAACTGGCTGAAGATACACATGCTCGCATGCATGCCCATGAATATATTTACACTCCATTTGCTGTACCCACTTGATGATTAGACTCGCAGCCTGAAAGTAATGTCTTATGAAAATACACCGCACGCACTTCTGCCATGTTCCCGATCTAATTTGAAACCAGTGGAAACTGTCCTTTTTAATCATGACCAGGATCTGGTAGGCCATCAGTAAAACTCAATTATATGCCAAAAGCCAGAGAGCAAGCCCGACATTTACACTGCAGTAAACCCCCGGAAACTCACCTCGCCAGCTCTCTTCTACCTGTCATGCGGAAGCAGTGTTCATTCCTATATGGTCTCCCCCCACCCAGTATCAGCCAAGAGAGTGATGAGTACGGCCATTTCTGCTCCCATCAGTGCAGCATTATCTTAAATCATCAGCAATTTCTCCCTCGTCCTGTCCTGATCTCAATCGTGACCTGCAGCATCTCCTCTGCAGTCCCCCCAAGCCCGGCTCCCAGTCGGCCCATGGCCAGCCGTTTATTTCATAGCTGTGTGCTCATGCTCTTATCGGGCCAAGAAAGAAACTGTATTTGGAGATATCTGATGGGCCTTCACGGGGGTGCCAGGCACACAGCAGTCACAGTTGGTTACACGCCGATTCCCCACATGAAGTCGTGCTTTGGAGATAATGAAATTCACTCCTAAGGATAAAGTTGGTGAGGAAAAAGACTGGGCAATTACTCAGACCTGTTATTTTGTTACATATAGGTCGGAGGGATAATGGCGTCCTCCCTTGTTCACACAGTTCGGCACCTACACATGCTTTTAGTTCATGTAACTGAGAGAACAGGATGTGTTGTTCTTGTTTGAAAGGCTGCAGGAAGTTTTCAAAGTAGTTATATCCTTTTAAATTATATAAGTTTACACTTTATCCGGCAGATTACAGTTCACTTTTTTTTTTTTTACTGCGCAAATAACCAGTTCAAACGATGCTGGCATTATCATTAAGGGAACAGATTGTTGATACGGTGGTATTAAGATTAAAGTCACACTGCAGATTTTTTTTTCTATAAAGCTAGCTATGATGGCATTTACGGAAACGGTTGAACGGATGAGGCAAAAATGAAATAATTGTCACCTGGGGAAAGGAAACACATTGTTTACGACCTTGACTTTTATGCACTTTTTCCTGTTCCGACCATCTGATGACCAAATATATACATTTTCAGCCTCCCAATGTCTCAAACAAGTAAGTTTCCTCTCCGGAGGGACCTTTTGGTATGAGTGCACTGGTTTATAATGAGGTATGAGAGTAAATGCTGAAAAATACAGAATCAATAGCTGGAAAATGTGAAAACGGGCACTGTCTGAAAAGACGAAGTGAAAATACTACAAATTAGGCTCTGTGTTTTATATTCCGGTGCTGTAAATCAGTAACAACTTCATAAAAAAAAAAAAAAAGATTCATATTCATACCTGGCACTTCAATTGAAACGTTACCAAATGGATGCAAAAAAAAGAGAAAAGAAAAATAAATTGACAGGATGAAGCTTCACTAACTCGATCAAAATCAAAGAATAATTTATCATAAATCAAATGATGCAATTTCTATCCGCCGTATGTCAGAGATGGAGAATGTCAGAGGAGTCAGGTGTATTTTTGCAATGGCATATACATTGCTTTCTCAAGCCAGTGTCACTGCGAGGACTCCGGTTGTTATACTGCCAGGCAAGCTCCATTTTTATCCACAAACTCAGTTCATCTGACACCCTCAGCTGATAAAAATCCTATTTGTTTCCTTATTAAAAAGGCCGGTCTTTTGTTCTGTCCACTCTCATCAGCTTTGAATGTGCAAATGGTCTTCTGGCTCCGTCTGGCCTTGAGAATGAGAAATGCCTCGGAGCCTTGGGCACTAAGGTGCAATAATGTCTTTGATTTATACCGCTCTTATGTCAGCAGATTTAAAGCTGGAATATTGTATGACCCCCTGTCACTGCCAATACATACTGAGCGGGGAGAGGGAGTGAGCGCGCTTTGATTTATTTATTTAGATTTTTTTTCTCCAACCTCCCTCATGTGTATTGAAAGTCATTTTGATTTAAAATGATAAAACGACAGAAAGCTTAAAGTTTAAGACAGCATCAGAAATAAACCATTTGTGGACACGAGTGATTGAGCACGTCGGCAAATTCCTTGCTTTTCAAACACGTCGTATTTTACGCTGCTTTGTTCATACATATTCAGTGCATTATTTGCATTGTTTAGAAAAACGCAGTCTCAATCAATGACAAATTTAAGAAACAGAACTGTGGCGGCTGATAAATTCAATCCACGCCAGTGCGGTCTTATTGGTTGATTGTGTTCCAAAGCACATGGCTGTTTATCACATGGATAATTCGTTTTGATTAACTCCTCTGAATGCACATCAGTGGAAGTCTTTTGAAGTGCATCAAACATTGCATTCATCCCTTCGGGGAATAAACGCTTTATTTATCTGTTTATTTTTTTCCCTCTATTTGAATAGGTAAAGGTGCTTGAGCTGGAAGGAAGGTGACAGCAGGCTTTTGTATGCCCAGGGCATGTAAGCCTGGACAAGCCAGAGAATGGTGATGAATGCGAGTGTAGAAGACGTGTCTCGGGAAGAGACAGGAGAGAGGAACGCTGCAATGCTAATACAGAGCCTTAGGTGGTTTCACTTACTGCATCCACAGATGGTCTGGGAGTACGGATATCCCTCTGGAGAATGTCATCAGGTAGAGAACGCTGTCAAAAGATCACGGGCTTCTCGCCGTCTGCGCCAAGTCTCTGACGTTCGTCCTGTAGCGTCTGGCTCAAACGTTGTGGCTTTTCACAGGGAAACTGTATACATCTTGCGCACCTTGTTAATCTGAGGCAAACGTGCATTAAGTAGTCATTTATTAAAAACCAGACACGTGGATTACATTTTTTTTTTTTTGCATGGGTCTAATTCCTTAAACCCAGCATGTCTTTTGCTCTGCATGCATCTGTGGAATGATTGAAATTTCCTTTAAATGGATTGGCTGGCTTATCAGTAAGACACAGTTGTTTGGAGGACCCTTATCTTGACTTCTAACATCACTATGATAAGTTATGTCCCAGCCCAGCGTGTATTAAGATGGTCTCGCCGTGCAGACGGTACAGAGAGCCAGCTGATCCCCCCAAGCTGCCCTAACAGATTGATACTGCTGAGAAAAGGGAGAAGCCAGGTACCTGATATCAGCCACCTAACGGCCCCTCTGTCTGCTCTCCCTCTCCCTCAGATTCCCTTTTTTTAACGTAGCGTCTTCCTGTCTTTGTCTTTCCTGTCTCTCTCACCACTGATTAGGCTAAATATAGACCAATAAATAAGCACCCCTCAAGAACCTTAAAGAGATAGCTCACCTAAAAATAAAAGTTCTGTCATTATTTACTCAATCTCATATGCTCCAAATATAGCTGAACATTGCTGAACACAGAAAGAGAAATTTTAATCATTTCTTCACGGATTTTCCACATATAAACTCAAACTGTCAAGAAATATAAAAGTAGCCTATATGACTTGTGTGAAAGAAAGAAATGGATGGATGGATGTAAAATGTTTATTATTTACAAAAATAAGAGGGATTATACAAAATGCATGTTATTTTGCATTATGTATTGACCTGAATATGATATTTCACATAAGACATTTAGGCCCCGTCTACACTGTCAGTTAAATGCGACCCTATTCCAATTTTTTGCTTATATGTGACACAGATCGGATCTGTTCTATGACAGTGTAAACAGGAAAAAAGCGCATGCATTCAGATATTTCGAGATCGGTTTGAGGCCTTATTCATATGTGGAAATAAATCAGATATAAACCAGATATGTGCCAATGTGACGGGCAGATCAGATTTTCTGAGGCATTGCCTTCTGTACGTCATTAAAATTGCTACAATTTGGTACTTCTCCGAGGTTTAATGACGTCTTATGTGACCCATGCTGACAAAATGAGTGTAAATGCACACGGGCTAATTTTCAGCTATTATTTAGTTTTGTGCATTACAGTATATAAGCCGTCTCATTAATGCTAATCTAACAATAAAAGAAGAGGGAATCACTCACTGCAATTCATTAAACTGCTTTTGTAGTTTTTATAATCAGTGTATTTGTAATGAACACATTTGAGTATTTGTTTTTCATACATGAATGCCTTTGTTTAGATGTAAAATGACAAAGGTAATGCATTATTTGTTTCCTTTTAGGCTATTTGTTATACATTTGATTTATGTATTTTTTTTTTAAACCTGTTCTTATTTATAATAGCAAGGATAAAATAAATAAAAATATATATATAATAATAATAATAATAAAAAAAGAATGGATAAAGGCAATAATTCAGAATTGGGCATCAAGACCTGCAGTGTAAACAAGGCCTTACATATAGCACACAAGAGAAAATAATAGTTGAATTTATAAAAATGACCCTGTTCTTAATCTTGTGTTGCTACCTGAAAGATCCACAGCTATTGTTTTGTTTTGTTGTTTAGTTACAGTTGTTTGTGAGTTCCTTGTTTGTCCAGTTAAACTGCCAGCTGTTCTTCTGAATAATCCTTCAGGTCCCACAAATTATTTGGGTTTCAGAATTTTTGTGTATTTTAACCCTTTCCAACAATGACTGTATGATTTTGAGATCCATCTTTTCACACTGAGAACAACTGAGGGACTCATATGCAATGATTACAGAAGGTTTAAATGATCACTGATGTTCCAGAAGGAAAATGATGCATTAAGAGCTGTGGGGTGAAAACTTTTTAAATTTGGTAAATTTAACATATTTTGTCTTCTGGGGAACATGTAAGCATCTTATGTAGCTTCTGAAGCTGGCAGTACTAAATGAAAAAAATATGATATTTAGGTAAAATAAGAAAAATGTACACATCCTGTACTCATTCTGTTCAAAAGTTTACACCCTGGCTCTTAATGCATCTTTTTTCCTTCTGCAGTGGACGTTTTGAACCTTTTGTAATAGCTGCATATGAGTCCCTCAGTTATCCTCAGTGAGAAAAAAAATGGATCTCAACTATCACCTACAAAAAAACAGCTGTGGATCATTTAGGTACCAACACAGCATTAAGAATCAAGTGTATATAAACTTGAACAGGGTCATTTTTAAACATTTAACTATTTTCTTGTGGACTACATGTAAACGTCTTTTATGTGAAATGTCTTATTCAGGTCAGTACTAAATAAAAAAAAATAACATGTATTTTGTATGATCCCTCTTATTTTGGTAAAATAATTAACATTTTGCAGATTCGGTGTATGTAAACTTCTGACTTCAACTGACAAATATATACAAAAAATACACAAAAACAAAAGATAGAAAATAGAACAATATACAAAAATAGCACACATCAGACATTTTTTGGTAATGCAACACACAACAACCAGTGCTATGCAATGTTACCAATCTCCAACATGCGGCACAGGCTTCAAAATTCTCCTTGTTGTGTTTCACTGAGAAAATAGCAGCATACAAGTTTGGAACAACAAAGAAAGGAGGGAACACATTGAAGGATCTTGTACATTGATGTATCTTGCAAGAAATTCAATATTTATATTTTGGTTTGTTGACCTTCTAGACTTTTTTTGTTGTCCTTTCTTCATACTAAAGGATTTTTCTTTATATAATGGATTGGATGTGAAATTAGGCCTGTCATTTGTTTACTGCAGTATTATTGCATCCTCTCATTTGCTGAAAATAAAGTAACAGACACAATAATTCATAAAAGTCATATATTTGGAAGAGTGTCAAATCTTTCACCTACAACATCTGTCTTTTGTTTTGATTTCACACTGAGTGGAAATTTCATTTTTTTAATGCAAGACAAAAAAGAAACAAAGGCTACCTGTGATGCCTAAAAAAAATCTGAAAAATTTGTCATTTCGAAAAGCCTTATTTTGCAGTAGCAACCGTGCTTGAAAGGCATCTCTAGATCTCCCAATTTACAGCTCTCTTCTTACAAAGTCTCATTGTGTTGGATGAAGTACTGAGTGCTGAATGGGCTCTATTCACTGCAGTTGGTTTTATGATGTGTAAAAGATAAGTGGCCCAGTGTCTCTGAAAGTGACGACTCTGATCTGACAAAACCACTACGAATGCCTTACGTGCTGCTTACCCATTGATTTCATACCGCCATTCAACTTAACGCATGAAAACACCCTTGTGCACAATGGACCTTTGTAGAGGCTTCTCAAGCTATAGTGGATAATATTGCTTTTCATGCTTAATGCAAGGTCTGATTAAAATTCATGGTTTAGGTCAGTTCCTTTCTACAGACAAATGAGCTGTGTTTAACATGAGCACATCCCACTAGTAAGTATATTACAAATAAATAAAATACAATCCATCCAATATTAATGCAAAAATAGAGTCTGAAATGGGACAATTAATGGGGAGAGTGCAAAGTGTTTGTAGGTGCACAATTACTGGTGACAAAACAAAGTTATACATCCATCTGTTTGACCCAATGATGTTATTTTTTATTTATTTATTTTTGACAATCAACCTTGTGGACATGTGCACAGCACAGCACAGTCTGGCTAAACTGACAGCTGACATCACCCCAGGCTGCCAAGTGACGTTCCCTGGCAACGCAACCTCCTGCTCAGTCAACAGCGTCTTCCCAATGACTTTCCATATGCCCTCTGACCATTACAGCTTATTTATTTATATATTTGCTTTCTTAATTTTTGCCTGCAGCCTGACTGTTGGTCCAAAGCAGATGCTTAGCATAAATGTTTTCTGACATTTGTCATTTCCGAAATGAGTCAGAACTGAGGAACAAGCTCCTCGTGAAAATAAGTCAGGTTTGTTTAACCTTATTTGTTGAAGATTTCTGTCGAAAACATTCATTTCCTTAACCATTCAAGGATTTATGGGGCTAAAATGCTGGTGCTAATAATGTTTTGTGGATTATGCACTTAATAGTCATATAATTAAATGCACATGCACACATATTCAGTTGAAGTCAAAAGTTTACATACACCTTGCAGAATCTGCAAAATGGTAATTTTACCAAAATAAGAGGGATCATGCAAAATGCATTATTTAGTACTGAACTGAATAAGATATTTCACATAAAATCAGTTTGTATATATTCCACAAGAGAAAATAACAGCTGAATTTATGTAAAAAATGACCCTATTCAAAAGTGTACATACACTTGATTCTTAATACTGTGTTATTACCTGAATGATATACAGCTGTTTTTTTTTTTTTTGGTTGCACTGCCTGCTGTTCTTCAGAAAAGTCCTTCAGCTCGCACAGATTCTTTGGTGTTTAACCCTTTCCAACAATGACTGTATGATTTTGAGATCCATATTTTCATACTGAGGGACACATATGCGACTATTACAGAAGTTTAATTGCTCATTGATGTTTTAGAAGGAAAAAAAAATGCATTAAGAGCCAGGGTTGTAAACTTTTGAATGGAATGAGGATGTGTTCATTTTTCTTATTTTGCCTAAATATCTTTTTTTTTTTTTTTTTTTATTTAGTACTGCTCTTCAGAAGCTACATAACATATTTACATGTTCCCCAGAAGACAAAGGTTATATTTACCTTGAACTTCAAATTCAATATATGGCTCTTAATGCATTGTTTTTCCTTTTGAAGCACCAGTGAGCACTTGAACCTTTTGTAATAGTAGCATATGAGTCCCTCAGTTGTCCTCAGTGTGAAAAGATGGATCTCAAAATCATAGTCATTGTTGGAAAGGGTTCAAATACACAAAAATGCTGAAAAACAAATAATTTGTTGGACCTGAAGGATTTTTCTGAAATCACTACAAAAAAAAAAAAAAATCTATAAATTAGGCCAATTTCTATAAATTAAACTATTATTTTATCTTCTGGACTATATGTAAATGTTTTATGTGAAATATCTTATGCTGGTCAGTACTAAAGAAAAAAAAATTACATGCATTTTGCAGATTCCACAAGGTGTTTGTAAACTTTTGCAAACATTACAGTTGAACCACCGATGCCACATGGACTATTTTAACAATGTCCTGACTACCTTTCTGGGCCTTGAACATGGTGGCTGTCAGGGTCAAAAAGCTTTTGGATTTCATCAACAATATCTTAATTTTAAGGTGTTTTTTTTTTTTTTTTTTCAGTCAGGTTTGGAATTACATGAGTGCGAGTAATTAATAACAGAATTTCATTTTTGGGTAAAGTATTCTTTCAAGTAACAGTGACTTAAATTTTTGTTCTCTCACCCAAAACTACTGTAAGGCTTCAGAAAACTTTGTATGACTTTTAAGATAGTTTTATGCGGTTATATCCATTTTGATGCTTGAAAGCTTCAGTCATCGTTCATTACAATTTCATGGAAAAGCGCAACCAGCACATTAATAATAAAAAATAAAATAAATCTATTTTGTGCGTTACACAAAAGAATGAAAGTTGCCCTTTTTGTGACTATAAAAGAGAAAACTTGAAAGAGGGCACAAAATGATGGGTGAAAAAAAAACGATTTAAAGAAGTTATAAGCTGGATTTGAACTCATACAGCATGTACAGGAACCACTAACCGATGAATTTTTACTGTCTTGCATATACGTTCTTAACAATGACATTTACCCACCAGACCAGAAAAGACAAAAAACGTATGCAGATATAATCCTACCTCCATAACACTCTCAACACCATTAATACACTAATCATGTCATTCAGTGTTAAAATACACCATCAAATTACAATTTTCAAACTGATGTCTCAATCAAACCAGGCCATCCACTAGAGAGCAGACATCTCCACATCTATAAAGGGCTTCCCATCGAGCTCACTCTTCCCTTAAACAGATGCAAAGATTAATCACTTTCTAGAGTGTTAAACACTCCAAACCTGCCCTTGAGGAGTGAAGGGTCTATTCACAAAATCTCTATTAAGGGAAATATGTGCCATGGACCAATTAAGGTACCAGGAGTGCTTGCGGAGATCATTAAGCAGGTTTGTACGTGGCTCAGGGGCTCTTCACAGGAAGGACCAGCACTCGAGAGAGCGACAGAGTGCAGGGTGGAGCATGAGGGTCTTCTTCACCATGGGGAGCGGGGCACGCCATCCAGACAAGCCTAATGTTCTTTGCCTAGAGAAGAACGGTTCATTTGGAGCCATTAGTGAATTACTGAAGTTTGAAGTCACTGCTCTCCTGGAAGAGAACATTAGAGCTCTATTTCTCTCACAGACCCACTGGAAAACAAACGATAATCGTCACTTAGCGAGAAGTTGGCGCGCAGCAGGAGGGGGCTACTGTTGAATTGATGTGTGCTAGCTGGTCAAAACTTAGTACAAAAAGCCCATACTGCAAATCAAATATGTGATAGCTGTTAACGGAAGGATCACTAATATAATGGAGCTTGTTATAATGAATGATCTACGACTAGTGCACAAGTGCTTATCAAATTACAATGACCGCACTGCGGTTTTGCTGAGAAAATTGTAACTAACGAGTGCACTTTTATCCCCTAATTTTCGAACTTAAGTGCGGCCACAAAGAGATGTCAATTTTTAGAGTGCAAATGCATTTTGGGACTTTAGAGGAAGGACGCTGGCAGCCGAATGTCCCTTACTCTCCAGAGGCCTCCGTACTTTATCTACATGAATGGATTTCATAAGCGGAGATAGTGTGCAGAGCCAGTGATAGTCACTTTAAATGACCCATATCCTCATCTTTTATACATTCTGACCCCCTTTTACGGTTAAGCCATGCATTCCTGCCTCCCAGGCTGAAAGGCATATGATAAGATAAGGAGATATGAACACGTCCCTCTTCTCATTCTCGTCGAAGTCGTCTACCAGAGATGGGGGGGATGTGGTTAATGGTTGTTTTTGCATGGAGAGAAACAATATAATAGCATGGGTTAATTGAGTTTGTCTTGTTGTGCGAGTGCGACGTATTATAGTCAGTCAATGTATAATTGCTTCTGTCAATCTCAATTTTGTCTTCCAAGGAAGGGTTGATATTTTTGTCATTTCAAGTTAAGCACAATTCTATGGCAAACAACAGTAATTAAAAAGCGTCCCACCCCTTTACGCTTCAGCTTCAGGTTTACGCTAATACACAAGGAACAAATAGTAGCTGCTGAATAAACTTCTCAAATAAATATAGATCTCAAAACAGCAAGGGAGTCAAATGAGGCATTTCTAAATAGGCAGTGTGTACAACAAATATGAGGCTTATTTTTCCCAGTATGTTTCTGTGTAAAACATCTTCCCCTCTGGCTATCCTCCATGCTGTTTTGAACACTCCAGCCTGGGCACTGTGATCAGCTACTCCCCTTTTTGCTCCACATGAAGGACTTCTGCTTGTCCAGATGTTGCAACTTTTTAGTCCTTACTCTTCAGTGGTGGAGCCAAGTCTCAGCTCCTGTTGAAACAGCTACCAAGACTAACTTAAGACCTAGGCTTCCTGGCTGCCCACACACAAAACATATTATATATATATTTTTTTTTTTTCTACAAGTATCAGCACTGTAACTTTCCACATTCCACATTCTATACAATACCTGATCTAATGACGAAAACGTACCTGTGGTAACTTTTTCGCAAGACGCAAAATATGTACAAATAAATACATATTACTGAAGTATTTAGCTGAAATGTTCTCTAGAGTCAATAAAACATCGAGCGCTTGTAATCGTTTTTGTATACAGTTTGTTCGTTTTCCAGACATAAAAAGCTTGCTTGGCATGGAATTTAGGATGCAGAATCCTTGGGTACGAATCCCCTGGAAACATGAATCATGATGAAAGAGCTGAAAGATGAGAGATCGAAAAACAAGCAAAAACGGCATGCTTGCGATTGTGCCTTTGTCACATTGCTTTTGTTCATACTATCAGGTAGGATTAGGTGTAGTGGAGATGGTACGTTATTTTAAAATGGCATTAGAGTTATAGCACCACTCAAAGGACATTTCAAGTCAAAACTGTGGTGACACGTATAAAACAAACATAACATGAAACATACCATATGTACATTAATCTGTTCTGGGGGAAAAACTAACAAACAAACATTGAGCACCACTCAGTGGACATTTTACATCAAGTATGTCACAAAATGTACATGGCGGTACGTATTTTGCGTCTTGCGTCAATGAGATCAGGTTGCACAAAATGTATTTTTTTTTGTCTGGATTGTAGAAGTTCAAAATTTAAATCTGCAGATATGAGATATAATTTGTTTTGGGTTTATCTAACTGGATATGCACCGGGTTTAAAGATTTTTATATTTTTTATAAATTGAAAACAAAAATATGTTATGTTTTAACATATTAACTACTATGTGTTGCATCACTTGTACTTATTGTGTTCATGTTGTATTGCAAAACACTTTTGCTGCTATTGAGCTGGAATACGGGTAAGGTTAGGGACAGGTTTGGTGGTATGGGTAGGTTTAAGAGTGGGATAATGTGTAAGGGATGGGTTAACAGTGAAATTATAAATGTAATTACAGAAACTTGTTACAGATGTAATTACATACAGGTATTTTTAAAATACAAGTACAATGTAAAAACATGCATGCATGTACATAGGTGAAGTAGGCACTTATTGCCAAGACAAGACGGGTGATGTTATCAACAGTGGTGGAAAGAGTACTGAAAAATTTACTAAAGTAAAAGTACCATTACATTCCAAAAAATGTAGTGTGAGTAGAGTAAAAAGTACGTGTTCAAAAAACTACTTGAGTAAAAGAGTAGCCTATTTAAAAGTACTCATGAGGATTGAGTAGTGAGTACTGAGCTGTGGATTCTACCACCTTATAATAAATGTGGTACACTGCAATTTAAACATTTAGAAAACGTTGTACATACTGCAATTCACATTATCTTGTTTGTCAGAAAGAATTAAGAATATCTACCATCCAGCAGTTTTACAATATATCA
Source organism: Cirrhinus molitorella (assembly GCA_033026305.1). Taxonomy (NCBI): domain Eukaryota; kingdom Metazoa; phylum Chordata; class Actinopteri; order Cypriniformes; family Cyprinidae; genus Cirrhinus; species Cirrhinus molitorella. The sequence continues at coordinate 20,834,701 of CM065124.1, read as the reverse complement.
AAACGACGAAGTGATGAAGGTTATGCTCAGGACAATCACCACCATTTAAATTATATAGTTTGAAAAAAAAAAAAAGTGTAAGGCCACTGAGACAGCATGCTGTTGTTGTACATAACATATTAATGTTTAGAACAATGCAAAGAATACAAACACCATTAATAACTCATACCAGAGTTCAGCATCACACACTATGATATGGGTTTAAATTAGTTTAAAAAGAGCCAATTTCTCTCCGAAACAGTGCCAGTTTTAGTGTTTCGCGATAAAGAAATTATAATCATTAATCATGATAATTTATGTTACAGTTTTTTACATATGCACATTGTTCATTGCATCATCCCCTACCTTTTACACATTTACTCAAATTGTTATTTTGATAATACAATTTGTAAGGGGGGAAAATCCATTAAATAAGAAATGGGGAAGTATTTCTGTGGAAACTTTTTTCCTAAAGAAAACACACACACACACACACACGCGTGTGCACAAACACATCTCTTTGCTAGTTCAATGTGGTCTTGGTGAATCAGCAGCATCCACAACTGAATAGGACAAAAAAAAATATTGAACTTGAAAATTGTTTTTGCAAAAGTGCACTTGATAAATGAAGGCGGGTTGTATAAAATAGATTTTAAAAAGTTGTTTATTAACACAGATGCATAATATTGATGCCACAGGTCCTCAGTTAGGTGCATATACTTAATCTGGTCCTCTAATTTCAGTACATTATTTCCAAGCGTTTTTGGGTGTTCCCAACACACTTTTTCACAGCGCGCATCATGCACTCAAACTCATCAGGAGTCAACAAGCTGCTGACTTCTCCAAGTGCCTGGTGCACAACGCACGAGAGACACGAACCTCATTATGAACGTGGCACTTGCGGGAGTTATTAACTTTGTACGCAATTGCCGCAACTTCACACCAAATGTCAGGCCATGTAGGTAGGCAAGCATATATACTACAGATCATTTTGTAAGCAGAAATCTGAAATGTTACCTTATAGGAAGATGATAACTTACTGAATTGATACGTGAAGAATGCCCTTCCAGCAGCCGTGATTAACAGCAGTTGGCACTTAAAGATTTCTATGCACAAGTTGATTTGACGAGAGTCACGAGACCGACTACTTCTCTATCCAATCATGTTGATTGATAAAAATAAAAACAAATTAAGCATGTAATAACCACAAAAGGAGGGAAAGTAAAAAGTACCAATACATCACTTAAAATGTACTCAAGCAAAAGTAAAAGTACCCAATTTTTAAACTACTCAAAAAAGTACACTTACGGATAAAAAAAACACTTACTGTAACGTGAGTATTTGTAATTTGTTACTTCACACCACTGGTTATCAAGTTATCACTTGTTTCATTTGCAGAACAATCAGACTGCATCCTCCTATCCTTAGGAGTTCGTACTCCTGAGTTGAACTTGCCAAAGCTTGGGTGCTTGTGTTAAAATATCAACAGTAGCTTTAAATCTGTAGCGGAAGAAAGTAGATGGACACACAAAAGGGTTTTTTGAGACACTTGGTTTTTCCTTACACATACTTGTTCCATTGAACAAGTGCCTATAGCAAATAACAGCCACACTGCTGCAGCTGTAAACACCCTTGTTCAGTACACACATACACAGATCTTAAAACAGCTATACACTTTTTATATAAATATGTACATTTATATTTGTATTCTGGCTGTGCAATGAGTTTTTGAGCAATGAGATTGTAATTGGTCATTACAAATTATTAAACTATTAGCATAACAATGATTTAGATAAAACAACAAAACAACAACAACATTGGGTAAGTTTGTTTCCCAAATTTTACCCAGTTTCCTCAAACTGAGGAATGAATGAAATCCACAAGTCTGTCTAAAAGCAGATTATATTGTCCAGCATAATTTGTGAAAATTGGACCTTTCGTACAAAGGAGTCCACGCTGTCAGTGTCACAAATTTACTTTAGCCATTTGATTAGAGACCTAGAAATACAAAATATTACACATTTAAATGTCTTTATATGTTGCATAAGATGTTAAACTCACTTTGCAAAAAACATACAGTATACTAGTAGCTGTGTAAATGCAATACTCAAATATTAACTTATTAACATATCATGAAAATCTGATTTTTTTTCATGTTTAAGTGCATCTGGTCCCCAGTATATCTACCAACCCAGAAAATCTGAAAAAGGAACCCAGAAACTCAGTTTTGGCAAGCTTTTCTCTGGAAGCATGTAAAAAAAAAAAAAGCCGCTCAAATTTCACTGCTCCATGACGTAAGAAGAGGATCTTATTATAGTATTACCGCCCCTTAATCTGCATGTTTCCACCCACGGCACCACCATTGTGTTTTCGCAACAACAACAGTGTACCAGTTTTAATGCAAAAGTTTGACCAATGCATGATAACTGTTCTGTCGTTAGCTGCATAAACAAGCACAGAACACTATTTAGAGTCCCAGCCTCAGAGGAGACAAGAAAGCAGTGAATTTATTGACCTATTTATTTACTGTATATTGCATAAACGTGATTACTTTCCCATCTGTTTACCTTCACAGACATAATAAACTGTTTTTGTAACTCATGTTTGTTTTTAACATAAACGTGTATTTGACAGTTTAAGCACAATAAGATGTGAAAGAGCACTTCGTTTAGTACTCACATACCATGTGACAGCTGTTTTCTGTGCATGTGATTTCTATGTGTGTCCTCAGTGAATCCAGAAAATGGTTTAAAATGCATGATTTTAACACGAGAGACATAAGTAAAACCAAACATATGTTTCTTGGCAGAGTATCTGAGGTCTGAGCTGTAAAGGCACAGCCCTATTCTAAAAAAGGGGGCGGAGAGCAGCAGCTAATTTGCATTTAAAGAGACATGCATGAAAACAGCGTGTTTCTGCTTTGACCTCAAAATAGGCATTTTTAAAATTATATAATAAATGATCTGTGGGGTATTTTGAGCGGAAACTTCACAATCACATTCTGGGGACACCTGATACTTATTTTACATATTGTAAAATACTGTAAAAAGGTAGGTGTCCTTTAAATCAGTATGCTATATATATATATATATGCTATATATATAATATAATATATATACTCTTACATATATACATATACATATACATATATATGGTTTAGACAGCTGACCCACAAATCAACTGTCCCACCATCAAAAGTCACAGTGTATCCATTTTCATCCCTGGTACGAAATGCATTGTACAGTCTGAAATAGGCTTTGAATTATATGACATTGCAGCTTTCATCTAGAATGACTCCAGCACTAACGTCATGTTCAGATGGCATTGCGTGAATTACACAGAATGCACCTATGGCTCAGTGAACCTGTGGCACTGAAGCAGCTAATGTTCGCTGCAAGCCAGAAGAAGAAAGAGAGGCTTTTATGTCTCTCATTCTCCTGTGAATCTCTGGTGTAGAGCATGCTCTGGTGGGCATTCCCACAACCCCGGCCCTCGTCGTCAGCCCGGCCAGCAAAATAAACCCTTAATGAGAACTTTATGAGACACAAGATGCCTCCCGGGCATCTGTATATCTGAATAAAACCAGTAGCTCTGTGTTCTGTCAGGAGATTCAGCCAGCATGCACCAGGCCACCCGAGGTGATAGTGGGGCCCGCATACTGAGGTGTGCAGCGCGAGAGCCAACATGTCAGTATCTCTCAGAGCAAACACTGTCACAGCTAATTCTACAATGAGCATGCGATGGGGCCCCGCAATGACACAAAACAATTAGGCAGATGTTCTCACCAGCCTCCTGAGCCAGGGCAATAAAACATACTGCCACCACAAGTTATTTCACAACTCAAAATCTCAACCAGACAGGCAACATGTTCCTAGTATTATCTACGATTACACGAAATATAGGGAATGGTGCTCCCTTAAGAACAGAGGGTATTTACTGCCAAATCGTAACATATTTAGAGATAATTTTGACATGTACAGAAGGATGAAGCATCATACAATACATTATTAGGAAAAATATTTGATAACTTAAGCTGTTAAAGCGCAAAATTGAAAATCATGAAAATGGACCATTTTGCCTCAGCTAACAAGAAGCCCTACAGAGTAAAATTATGGCAATCGGCAAAATATAAAAATAAATAAATTCTGATGATTAATTAGTGGATAATGTATCATTATTGTAAAATACTAAGTAAAGAATAATATGTAAATGTATGCTGATATTTTGAATTTAGTTGAATAATTCAATAAGGACAGACAAACCGAAGAACAATCCCAGTCAAACACTAATACACTAGAATGTCATAACAGCCATAGACTATGAATTCAATTGTTGACATCGTACCCTGGGGGAGGGGGGGAAGGGGTAGTTCACCCACTAATAACAATTCTGTCATCCTTACTAACCCTCATGTCATTCCAAACTGTTTACACTGCTGTTTTTCACACAATGAAAGTGAACGGCGACCAAAGAATATCAGTGCCTAGGTCCAACAAAAGGACAATACTATAAAACAAAACAAACATTGAGTAGCATATAACAATAGCCTATGCAAAGCCATATAAATACATTCAAAGTTGTGACACTGTGATTATTAGTATACGCTATTGATGCTTCTTGAAGCACTGTATATGAATATATGTGGCACCATTTGTGTTGTCATGGTAGTGGAATTTCTAACTTTGATACAATACATTGTAAGATATATTCCATATTAAAGGCATACAATTTGAACAGTATCTAAGATAATTTACTTTCAAATCCAAGTATTTTATCATTAATTGAAACTCTATTGTCTGACATCCTTCAGAACCAATATCTCTGAATAGGGTTATGTAGTAACAACAACAACAACAACAACAACAACAACAACAACAACAACGTTTCAGAGACAGAAATATATTATTGTAATAAAACTGCATTTTAAAATAAAATTAAAATACACACCATGTTGTATGTCATTTTGATATCAGAATGAATGAGGAGCAAGTCAGAATGGCTGGTACCGATGTATCGGTGCTGTAGAAAATGAGTATTGAAACCAAATATTCAGAATCAATATGTACTGACAAAACATTATCAAAAATCTATTTACTTGACATCACTATACACAAATTAGATGTTTTGCTACATATATAAAAAATAACTCTGACATTTTATCTCTGAGTTCTGAGGAAAAAAAGTCAAAATTGTAATCTCTAAACTCAGAATAGAGTTTACATCTCACAATTTAGTTTTTCCCCCCACAACAATTTAAGAAAAAGGTCATTTTAACTTTTTATATGACAGTTATGACTTTTGTTGTTGTTTTTTCTCGCAATTGAACCTTCACAAAGACCTGCCCCCACGTCCTTACTGTTGCTACGTTTGACAAAACATGGCGCTCCCACACCACAAATGTAACCTTAGACCACAAACCAATCGTAAGGGTCAATTTTTTTTTTTTTTTTAAACTGGGATTTGTACATAATCTGAAAGCGGAATAAATAAGCATTCCATTTATGTATGGTGTGTTAATATTTGAAATAATAATAATAATAAATAAATAAATAAAAATATCCAAGTAATGATAAAATGGCCTTTAAAGTTGTCCAAATGAAGTTCTTAGCAAAAAAAAAAAAAATCAATTCAAATATTAAAAATATTCAAATTAATTCTGATATATTTACGGTAGGAAATTTACAAAAAATCTTCATGGAATATAATCTGTACTTAATATCCTAATGATTTTTGGCATAAAAAAAATGATAATTTTGATCTATACAATGTATTTTTGGCTATTGCTACAAATATACACATGCTGCTTACAACTGGTTTTGTGGTCCAGGGTCACAAATCATGAAATACACTGTGGAGCAAAAAGAAAACTGACAACGCACTTTTGGTAATAAAGTTTTAGCTTTCAAATGTGGTCTTGTTTTTAAGAAATTAAAAAAAAAAAAAAAAAACATTTTGTGGCTCTTAACTCTTTAAGTGTCGTGACAGATTGCTGTATAGCCTTAATTTACATAGCATGTGAACTGATCATCTCTTCCTCTTTATTATTTATAGTGCAAAAGAAATATGAAATAACATCAGAAGTTTTAATGAAATAACATCAGATGAAATAACTTTAGAAGTTTTCTTGTTTCAAATACACCCCATTTTTTTAAGCTAAATTCCACTGAGGTTAATCTACTCTCCTGTCTGGTTTGTTTGTTGAACAAAATGGCAGACTAAGCACTATGATTGGTCAGATCGCCTGTCAATCAAACTCCTGGGGAAGGGTCAACTTCTTTATATCTCACAAGCTTATATCTTACAACTCTGACTTTGCTTCTCGGAATTATGAGAGGAAAGTCAGAACTGTCATAAAAAGTTGCAATTACCTTTATTTATTCAGTGGTAAGAAACAGGCTTCCATAGATTTCCGAGATCCAATAAAGAAGATTATTAGTTGTTAATAAATAGCAATGAATTATTTTTATTTCACACCAACATTCTTTTGTTTTCCCTGGGACAAAAGAACATCATTCCATTTTGGAACGACATGAGGGTGAGGAAATTGAGTAAACTGTCTCTTTAAATATTTTTCCTAAAGCAACACATATTAGCCATTCAGTGGTAAACCTCAACTCTCATACCCTCAGATAACTTTCTCTTGTATTTTTAGCACTGACACTTGAAGAGTGTGTTATAGCTCTATCTATACCAGAACCAAACAAGTACATGCACTCGTTCACCATTCCGTTCACATAAACAGATGCAACATATACGACAGGTTTTTCTTGAATCCTCTTGATGAAAATGTCACAACTTGTCAAGCACAACTGTTTAAAATGACATGTGAATACTTAGGCGTAGAAAAGAAGCGAGACAGGTGTGTACACTCGGCTCAAGCTCACTGAGTGGGGCGTCACATAGCCGCAAGGATAGTTTACTTATGATAGCACTGAGCGGAATGACAGGAGCGGTTCAGTAAGGCTGTGGAGCCAAAGAAGTGTGTATGTTGATGCAGCAAACCAAAGTACGCCGCTGCTTATAATCTAGCCGTTGTCCTTTCAGGTCCCTGAGGGCGTCAAAGCTCAGTTGTTTCAATAGTGAAGAACAACAAGGATTTTAAACAGCATCAGAGCCAATCCATTCTGGTTACCCTGGTAACCGCAGACTAGTTTGAGGATATGCTTTTGCATGACTTCTACCACCAGTGTCTAATCACATACTCAAATTCAGGACAGAGCTGCTCTGCAAACCTTGACAAAAAGTAGACAGCCAGTTCTGGCAAGACTTCAGAATGAAACAACCATGAGAGCAACTGGAGAATCACGCAAACAGTCACCTCGGGCTCTACGTTATCAGTTGTGCAGCACTTGATCTGGGGTGGGAAGTTAGCAGTCAGAAGAATGTACTCAAAGAAGGATTAAAAGTGGCATCCGCTCTGCCAAACCATCTCTGTGGAAAATGAGATGAGCCAGGCTGTGTTTTTGGCACAAATGCGCTGGTGTGCCGAGGCACAAGTGTTTACCCTAATCTGACCTGGAAGCAAAAAGGCAGCCAATGTTACAGGACTAGTTCACCCAAAATGAAAATTCTGTTAGTGTTTACACACCCTTGTTTCACATTCTTATAATCTAACTCCTTTTATTTTTGGTGGAAAAAGGTACACATTCTCAGTAATGTCCTGTACATGCAATTACAATGAATACTGCCTGAACAGTGAAAAAAAAAAATGATGCAAAAATCACCATTAAAATTCACATGGACTTTTTTTTAATAAAATTGTTTAAGACTTAAATTTAAGTCTGGAGTTCCACTTGTAAACCACTGTGGGTGGATCTCTGAGTCATTGAGTTGAGTAGAACAGACCGAGTCGTTATTAATTAATTTTTTAGACAGATTTTCTAAACAGAAAAATCTTTCATTTTGGGAAAAACAAGTTTGAGTAAAAATTATTCTGAACTAGGATGTCATTTATTTTATTCATATAGACTAGGTCCCTAAGAAATCCATTTTATTTTTTCCCAAATTCTGTATTTTATTTTTTTATTATTATTATTATTATTATTATTATTATTATTATTATTATTATTATTATTATTATTATTATTTATTTATTTATTTATTTATTTATTTATTTTTATTTTTTTTTTTTTTAATTCCATTCCCAACCCACCTCCCATTTTAGTTTCAAGACTTTTTTAAATTAAAAATAAAAAAAAAACATGTCTAATTATTAAAATCATTTATTACAAAAATTATTAATTTTTATATCAGAATTCTGTTTTCCATTAATTTAATTTTCCAGATTTTATTTTAATGGTTAAATATTCCTTTAAAATAATTGTTTTAATAATAACTTTAGTAGTAGTAGTATTACTATCATTACATTAAGTACAGGGTTAAGTAATGTATTTATGTCACAGTTTCTTCAAGTTAGACCAAATATTTATTTTGACGTGTTGCTGTGAAGACCTTTAATTTTCTGTTTGTATATAATATGACAAAAGTTGATCTCAAAAGAAAGGGTAAACTGTTCATGAAGTGACTCTCAGAACAGTTCCAGAGATTATGTTTATGTACATAGACGTCAGAGGCAAAAAACACAGCAAGCTTATGTGTGTAGTAAACGAAACCATGCATCTGAATTCATTGAATTCAATGAATTCAATTCAGAATTCATTATTTAAATAGCATTTTTGCGGCTTATTATTCAGAGACAATAGTTTACATTGCATTTTGAATTTGACCTAATTTTGATGTATTCTTTGATTTATTCTGCATCGCGGAAATCATAGGGCTCTAATAGATGTATACACTTACTTTTAACCTGCAAAGTTGAAAATAATTCATTGGTTTAAGTAGGACAAACTTAAATTTGCTCAATCAAACTAATTTTATATACATTTAAATTTTAAGTTAAATGTTTTTTTGTTTTTTTTTCCCAAGTTTCCAGTTATGAGCCAGTGTTAATTTCGTTGCCGGATAATTTTCATCAAACTTTGTCAACAACATTTTTTTTCACAGATGAAAACAAAACAATAACGAACTAAAATTTTTCTTGCATGACAAAAACTATGACAAAAATCTACTGGTACTTTCGTCAACGAATAAAAACGAGACAAAAATGTTAGGGAGGGACGATTTGGAAAGAGATTCTTTCAGAATAATCTGTTGTGTAGGAGGAGGTTAGATGCGTACAAATACAACCTTAAATACATTTGCTGCGCGTCTTATAAAACATTCAAAAATGTGAATATGTGGGAGTACAAGAAGTGCAGACATATGGATAAATTTGACGACGCAAGAGAGAACTCAATCCGGTGTTGTTTTCTGAGCGCGACACACAGACGCATACACACAGAAAGCACGTCTCACACTCTTTTGCGTTGCATGAACTGAGAAATACACACAATTATCTCGAATTGTCCATTTTGATTCCATTATTCATGGAAACACAGCCGCTTACATCTTAAATGAGCGTAAACAGAAAGTGTATCAGTGCATTGCATCCATTGCGTTTGTGCATTCGGTTTTAAAGGGATAGCAGCCACATTTAGTTGCTATTGTCCGAGTCACAGATGTTAACCAAGCAACAAAAGAAAGACAGAAAACCACACACTGCTCTTGACTGAATCACTTACATAGCCCTAAAGATGATTCAAAATTAATTTATAGAAATAAACATGTCTGTTTGAAAGAATGAAGAATATGGTAAACAAGTTACTATAAAGAATGCATAATTAGCCTATATAACCATTGTCTTCTTTATGAGAAGTGGTTTTATTTAATTTTATATTAATAAAATTGTGTTTATAATGATAAAACCTTAATATCAAACCTATATAATGAGTTTGGAAATTTTAGAGAAATTCTTAATAAATGCACTGCACTGTAACTAAACCCATTAAATTTTAGCTGACTAAATTTACTGTAGATTTAGTCAACTAAAATGTTATGATATTTAGTCGACTAAAACTAGACTAAAACAATCCAGATGACTAAAATATGACTCAAACTAATTGCCAATTTAGTCAAAAGACTATGACTAAAACTAGATCAAAATTTGCTGTCAAAATTAACACTGTTATGAGCACATAAATGAGTAAAAAAAATCTGCTTGCATAAGTAATACAGGTCCTATAAGTATATGTCTCATACGTATATGTCCTTTTTATGTCTTTAAATCGGTTTAGTTTTAAACATGTTCCAATGTCTTGTAAACAAAATTAGCCGATTCGTTTTTGTTCTGAAGTGAACAACAGTAATCATTTTGAATTTGAATTTAATTTGAAACGGTATCAAAATACGGTCTTCTGCAATGAGATTGTTTATCACCAGCTGAAAATTACTATTGATTTTTAAACAACAGAAAACTGGCAGTGATGCACAAAGTGTAATTGAATGTTTTTTTTTTTTTTTTTCATATCAGTATTGTATTAGATGAGGAATGTTGTCTTGATTGCACCAAGACATCCTCACATAAGAGAAGATTTAATTAAAATACTTTCCTTACCAACTCCCATGCTATTAAATATAGACAAATATAGACAAAACCAAAAGAAAAGAGAATTTAATTGCTTGCGTTTCTTCATAAATGTCAAAGCTCAAGAGAATGCCAGAGTGGCGAGGCTCTGGTTTGGTATATAAAGGACATTGAGACACAATTAGACATTTACAGTCGCAACAACAAAATTTAATTCACGTCGCATACTTTCAACTATAGCATCTATTTTTTATTTTATTTTTGTTGCCTTCTATAGCACTAAATGTATATGTTAGTATCTGATATATAAATGGTGACCCATGCACCTATAAACTTCTCATCCTGGCTTGAAATGGTCAACAATTTCCTTCCATTACCTAAATAATCTACTCCAAAGGCTCATGATGAATCAGATGCTGCCTTTCTCAAAGGGTCACTCAGGTCTGTTCGTGTTGGGTGAAGTATGCTTTACTAAACTTCCCCTCACATCTTTGATCAGAAGAGAGGAACATCTCTCATGACGGCTTTGCTCTGATGTGGTCATCGCGGGCTTCTCACTGATGAGATCAGGGCAGCTACGTTCCTTCTCATGTGCACTCCGCCCTTACACACAGTCTGCTCTGGAAGAAATTAACTTTTCCTGTCTATGTACACAAATAAAACAATCTATCAGAAGCTTCCAGATCTATAAATTATAAGCCAACGTGGCACTTAAAAGGAGCGACGTTAAATCCACCGCATAACTTAAGGAGTATGGTTTTTTAGTGAGGTTTCATACTAGCAAAGGATTCAGAGCAGAAACAGTACAATGCTCAATCACAAGAGAATACTGAGTATTTAAATTCGCAGACTGAATAAAGTCATTTACTGGGAGAGGATTTGTAATTACAAGAGTGTTTATGCACAAGCACAAAAGCCTGTCATGATAAATTGTGACTCCACTTTTGACGTGTATTTTCACTGCTGGTAAATTTCACAAATAATTACAAAGAAATAACAAGCAACATACTGAATTAAACATAAAATTCTGAATTAGAAAATCTGGAATAATGAAAAAAAAATAAAATAAATTGAAAATTGAAAATCAGTGTAGAATAGAAAATGGTTTGTGGTTTTGAGTTTCAGCCAAAAGAATCTAATAATGGATGATGGAAGGAGTGTTCAGAAGAGCTTTTTATACATTCTCCATGTTGTAAACAATGCAATATAGAGTTATCTTTATATCTTAAAGGAAGTGCACTCCTCTTCACATTTTGTTCATTCAGAGCCTTCCTCAATGAGCATATGTGATCGAAACACTATTGTTTTTTTTTTTTTCCCTGAGGTTTCTCAAAGATAAAAATCCTGCTCATTGCGCTAATTGACCAATGCATTACATATTCCTTTGGTGTTGGTGAAGATCTGAGAGGCAATTGAAACATTACATAAAATTGGTCAAGAACTGTACCCTTTGAAAGCAGAAATATGCTACACTAGAATGTATAATACAACATCAAAAGCATTGCCCCAGTTTGTTAATGTTATATAAAGTTATATTTGTTTAATTTTTAATTACCCAAATAATTATTAGTGAAGCGAGATTTTATTCTTTATTCTAGTTCAATTAGAGAGTTCTTTCTATAGACTGTGAACAAGACTGAACCAGCTGAATATTTTAGTGCCTTTGGCAGCATTAAAGATAGCATGCTGTATGAAAATGCATGCATACTTTATTTGGTATGGTGACACAGAGCAAATGTATCCCATAACGACTGGAGTGCTGAAAAACACTAATGTTAAGGAGGTTTGTTACATTATTTCCATTTAATCCCATTAGAATTGTTGTGCTTGTTTGTTTAGGTTTTTGTTTGTGTATAACACAAAAGCTCTTTGTTGTTTAAATTTTAGATATGTATAACTGCAATCCCAAAAGAATGACTTTAGAATTTAAAAACCACATCTCCCGATGTTGTGCATTGTGCAGACAGTGTATTATGAAGAAAATTAACCTCAACCTCTATCAGAGACATGAGCATCCGTGTCCGCTTTAATCAAATCATACAGATCTTTTGTTGTAATACATTTGTTTTCACACAATAATAAGCAATAGAAATTCATGGTCATGTCTGATTGTCAGTGCCAGCTGCATTGGCTTTAGTTGATTTAAGACAATGGTAGTGTCAAATCTGAAAAATGTAAGAATTCCCTGCGGTTGCTTGTGTAGCTGTCGCAGATAATGCGAGGATGTGAAATAAATGGGATGAAAAGGCAGGATGAATGCACGCTTAGTAGACGGCACACTTTTATAGGTCAACAGTCACACAAACATACTTAAGCCTCAGTACGGTAATAAATATTTATTACTGGGCTTTCAGAACTTCTGCTTGTTTTTTGTTTTGTTTTGGAGTTGCATTTATTCAAAATATATTCATTGAATCCCTGAGTGAAAGCTGGCAATTTTCTCTGGCAACTGCTATTGCTGTCAGTTTAGTGTCTTTTACAAACTCATACATTTAAATGGCATAGCTAATGTTTTAGAAGTTAAAGGTGCACTCAGTATGTTTTTGTTTATGTTACGCCGGCCAATATGGTGGTCATCTTGGACTTACGCTGACAGCTGCCATTGTAAAAGTAAGGAATATTTGAAAACAGGCCGTTGAATTAATAAAAAATAAATCGCATCTGACACGGAAACGTGGTCACAGCATAAAACAGTGTGCGCACTATTTTTCAATAATTTAAAGCATCATAGTCAATTATTCTGCTTATACCACGGTTACAACCCCTCAAGACATTGTCCTGATGTTTTATCTTAAAACATTTTTTGGGTTTTTGTCCTGTGTGTAGGGTAAACCCTTTATGCATCTCATCCCAAGTCTCTGTTGGCATTTTCCAAACACCATTTTAGAGCTAATAACAGAGGCCTAAGCCACTGATATGCAGACTAATGCAGTTATGCATGTGAATAACAAAAATCTGGGCATTTCCCAACAGTTTCTTTACTAAAAGTGAAACTGTAAGTTTATCTGCTTCATGAAAAGCGACGTTAGAATCTCCAAACTGAGCAATGCTATTAAACTTTTTAGCAGTTGCGAACCATATTACTGAAAAATGGTATATTAACTATATTATTAAAATTATATCATGATATTTTCTGAAATTTTGTTGAAAATGGCAATTAGATGATATTTTGCTAAGCGTGTCATTGTTCTGGTATCTTGGCAGGTTTAGGACTTCAATGGGCAGCTTTTGATATTCTTCACGAGGTGATTAGTTTTCTGGAGTAACAGAAATTAACTTTCACAATAAGTTTTCCAATAGATTTGTACCTTTTATAGCCAGGCTTTTTTTTTTTTTTTTGTAAACTAATTAAATGTATGCATAATCTTTTGTGTCAAATTTGTAACTTTAAATCAATACATTCAAATAGTAAGACACTATCAGTGTTGGGGGTAACGCATTACAAATAACGTAAGTTACATAATAATATTACTTTTTCAAGTAACGCATTACTTTTTAATTCCCAATAAAATATCAGAGTTATTTTTTCGAAAAAGTAACGCCAGTTACTTTTTGTTTTCTTTAAGTATTTAATCCCATTTTATTAACCAATAACTTTGCTGCTGACTTTTGTTGGTCCAGTTCAACCATACACTGCAAAAATACTTTTCTTACTTGGATTTTTTTATCTTGTTTCCAGCCAAAATATTTAACAATTATTCAATCAAGAAGGATTTTCTAGACAAGTAAAAATGTGTTTTCAGAAAAACAAGTCAAAATTAAATGAGTTTTTGCTTAGAACAAGCAAAATAATCTGCCAATGGGATAAGCAAAAAAATCTTATTTCAAACAGAAGAGTATTGCTTAACCCATTGACAGATTATTTTGCTTGTTTCAAGCAAAAACACACTTAATTTTTCCTTGTCTAGAAAATCCTTCTTGATTTAAGAATTTTCAGATATTTTAGCTTAAAACAAGACAAAACATCTAAGTAAGAAAATATTTTTTTGCAGTGTACTAACAAACAAAACTTACTTTAACATTTGTGATTCATTTTTTTTATTGCTGAAGAGTGTTGAACTTCCTTTCCTATAGTTCTACTGTACAGATGTGAATTTACTTTTCCTTCAGCCTTAGGCTTCACTTCATTTCATTTTGATGTGAAAGGGCTTTTATATTTGCTAAGAATCTAACTTTTTTATATTAAAAACAAACAAGCAAGCCCTGCCCAGATTTAAAAAGTAATGCAAAAGTCATGTAACACATTACTTTCCATAAAAAGTAACTAAGTAACGTAATTAGTTCCCTTTTTAGGGAGTAACGCAATATGGTAATGCATTATTTTTAAAAGTAACTTTCCCCAACACTATAGGGCTGTTATCAACTAAATTAAATCAGTATCACCAAGTTTGTGTTCGTGATGCAGGTGGCACAGAATCTGCATCTGAAGTGGCATATAGATGCCTTCACATAGGCTATTTAATGCAGGACTTAAATACATGTAACCTGCAGTTACAAATACATAAATAGTTTGGATGTTGAGAAAAAAATGAAAAATATAGCCTAATTTAAATATAAACCTAAAATCACCCTGTAGATGGTGGCCACTGAGTCATTATTCTGTTGATTTATTCAAATTTGTGATTGATTCAGTAATGAAACACCGTTGTGCGCTGGAGAAAAATAGCAGTCTTTGAGTGATATTCACTTCATGAGATGATATAAACAAAAATTACACAGGGACATTTTTATCCTTATATCTTGAATTTAGGTGGAATTATAATCACATAGTAAAAGAGTGCACTCTAAATGCACTCGCGCAGTAGTCTAACCGACATTATGTAGTGAGCTGTACTACGTGTGTGCATTCAGAGAGAGAAAACGATGGAAAAAGAACAAATGTTTTGCATAGATAATAAAAGTAAATTAGTTAGGTAGAAAATTGTCTTCTTTATCCTATTGTTGGTCATATTTGTTAGTTTAGTCAGTGTCTTATTTTGGTTCTTTTGCGGTTGTAAGCTAAGACCTTTGAAATAACCGAAATAAGTTGTCACAGTAATAATAAACTGTAATGCTGTCAACAGACCTGGAACCACTTCATCACTGTGCATTTGAGAACGTTCTACCAATCAGAATAAAACATTCAAAAGCCCTATGGTATAAATATGTTTGGATTAATGAGATAAAATAAATGTGTATATGGCTGGTCATGTGTTCTTAACATGTTCCATGCAGAATAAAACAGCTTTTACTAAGCTGATTATGATGAGAGTCTTCAGTTTATTTCATTTTAAATAGATTTTTCAAAAGCATTTAATTATTCATGTGTAAAACTTTTCTAATGAGGGAAAAACTCTGCGTGCCTTTAATTGTACCTTTTCTATTTCTATTTTCATTTATTCTTTTTTAAGTTCATGGCTTACCATCCAATTTGACGTTGTAAAATATACTTTATATAAATTATATCATGACATTATCTATTTATTGTTTTGATGAAAAATGCAGACCACCACCACCAAATAAATAAATAAATAAATAAAAATCTACTATGTTTATGAATGCAAATTGCAAAGGTTCAGGCACACAGAAGCGAGATGTACAGGAAAAAGACAAATGTATGCATCATTACAATGTTTCCTCTGGAGTGTGACCATAGTCTGGCCAACAGATTTCAAACAGGAAGTGTGCATGTTTTGAACTCTTATCTGATGTTTTGTCTCAGTGGAAACCAATGAAACTGAACAGACATTCATGAAACTGAAACTGGAGATCTGAACAGTTTAAACAGTCTCTGTCCCTTTTGGCACCATAAAGCTGTGGGGCTCTCCTAAGACCCCCAACAATAATCGAGACAATCCGTCTTCTAAACAAACACGATATCTTTTGATGTCAACAGACCTGACTTGAGGTGGTAAGTATCGTCTGCACATCTAAATGCTGCACTGCTCAGTCCAACGTGTTCCTCTGGAATATTTTGATTTATGGACCTATCAGGCAATTACCCTGCCAGGATGTTTAGATGATAACTCAGGAGGTCTTTGCAAACAGAGAAACTAATGAGGACAGCTGCATTGATTTGCTCATTGTTGCAAATTGGCTGAATTCAATACAATGGCCATTATAATTATTTCATGCGACATATTCATTATAGTTCATTATTCATTTATACACTAAAGAAAAGCGAGCTTTTCATAGAACTTAAAAAAAATGAAGCCAACAGTTTGCATGGCCTTTTTTTAAGTTAAATTCATCTACTTAATGTTTAAGTTCAATGAATACATTTACTTAAAATAATGAAGTTGCTATGAGCTCCATCATGGTAATTGCCTATTTATATTAAGTAAAGTTTAAGAAGATTTCTTAAGATGTGTCAAAGTAAAACTTCTTTTAAGAAGTGTACATTGAAAGCTGTGTTCGTGTTGTTTTTACAAGAATATACACACACCTCAACAGTTGATGTGTGAAACCTGTTACGTTATTTTAAGCTGAAACAAATGCATCCCGACATGATAAGACAACAACTTTAAAAACATGACAAAACCAACAACAACAGTGTTAATGAAAGGGTTAAACAGTCCATCTATATTATTCATTCATGCCCCAGTGCATGCAGGGACCTGTGCAGCTAGTTAACACATAAAAGATCAAGTATTGGCAACACAGACATGAGAGCTACTCAACTCTAAGGTACATTATTTAAACTAGTAAAAGCAAATTGCTAAAGGTTACAGATTTTAAAGTTATTTTTAAAGCTTTCCTGACTCAAATTTAAAAGTACAGTCATGTGTGAAGGTCAAGACAATATCCAAGCTGGATTCAAACTCAGGACAGCCTCACATTGCTTCCCATCAGGTTATTTTTCTAAATTTCATACAAAATTCAACAGTAATGATGTCTGAATTAATGTATTTATTTGAAATGCATATAAGGGGTGGGTGATATACCGGTACAGATTTTGGACTTTATTTCTATTGCGGTTACACACTCGCATATCTTTTGCACATGTTTAAGTACTGCGATTCAGAAACAAATAATTTTAAGCCATTAAAATGCAATCAGCAGCAAAAGAGAACTATTTTTGCTATATGCGTGTGCTGTCTAAGAGACTGTTTCTGAGTGCTGTTAAAGAGGTGCATGCATGTGAAGATGGTGCTCACAGAGCGTAGGATTATTGAACTTATTGAACTATTGCCTTAATAACTTGAATGGTTAAATACACACACTTCTATATCTCAAAAAGCCCGTCTTGGCAAGTATTCTTTTAAACACTGCAATACACGTCTTAAGTGAAAGCAAACAGCTGAAAAAAAGAAAACACATATGTAACAGTATATTGGATCTGGGCAGCTCTTAAAGTGGCAGCAGTCTAGTATTTCTGCTGTCTGTCATTTGTGATAATCAAACAACAAAAGAGAAAATCTCTCAGTGCTCTTGACTAAATCCCTTCTGTAACTTTTAACTTACAGTGTTTTTATTCATTCAATTACGTTATAGAATGTATGTAGCATTTCTTATTTATTTGTTCTACTGTTTTACTGTTTTTTGTGTGATATCGACACTGGTGACAGTAATTATAACATTTCTATGGTATCAAAACATTTAATATCATGAAGAACTATAGTAGTCAACATTTGAAATGGATCAAAAAGGTATTCTTTTTGGTTTTAGGACAAATTTGATTAAAGGTTTTGATCCACTTCAAATGTTGACTAATGTATACCTTTATGTACCGCCTTTATGTTTACAGACATGACGAAATGACGCAGTGGCACGCTTGAATTTCCCACAAAAACCTACCCGTACCACTCAATTAAAAAAAAACAAAAAACACATTATTATAAGCTAACCGTTGTGAATCGGGCTAAAGTAAGGCGATAGTTTTGAACACTGGCTGCTCAAAAAAATGATTTTGTATAATTTTTAACCAAAAAAGTTACAGACTGCAGCTTTAATTACCTTTTTGATTACTAAAATGTAATCTAACCATTTAAATGGAGCCCATTAAGTTATAAGTTAGTAATGTTTTATATAACATTACTAAATAAAAATCATTAGTAAAGATTAAGCTATAGTATTTAGAATATGAATAGAACATGCCAAAAACATGCCAAAACATGCCATGCTCAAATATATAAATAATACAATATAAATAATCTATCTATCTAATATATTGTTCTGTTTGTGTTTTAAAGTTATTTATAGTAAGTGAAGTACGGTTTACTGTTTAGTGCATTGATGTCAAACTCATTTTGGGTAATAAAGTTTTTTTGTTAAATTGTTAAATACCTTTCCTCCATTACATATCTTTGTCATGTCATCATAAAAAATGTTTTTATATATCTGTTTATGTATATACTGTATTCTATATACATTACTAGTCAAAAGATTGGACACACGAATGGGAATATGTTCTTTTGACTGGTACTGTACTATAATATACACACACTGAAATATTGATATTAGCATTTTTTACTCCCTGATATCGGAATCGGCATCTGCCCCCAAAAAACCCATATCGGTCGGGCTCTAAATGTAATAATGTAGAGCTAATTCTGTGTAAATCATCAAAGCTATATTGTCATGATGACAATGCTCTCTAGTGCTGTACTGTAAAGAGGATTTTTTGTTCAGACACAGAAATCACAAGGGATAATTCATCATGGGACCAAAAACATACAGATACATGTTGGCTCACTTTCATTGTAATTTACATGATTAAATACCACTGTGTTGTCTATAGTGCCAGAGCCTTCTGTTCTCTGGCTCATTCGGATTTCTCTTTCCATTCTTCTAAGCACACTGAATTCACAGAGCACATTTC